>JARHVA010000247.1:2635000-3230000 GCA_037957365.1 Torreya grandis | reverse complement strand
GATTTTGTAGGTCTTAAGACTAAGAAAAATTAACATAGGATTTAGTTTTTAACAACTCAACATAGGTTTTATGTTTTAGAAACTTAGCATATGCTTTAGGTTTTAAATAACTTAAAATAAGTTTCAAGCTATAAATAAATTTAGGCTTTTATAACCTATGCAAAGATTAAAAATAAATATTGAATCCCATAATGCCAAGGTCTATGTTTTCAAAACTATGCCATTGGCCTATGGCACGTGTTGGGATATGTGTATCTAAATTGTGAATTACATAACCCCTTCCTTATCATATTTCATTTCTCTAGGATCTCATTCAGTTAGATATGTCAACCTATGGAGTAACTGTAATCATACTTCTCATGACCCTACTCCTCCCTATGATTACACATCAACTCATGTGTAGACTACTGACCCTATTTATCCCACTTTGAGATATTTTCCACTTGAGTGGACCTTTCTCACATCATACATCCATCCCTTATACATCTTTATCACCTTACTTCCCTTTTGTGCATAGACAGGCCCTCTAGATGCCTCCTGGAGCCCTTCTAGAGGCCCATTGACCACATGGAGTGGCCTTTTGACCTGTTCCATAGCTTAGGGAGGAAACTCATGGCATAGGATACATTTTTCCTTCACAAAATCCATGACCTAGGTAGAATATGAAAAAAAGGCCCGAATTTGGCCCAAACGGCTAAAAATGGTCATTTTTGGCTTTTAGTAGATTAAGGTTGCCTTATATGACACTTATTCACTCATTTTTCTATCCCTTTTGAATTTTTTATTTGATATTCTCTCTTTATCATCACTCTCAAAGCTTTGGTTCCTTCTTAAATCTCACCTAGTTCATTCCTTGCACACTTAGCTTTCATTGTGATAGGGGATGCCCTACTACTCTACAACTTATCTTGGTGATTCACATTTCTCTCTAAAGTGTTCCTAAAGCTTATTGGTTACTCCTATACCCTTAAATAATCCATTTCACCTATTCTTGTGATCCTTACATTGGCTCTCTCTCAGTTGGAAAATTCTCCTTCACCTCTTCCACTACTTTTGGCTCCTGGTTTGGACTCAGCTTACACATAACTTAATCATCATCCTTCATTGCTTCCTAGTTTGGATAACTATTATTGAGCTTGATATGAGTGAAATTTTATATGAAAATTGAAATTCTTATTTGTTTTTAGTAGTATATATGCTAGGTTTTTATTGTTTTTAGTGATTTAGCTTGTTTAGGGCATTATTTGGGATAGTTTCTAAAGTTTTTGCATTTGTATGTGGTTAAAAATATATTTAATTGATTTAAATATCTTCCATTACATGTATTATTTATTTTGAAACATTTATCATTGCATATTATAATCCTAAATGCCCAAAACAATCTATACAATTTGCATAAACAATTTCCTCTTTTGCTAAACTAGAAAATTGCATTATTAGGAAATAATAGTGTTGAAAGTAAAGAGTTAGCTCAAACTTAGATTAGGCATGATCTTGTACCCTTTATTTAAAAATTTTTTACTTCCTAAAACATCTTTCATTTGACTTGAAAGTGCCTCTTCTTCTAATTTTATGCATTACTTGTTAGTTCTCTTTATTCAGCATTGTTATTTCTATAATTTTTATGCAAATAGTTTTCTAGTCTTAACTACTTGCTTTACTATGGTTATACCCATTATAAATACTTTCATCCTTTATGTTCTTGATCATGATATCCCTAACTTGGTTTACAAGTCTATCTATATATTGGTATGAGTCAGTAAACTGGATAACCACTATAGATCTCTAGTAGCCCATAGAAACCTTGAGCCTCCTAGCCTCCTAGTTATTTGTTTAAGTACTATGTGTACTCCCTACCAAACACTAGTGGTTCCGTTAAAATTATTAGAGATACATTTTGGCATGCCTAGTGGGACTCCACATATGATATAATTCTATTTCTATCCTTTTAGGACTCTCCTACCTAATTCCCCTTTGTTATTTGTTAGGATTTACTTTTAGTTGTGTTTTGACTCTCACCTTAGTTGTTTTATCTTGATTTGGTTTTGTGTCATTCTCCATGTTGGTTCTCCATCTATTTGTATTTTATATTATCTCCCATGTTGCTCTTGTTTCATTTCATCCATGTTTGGCCTCCCACCCTTGGGATTCCAATCCCATTGGATTCAAGGCCTTATCCATAAGCTCACTCATGAGTAGGATATGGTTGTAATGGAATGCCATAAAAACCATAGGATATAGGAGATGCCCTCAACCTAGCATGGTAACTTAGACCCTCTCATTTTTATTAGGGAATAATATTGGCAGGTCTATAGCTAATGGAATCAGTCCCCTTTTCACCAATCTAAGCTTCATTCATCTGAGGATCTTTCCCCTTGGTCTCATGCCATGATTCATTCACCTATTCGAGGTGATGAGGACCCCCTTGCATGACCAAGGACTGATGACATATGTGTGATCATTAATTATTACCAAAGATGCCTTTAGGTGAATGAATTACACCCTTCACCCCTTAAGAGTAGGTGTCATGCTTCTTCTTGAGATAGAGGTCACACCCATTCAATTTTGAGTGCCTCAACCAGTTCTTGTGTGAGTTTTCTACCTCTTTCTTAGTAGGAGGCTCTACAACAAGAACCCCCTCATGTCCATGTTTTGGGACATAATTACTCCAACTCATCAATTCATCTCCATCACATGGAGTCCTCCCATCATTTTAGTCTATCCTTTAGATTTTTAGATGAACGTGTTGATTTTGATCACCACCTATAGACTAGAGATCTATGGGATACCTATACCAAGCATCAACATTCTCAAGTTGACCCTCATCTGATGTCATGTGATCAGCATCATAGAGACCCAGGTCACCATGACCATTTCCATGACTATGCCATGTCATCCCATCATCTTGATAGGGAATGGTATCCTTCTCGTGGTCATTCCCCACCCTATGGTAGGGATGATTTCCAACATGAGAATATCCCATATCAAGATCCACCTTGACATCATCCCCTATGTGATTAGGGTTTTGACGAGGTCTATTAGCTTAGGCAACATCATAACCACCATGATCCTCCTCCTAGATCTTATCACCAACCTACTATCAATCGTGCCTATGAGGATCTCCATAAGAATCCTCTAACCCCTTAGGTACGTGTTATTCCCCTTCCTATTCCTATCCTTAAATTGCCTAAGTTCAATGGGACTTGGGACTTCACCCCCATAGAGCATATCATGACATTTATGATGGCATATATAGATTGGGAATAGGATGAAGGCATGATGTTGAAGCTATTTGCAAATTCTATATGAGCTAAATATCTCATTTGGTTTCAAAATATGCCTCTAGATACTCTCTTTATTTTACATCTCCATTTAGATGACTTCCTATAATACTTTGATATCTCTAAACCATTTAGCCTTGGCATACAATCACTTACCTCTATGGTACAGGCTAAGGGTGAATAAAACTTGTATTTTATGCATAGGTGCTACTTGATAATCCATACGTGTAGGACAAGGTTCTTAGATGATCAAGTTTATGACATGTTCACATGAGCATTAAGGTAGGAGGTTCACCTTTAGGTCCTCAATAATTATCCCACCTTGTATGATGAAGTTATTAATAAGTGTCTTAAGATTGATGTATTTTAGGTATGTGTGATCATGCATCCCATGCTAACCCAAAAGTCACACTCTTCACATTATCTCAACTATAATGTGACTAACCATGGTGTCATTGATTCTCCTCTCAAGAAGGATAACCATGAGGTGAATGATTTGAGAAAGAATCTAGTTGAAAATAAGGCTTCTAAATCAAGCACAATAAAACCATGGACGGTGTTTCCTTATGACCCCACTAAGTTTTGCAATTTCCATCAGATGAAGGGCCATGATGATGCCAATTATTTTTCCTAAAATTTTAGTGCAGAAGCCTCACCTTTGTCTCAGATTTATCCACTTGTAGAACCCAACCATAAATTAAATGTGTTCAAGGAGCTTCTTTTTGACCATGACAAGGAGAATAAGAAGAATAAAAATAATAAATCTAAGGCTAAGGCCCCTTATTCCCCTCCTTGTCCTTATACCTCTTCTGACTCCTCTTCCCAGGCTGACTTAAGAGGAAAACCAAGTGTGAGAGTAGTAAGGTCATTATTGGTATTGATATAACATCTATTGGGTATGAGTGCTTTATAAACATGCACTTGAGTTGGGTCACCAACCTTATTAGAGAAACTAATGGTGTTGGGCCTCTTGTCCAACCCATAGGGGTAGGGAACCCCAAATTTAGATTTGACTTTTGGATAACATCCCTTCCTAGGATATATAGTGTCCTTACTCTATCATAGAGGATTTAAAGGCCTCTTAGCTAGGATTTCCATTTGGGACCTTATTTTCCTTTTCCCTAAACAATGGGGACTCATCTTTGATGAGCTTGGTATCTCTCATGAAGGCCCATTATGGGATGATTTCAAAGTTTTGTTTAACTTTGATGTGTTTGAGCACCCTCATCCTCCCATGTTATCTTTCAACCCAACCTATTTTCTAGATGCTTCAATTCTTGAAAAGAGGGCTCACTTCTTCCTCTACATTGAGACCTCTATTGATGATTTTTGTGTTAATAGATGCATCATTGATGAAGGAGATGCATTGAATATTATGCCCTATGTGTGTTCAGTGAAATTGGGATTAGTTAGAAGAATTTCTCTGATTCTCACCATAACTATGTTGGTTTTAATAATGACACAGTTGCATCGGCTGGAAATGTGAAAATTCTGGGTTAAATTTGGCCCCAAGATAGTCAATATTTAGTTTTATTTGTTAGACTTAGATATTTCATACAATATGATTCTTGGATATCCTTGGACCCCTACCATGCAAGCCATCACATCAGCCACATTTTGTCTAGTCTAATTCATTTATGACGGTGAGGTTCATACCATGGAGGCTGACCTAGATCCTTGGGCATTAATTTATGAAAAGATAAATCCCTTAGGTGAGGCTTTTGATATCTCCTCATGGGGTTTTATAGACTCCCACACAACCCCTACTTCTAAATCTCATTTTCTCAAGGATGAGCGTTGCGATCTAACTGAGTATCAATCAACATTTACTCCTTTAGAGTTTGGCATGCATTAGATGACTCCCTCTCTATCTCTACAACATAAAATTGTCTCTTCCCTTTTTGGATACCCCTTTCAAGATATTTCACTAAATGTTGAGCTTTCCCTTGCATCACACTTCTCCCATTAGATTATTAGCTCTCTTAATGCATCTCTCATAGAGGCTACTAGAGTTATTGAATCCAATCTCAAGTGTTATTCCATATTTGATATAGCATGAAACCTAATCAATGAGAGGAGAGATTATAATAAGATAATGCATGTACATCATACACACTGCCATCCTCTTACTTGTTTGGGTTTAGAGGTCTCATTCACCAATAATGACCCCACCTTCAACACTTTTATGTTTTGGGTCATGATTGGTGAACCTAAGGATATGGATGCTCCATCTCCTTATTTATACATTTTCCCTATTATTTGGCCTCTTTGTAGGTTAATCAATGGCCTACCTTAGGGGAAAGCCTCTATTTAGGGTGAAGTGGTGGCCTACCTTTGGCGATAGGCTTGGGTCTGGGCCTGTGGTACTTTGGTGAGCCTCAAAGCTTACCAGAACACTCTCCCTAGGCCCTTGTTTGATAGATTAACCCTCTCATGGAATCTATCATCAGACATTATAGGTCTTTATAAAAAATTTGGCTTGTGCACTCTTCTTTGGATGTACCTTAGGATAGTAGCAGAGTCTTTTATTTCTTTTAGTTGGTTGGGCTACTGATTGTTAATAGTTATCCCTCTACCGACTCCCTCTCTAATTTTCTTAAATTCCTATAGGTGGTATGGGTTAGTGGTTGTGGTTAATTATGACTTTATTTGACCTTTCCTAGCTAGTCTTCATCTATCACGAGCCTCCTACCACCCCTCCTCACCTCTCATTGTGCTTGGCATTGAGACACTCTCTCATAGTTGGCCCCCATACATTGGTAGTGGTTCTACCAGTTAAGGTGCCTTTCTTAAATCAACATGACCCTAGATCAGTTGTGCATGCATTAGAATGAGATAAATGTGTGTAATTAACATGTTTTTTATTTCCCCCTTCCCAGCCTTTATGGGCAAGTTACAGACCTTTCTAGGCTTTTTAAACCCTTTTTGGCCCAAGTCATGGCCTCTGTACCCTATCAATGGTCTAGGCCATTAGTTTTCCTAGTTACACCATGGCCTAGGCTTGAGGCCTTCTTTTTGCCCTCTCTTGGCCTCCATTTTGTCCCATTATTATTCTTGGAACCACTAAACCTTCATCTGAGGGATTTTGGCTCATTCTGGATGTAATGATAGAGTTCATTTTTATCTTAGAGGCCTCTTTGGGTGTGTTTTAGGACCTTTCCAATCTCTTATATCCCTAAGTCCTCTAGCCTATTAGGCTCATGTACTCTTTACTAAATACACCTTGGGATAGAAGTTGATCTTCTTCTTATTTTAGTAAGTAGTTTATTAGTTCATTCATCATCGATCCCTACTAACTCCATATTTTACTATGGTTATTTTAGGTGTGGCTTTATGGTTGTGATTATTCTAGGACTTGCTCTGGCCTTCATCAACTAGTATTTATCCCTTCATGGACATATTACCACCCTTCATCACCTCATCCCACAATCAGTATTGGTCTTCGCCCCTTAATTATGACTTGGTTGTGTTCCTTGTGTCCCTTGTGCAACTTACTTATCTGATTCTATGTCAAAACAATCCTTTCACAAAGTCCTATTACATCCCTAGCCCCCATCATGGTGCACCTCTCAGTGGTGATTCACATGGATGGTGGAAGTCAGGGTAACCCAAAACCTATTGCTATGGTTTGGGTTATCGATGATCTATGGGTCCATGAGCTTGTTACAACTAGTTTCTTCCTTAACAATGAGACAAATAATGCACTTAAGTATCATGCAATCATTGGTGCCTTAACTGATGCCTATGGGTTAGAAATTTACTGTGTAGTTATTCTCTAACTCACTTTTATTTGTGTCTCAACTCACTAATGCCTAGGTTGTCCTTAGCTCGAAGTTATTCCCCTTTTTAGAGGTAGCATGTGATTTTCTCTCCTTCTTTTAGGATGTCTAGGTCACCCATATCCCTTACAAGGAGAAAACTAGGGATGATGCCCTAGTTAATTTCATTCTAGATTGTATGATTTAATTTTATATCACTTGTGTCCCTTCTTTATAGGAGCTAGAACTGAAGCTGGAGTTGGATTTGGATTACGCATAAGTTACACTCTCACCCATCAATCGCGTCATTGACTTATTCTATTACCATCCTTATCTGGTAAGTATAGGTAATTTTATTTTTTATCTTTTTAGTTCTTTCTTTCCTTTGATTTTGTGTGGCTTCTAGGTACTATACATCACTCCTTATTCATTCGAACGTCGATTATTTATTTTTTAGGGGCATATGTAATCTTACTTCTTGTGACCTTACTCCTCCTTATGATTAAACATTAGCTCATGTGTAGACTACTAACCTTGTTATCCTACTTCAAGATATTTGGCACTCACATAGACTTTTCTTATATCATAAATCCATCCCCTATAGATCCTTAGCACCTTACTACCCTTTTACACATAAATAAGCCCTCTAAACGCCTCTTAAGGATCTTGCAGAGTCTTGTTGACCACTTGGAGTGGCCTTCTAACCTAGGATGTAGCTTAGGGAGTAAACCCATGGCTTAGGCCATACATTTCCTTCATAAAATCCATGGCCTAGGCCATAGCCCAAATAAAGTGTGAAAAAAGGCCCCAATTTGGCCCAAATGGCTAGAAAATGGTCACTTTTAGCCTTTGGTGGATTAGGGTTGTCTTATATGATGATTATTCACTCATTTTTCTCTATCTTTCCTATATTTTTGATCTAATCTTCTCTCCTGATCATCACTCTCAAAGCTTTTATGCCTTCTTGAATCTCACCTAGTTTATTCTTATCACACTTAGCTTTCATTATGATAGGGGATTCCCTACTACTCTACATCTTATCTTGGTGATTCACATTACTCTCTATAGTGTTCTTGAATCTTGTTGGTTACTCCTATCCCATTAAATACTCCATTACACATGTTCTTATGTTCCTTGCATTGGCTCTCTATCAGTTGGTAGATTCTCCTTCACCTCTTTCACTACTTTTGTATCCTGGTTTAGACTCAGCTTACACACAACCTGATCATCCTCCTTCATTACTTCCTAGATTGGATAATCAATTGGTATAAAGTCTACACATTTTTATTGAGTTTGATATGAGGGTACTTTTCTATGCAAAGTTAAATTCCTATTTGTTTTCAATAGTACATATGCTAGGTTTTGATTATTTTTAGTGATTTAACTTGTTTAGGGCATTATCTAGGATAATTTTTGAATTTTTCACATTTGTATGTGGTTAAAAATATCTTTCATTGCTTTAAATATCTTCCATTACATGTCATGCTTGCTTTGGAAACATTTCTCATTGCATAGTAGAATCCTAAATGTTCAAAATAATCTATACAATTTGCATAAACAATTTCCTCTTTTGTTAAACCAAAAAATTGCATTACTAGGAAATAATAGTATTGAAATTAAAGAGATAGATCAAACTTAGATTAGGCATGCCCTTTCACCTTTGCTTGAAAACATCTTTACTTCTTAAAACATCTTTCATTTGGCTTGAAAGTGCCTCTTCTTCTAAGTTTACTCATTACTTGTTAGCTCTCTTTATTTAGTATTGTTATTTCTATAATTTGTATGGAAATAGTTTTCAAGTCTTAACTACTTGCTTTACTATGGTTATACCCATTATAGATACCTTCATCATTTGTGTGCTTGATTTTTCTAGCCATAACCTATTTTATAAGTCTATCTATAGCTTGGTGCAATCCAATAAACTAGATAGACACTATAGATCCCTAGTAGCCCATAGAATCCTTGAGCCTCCTAGTTATTTGTTTATGTACCTTATGTACCCCCTACCAAACACTAGTGGTTTTATTCATATTCTTGGAGATATATTAGCCATAATGTAAGAAGACTATAAATAGGAGGTAAGT
Source organism: Torreya grandis (assembly GCA_037957365.1). Taxonomy (NCBI): domain Eukaryota; kingdom Viridiplantae; phylum Streptophyta; class Pinopsida; order Cupressales; family Taxaceae; genus Torreya; species Torreya grandis. Next base: position 3,220,877 of record JARHVA010000247.1, on the reverse strand, counting down.
ATTAGTACTTGATCATCATATTATAAACTCTACTCTTATTAAGTCTTGTGGAGGTTTCCCCCTCGAAGTGGCCTGTAATTTATTCATATATTTTATTATATTTCAATCATATTGTGACTTATTACTATTATTATACTTTATTCATGAAGTAATTTCATTCCAAGTGGTATTAGAGTTGTTATTTGGGCCATCGAGTAGGTGAAACCTTAATTTTAGAGAATAATTTATATCTTGAAATCTCTAGATTATATATATATATATATATTTACTAGACTTTTTGGAGAATTCAAGGATATCTCAGTTAGAAAAAGTAAGGTTCAGGGATCTATTATATGTGAATTATTACCGATTTGGTTTTTTCATAATCTCACTCTATAAGATGTATTTTGAGGAATTTTTATGATTTATTTATATTTTCAAAATTATTTAAAAAATATTTGGTCTGTGTTATTTATATTTTATGATTAGAGGCAAAAATATTGGAAAAAATGCTTGGTAAAATTTGGTCAAAGATAATAATCAGGATTGACATTGTTAAGCCTTATTATGGCAAGACCACACATAAGAGACTGAGGCACGGGTGTTGAAACTCTGAGTAAAAATCCTAATAAGGAAAATATGGATTCATAAGGATTATTTACTATATTTTCTACAATAAATCACAAAGTAAGCTAGTTTGAGTACAACGTGCAAGACATATAATCAGATATGCAAATCATGGTGAAGAAGGATGATCTTGAGGCATTTAATTTTTAGTTGAAGGATGATATGATGTATTTAAGGATTTTATCAATGGGACTCTTTCACATTATCTTGCATGATAGCCAAATAACCCTCCACCAATCCAGTTAGGTTATCTCAACTAGAATAATAAACATTCAAACATGGGGTTAAAGAGCATGTTGTAGAAATTGGAAGTACACAATTTGATGCTAAGGATCCACTCACTTAAATCAATCAAATGGAAAAATTATTTTATATACATTAGATCCCTAATGTATAAAAGGTGGTCATGGCATCTTTGTATCTAAAACCTGAGCCATCCATTTGGCATAGGTGGTTATGTGCCTAGAAGAAAAATAAGGGCCTTCTTGTGAACTGATCAATGTTTATTGATGATCTTCAGATGCATTATTACAATAACATATCTAAAAACTACTTTAGTCAGTTAACAAAGTTATGATAAATAGGATCTATCAAGGATTACATTTATCAATTCTAGAATCTATCCTTACATGTGGATGACATCAAGGATAATAACATGAATGAATTTTTCTTAGGTGGGATCAAATATAGCATCCAAATGGATGTTCACATGTATAATCTAAGTTTAGTATCTAAATCCATATTATATGCATGAAGGGTAGAGGAAAAAGATCTAGTCAAGTGAAAGGATTTCATTAATGGTCAAGAACGTAATCCCCCAACAACATCATTTCCTCAATCTATAATATTAACCTCTCAAAAATTTGAAGAGAATCATGAAAAAGGGTTATGTTTTGGTTGTGATATAAAGTGGAGAAAAGGACAAAAATGTACTAAGAATAATTTTTTATACATTGAAGGTTCTAATGAAGATGAAGATGATGATGTGGTCTCAAGTGAGGATGAGGAAGAGATAGAAGAGATGCCTGAAGATTCCCTCCTTACAATATCATGTCATATACTTTCAAGAATTATCACTCCTCAAACCCTTAAGGTTATGGGTTTCCTTAAGAAACAAAATGTCATAGTTTTGATTAACTCAGGGACTACACAAACTTTATCAATAGTAAGTTAGCTACTCATTTAAACTATTTCCTTTAGCCAACTCCAAAATTATAGGCCATGGTTGCAGATGGTGGCTACTTAAATTGTTTTAGGAAATTATATAGTATTAAGCTTTCTATGGGAGGCTACATGCTATATTACCTATGTTTATTATTCCCATGGGTGGATTTTACATTATTTTTGGATTCCAATGGCTCATAAATTTGGGCATAATCAAGATAAATTTATAGTAAATATTCATGCACTTTCATTCTAAAGGTAGGATATTTGAAATATGTGTATTTTGATCAAACTCTCCAAAATTGTTTAGTTTACATCAGATGACAAATATTATCAAAAAAAGGGCTAAAGGATTTGTAGCATGATTATGTTCCACAAATTTCAACCAATAAAGGTGTATATGCATCCTAATCTACAGATGATTAATGATGACCAACCAATGTTTTTAGTGCCTTACTAAAGGATTTCCACTAAGAAGAGAACATGATCATTCCATACAACTATTTATAGGGATTCAAACACTAAACATTAGACTATACCAATATCCATGTGCCCATAAAAGTGAAATTGAAAATATGGTACATGAGATGCTAAAGGTAGGTATTATTAGACGTAGAAAAAGTTAATATTCTTATCCAATGGTCATGGTGCATAATAAGGATGATACTTGGAGGATGTGCCCATACTATAGAAAGATCAACAAGTACACCATCAAAGATAAGTTCCTTATTCTGGTAATTAATGATTTTCTAGATGATTTTTCATTTAAGGTAAAAGTGAATTTTGAAAGGGTCTCTACCCATTACAAAAAGCCACCAAAGTGACAGATAAACCAATGAAACAAACCACAAACATAGAAATAAATAACAAGAACACAGACCAAAAATAGAGAAGAAACAACATAAACACAACACATAATTATAGACCCATAAAATCAATGATTTTTCTTCCAATCCTTATCAGCATATGTCCATTCATTGATCATACTTTGAAAATTTATTTCCAGCCCATTGACCACTCCCTCATGAGTAGATATAGATGCCTCATCTTTAAGATTCTTCTTGGGAATACTATCATTACTAGTGGCACTAGCATCATTAAAAAAATTATCCAAACCCTCCATACTCTGTATAGCATTATGCACCATCACCTTGCTAAAAGTTACCAACAAATTTAGCTTTTGCTTGAGTTCTCTATTTTCATATCCAACCTATTCATTATATTAGTTAAAGTTTCAATCTAAGATGTCATCTCAGTCTCTTTCTCCTATGAAAAATATAAACCATCAAGTTATTTAATATAATTCACTTCTTGTTTAAGCCTATAATGATTCTTCATGAGCCATCTGAGGAATGCCTTATGTAAAATGACCTCATCCTCTAAACTTTCATACTTATCCTGATGATTGGAAATACCTTTTAAAAAGTCAAGATCCAACTTAACTTGGGTTCCTTGTTGTATTTCCCCTATGGTACCTTGACCCTATTTCTTCTTCTTAGAACTATTGATAGCATTCATATCCACCCTATTCTATACATTTTCTTGTTGCTCAGTATGAATCCCTTCATCCCTATTTACATTTTTTCTCTTATCCTATAGCTCATCCTGAAACCCATCATTCTCCCCCTCCACATTTTTATCCTTATTGACCTCAGCATTAGTATTAATCTCATCAAGATCAATAACTTCATTCATCTCCTAAGGAATTTCATCATACAAACCCTCTTCTCTTTCTAGGCCACTACTAGTTTTGGGTTTTGGTCTGTTGTTGCTCCTTAAATTCCTTTTAGAAACCTCTTGCATAAAACCAGTAGGTCTTTCCTTTTTCCTTCTCAAAATGGAAGATTATGGAGATGGATTTTGAACCTTAAAGAATTTGTAAATGAAAAATATGACCACATGATGCATAGGTTCTGATTTTCTACCAAATCAAACCTCCCTCATAGAATGTTCCAATGAGTGTAAAATATAGAAAGGAATTCTCAATGGAATGTGATGGTGCATGTAGTTCATAAATGAGAAATGATAGTAATGCACAACTTTGTAACAACCATCTAGATTAACATACTTTATAATATGTTTTGCAACATCATCGAAAGGGGTTGGAAAATCCTCCCTTTTGAAGCTCCCCTAGAATGCCATCAATTTCTCATCCCCAACCAAGAACTTCATATTTTCTTGATCTTACCCTATAATAAGCTTAATGTATTTGTTTTCTTCAATGTGGAGGCCTATGACCCTAGCAATCAACTCCTCCATTATTTTGATGGAAATGGTGTTCATGCAAACCACCCTGTTCTTCCAATTCTATATAAATTACATATAAAGAAATAATTCATAACCAAATTTTTTTCTATAAACATAGTTAGGACACCAGTATGCAACACATTCTAAACATCAACTTTTTTCTAATAGAATCTACATTCAAAGGCTCAATCCTATTCAAGTCTGCACCCATCTCTGCAAACCCATGCTCAGCTTTTATTTTCACCTAATTGTAGTCCACCTAGCCAAGATGAACACTATAATCAATCCCATTATCAAAATAAACCCATTTTAACACAATAACCCCATATTCCCTGGTAATGTTGTAGTACTCATGCTAAAAATAATAATTAATAACCTAGTCATAATTTATTCTCATAATGAAAACACAAAACCAAATACACCACATCATACCCAAGTGTGCAAAAACCTTTTCAAACATAAGGTTATATCTATGTAGTGTCATGATTTTATTTTTTAATAATATCATTAATAATATTGGTGTTTGATATCATTTTTTCCCCATATTTTAAAATCATTGGAATTCATCCCTTTATTATCAAAGAGGTCTGCCAACATGTTTCCCACCCTGTAAGTATGCTGGAAAATAACTTTTTCAAATTCTCTACTGATATGAATAATTTCATCAATAATATGATCTATAGACCAAGCCACCATTGATTTCTTATTAAGGTAGTTTATAATATTGAGATAATATCCCTCAATACATAAGCACTTATACCCCAACTTAATAGCAATCTGCATACCCCATAAGGTTGAAAGATTTTTAAAGAAGTGAATCATTTGAAATCCCATACTTCCTTCATAAACTGAAATAAACTGCCTATAATGATCACTAATAACATGACCTCTTCTTTAGAATCTTGAGTTACCTTTAGAAGATCTATAAAAATTAAGTTTTATCCATTCGATTTGAGGAAGCACCCATCTAATAGATTTCCTTAAAGCTACCTTGGGATCAACTAGAGGAATATTATCAAGATCAAGATTCCAATCTTTAGCTCTAATTTTTTCAAATGGTGAAAAAGGGATCCTTTTTCCCTACTTAATAATCTTTAAGTTTTCTTGTAGCATAAGAAAATTTGGTTAGAAACTCTATGGAAGGATCATTGGTGATACCTGAAAATCTTATTTTTCCTTTCATTCCAAATACCCCATAACACATGAGGAAAAGATAAATTCCAAAGCTCCCTACACAATGTTGGTGATTTGTTGGATGAGTTACACATTGTTATTTATTTTACAAAACTAGATATTTGTTCTGGGTACCATAAAAATTTAGATTAGAGATGAATATATCCCTAAAATAGCTTTCAGAACTCATGAAGGTCATTATGATTTTTTAGTCATGCATTTTGTTTTCATAAATTCACCATCTACATTTTAAATTTTGACTAACACTATTTTAAGGCCTTTTTAAATTAAATTTATGTTGGTGTTTTTTTATGACATCTTAATCTACATAAAATCTCGGGAATAACATTTAAAGCATGTGAAACAAGTTGTGTTAGTGATAAAACAACATCAAATTTATGCAAAACCTTCAAAATGTGATTTTGGAGTCTAATAGGTGGAGTATTTGGGTCATATTATTTCACATGAATGATTCAAAGTAGACCCTAAGAATATAAAATCTATGGAGTGGTTAGTACCAAAAACCCTTAAGAATATTTGAGGTTTTTTGGGGCTCATAGGTTACTATCATAGATTTGTGAAAATTGATCGTAGCATAGCAGCACCACTCACAAATTTATTGAATAAGGACTCCTTCCATTGGAATGAATTGGAAACCATGGCCTTTGAAAATCTAAATGAGGTTTCATGCACCACTCCAATTTTGGCTACCCCTAATTTTTTCAAAAAAAATATTGTTGAATGTAATGCATCAAGATATGGCATGGGGGAAGTACTCATGTAGGAAGGAAGACCCATTAAATTTGAGATCTGTCATCTCAAGGGTAAAATAAAATAAAATTAATCTATGATAAATAGATGTTGGCTATTCTACATGCAATCAAGCAATGGATACCTTATTTGATGGGTAGGAACTTTAAGGTCAAGATTGGTCATGATAGTCTAAAATATTTTTTAGAACAACAATTATCTTGAGAAGAACATAAAAAATGGGTGGATAATATGTTGGGATATGAATTTTAAATCATCTATAATAAATTAAAAGATAATCTTGTATCAGATGTACTATCTAGGAAGGATGAATCCACAAAAACATGATTATGCACAATGGCCATTTGGCAGGCAGATTGGTTGGATAAGGCTAGTTCAAATGGGTGAGTGATAAGGATACATAAGTTTTAATTTATAATATCCAAAAGGTTTTTAACTATTATGAAAAAAATTAGTGTAAATGGAATGCATTGTGGTATAAATATTGATTATACATATGTAAGAATTTTATCCTCAAGCACAAGATCCTTTAGGAGCTTCATGCATCTCCAATAGGTGGGCACTCCAAATTTTTGAAAACCTATCAGAGAATCAAGTAAGATTTATTTTTGGAAAGAATGAAGGGGGATATAAAATTATTTGTGATATAATGCATGGCATGTCAAAAATTAAGGATGAAACCACTAAGACACCCAGTCTTCTACAACCTTTTTCCATTCTTAGCCAAAGGTGGGAGGTATTTACATGGATTTCATTATAGGGTTACCAATATATAGGGGTAAAAAATTCATCATGGTAATCATGGATAAGCTCACAAAATATTCTCATTTTTTCCCATGATCACATCCATTTGTAGCTAGTATAATAGCTACTTCTTTTTTGGATACAATTCAAATGTTACATGGTACTTCCAAGATCATTGTAAGTGATCGTGATCCCATATTTACCATTAATTTTTAGACTACTTTATTTTCATGGTTGGGTGCTCAATTGGATTATAAATCATCATATCATCCTCAATATAATGGGAAAATAGAGGTGGTAAATAAATTCCTAGAAGGTTATCTCCATTATTTTGCATCTGATAAATAAGAATAATGGGTTCATTGGTTGCTGCTCATAGAATGGTGGTATAACATTTCCTTCTATACCTCTTCCAAAATGTCACATTTTATAAAATTATATGGTTATCATCCCTCATCCATAATTTCATAATTGAGGGTGTATCCCAAATTTCAAGCAAGAACACATTCAACATCAATAAGAGGTATTAACTAGTCTACAAGAGAACTTGGTAGTAGCACAAAATAAAATGAAGTAACAATAAGATCAACACCAGAGTGAGAGACATTTTAACATAGATTATTTTATCTTTGTATGCTTATAACCATATAATCAGACATATTTGAATAAAATAAAGGATAACAAACTTTATCTAAAGTATTTGGCCTATTGACCATTTTTGGTCACTATGGAAGAGCAACATTCTTTCCAAACTTTGAGCTTTAGCTGAAAAGATTAAAATTATTTTTTAGGTCATATTTTATGCATATTCATGTTTGTGTATACATTATTTGTGGACCATATGTCATCCCTCTTAGTGATACATTGTGTTCCCACACCTCTATGTGAAAAATTTATGCAATTAAAGCACCCATTTTGGAGTTTGTGTGATATTTCCTTGTAATCTACAATTTGTAGTGTGTTCTTCAAAGATTCTAGAGTGGATCTATCTAGTATTGGTTCATCACCTTTTTATTTTTATCATCCATTCTCCCTTTTCCCCTCAAAAAGTTTTTATATTTAGGATTAGGTGTAGATTTCCTTTTAGCTCTTTTTGGCTTGCATGTTGATCTTAAATTAAATTCACATAGATTAGAAGGAATTCATCCTTCTCCAAAGGTTCATCCCAAGGAGAGAAAGTGTCCCACACTTGGGGGACAATCACATTATTCCACTAAACCAATTCATCCAATTTAGTGTGTCCATAGTTTGAGTGACAACATGGCCCTTATAAGATTCTATAAAAAAAAAATGGTAGTGTTGCATAGAAGCTAGAGCTACCCCAGTCTTCTCACATATATCCTATATTTCATGTATGATTCTTGAATAAATTAGTTGGACATAGATTATTTACCCAAACTGAGTTACCAAAACTAGATGAATAATGTTGTGTCATTCTATAACTTGAGGAGATCCTTTAGACACGTACTAAGAGGCTATGAACAAGATAAATTATAGAGTATTTGATCAAGTGGAATAATTTAAACCATGAAGATGCAATGTGGGAGGATGAATCTTTTTTTAGTAACATTCAAAGATATTTAATGTTGAGGGTAACATTATTTTGAAGGGTTGGGCATGCTCTATCCTTAGCCTATAGTTTTTGTTGGGATATGTGTAATTAACTTATGGTTTATATAACCCCTTATTTATCATATTTCATTTCTCTAGGATCTCATTTGGTTAGATAGGTCAGCATATGGAGTAACCATGGCCTAATAAGACTATAAATAAGAGGTAGGGATTAGTACTTGATCATTAGATTGTGAATTCTGCTCTTATTAAAGCTTGTAGAAGTTTCCCCCTTGAAATGGCTTAACACTTATTCATATATTCTACTATATTTCAATCATATTGTGATCTATTTATTTTACTATACTTTATTTGTGAATTAATTTCATTCCATTCATAATGCAACCTTAAGTAATCATGATGTATAAATCCATCGATGGAAAAGGTATTTAAACTCACAAGTTGTGACAAATGGTAAACTTAATTTTATAAGTAACCACTTTATCGATAATATTATCTCAACCAAATTTGACATTATAAAAAGGTTTTTGATAACTCCAGGATCAAAATAGGTTGACCTTGTCCCCACTTAGTGCGAGTGCACAAGTATTTTATTAATTTCAAAAAATCTAGTACATAAGGGTGCCTTTACTCCGTTAACCCTTTCACAATGCAAACATGATTTATATAGTTTTTACCAATGACCGGTAAAAACAACTAACCCTATAACCAGCTAAATATAGGAAAACAACCCGTAAAGTAAATCTAATTAATAAATATAAACATTAAAACTACCTAATAATTAAACTAAGTTTATTTATTTTATGGGGGTGTCTTTATAAAAGATGCATGCCTCATTTACAATAGTAATTTATTTTCTACCAAAAAACTAACCTAACGTTAAGACTTTGGAACAAGTCCTAACAAACCCCCCTATGATCCAAAGTCAGGTCTTTGGACACATACCAAGCATTTTTTTGAATTTTTCAAATTTGATTCTGTCAAGGGGTTTTGTGAAGATATCAGTTGTTTGATCGGCAGTTGGGCAATATATTGGATCAAAAGTTTTCTTTGCCACCAACATTCGCAGATAATGGTATTTGACATCCATATGTTTTGTTTTGGCATGAAACACTGGATTCTTGGACATCTTGCTTGCACTCTGATTATCAATGTATAACTGTGTAGGAGCAAACTAAGAAACTTGAAGATCTTCAAGAATATGACGAAGGTAAACAATTTCTCTAAAAGCATCCCATGCTGCAATATACTCTAATTCTCTTGATGAATTTGCCACTGTATCCTACTTTTTACAACACCAAGCAATGGCAGTTGAACCCATATGCATAGTGTATCCTGTGGTTGACACTCTGTCATCCACACATCTTCCAAAATTTGCATCACAATATCCAACAAGTTTGAAGTTCTTGTTGCGGTGGTATTCAAGGCCATATGTTTTCATTCCCTGAAGGTAACGAAGTACTTGTTTTGCTGCATGCCAATGAATTTCTCTAGGCTCATGCATAAACCTAGATAAAATTCCAACTGAAAATGAAATATTGGGCCTGGTAGTCATCAAGTATATCAAACCTCCCACCAATTGTCTATATGTGGTGCCATCAAAAAAGGCACTAATATCATCCTTAGACAATTTCAAGTTACTTTCCATGGGAGTGAGGGCAGGTTTGCAATCACTCATGCCAAACCTCTCTAATAACTCAGAAATATACTTAGTTTGTGAAATGAAAATACTATGCTCTTTTTGAGTTACCTCTATGCCTAGATAGTAGTGAAGAAGTCCAAGATCTGTCATCTCAAACCCATCTTTTAATTCCTTCTTCACAGACTTGTTATGATTTTCATCATTACCTGTAATAAACAAGTCATCAACATAGAGAACTAGTATCACCATTTTCTTACCCTGCACTCGAAAATAGAGAGTATCATCTGATTCACTGTGATGAAAACCAATGAATTTCAAGTATGAATCCATTTTCTCATACCAAGCCCTGGGTGCCTGTTTGAGCCCATACAAAGCTTTTGTCAATTTACACACTATGTGTTCAGCATCCACCTGTTCAAAACCCTGTGGTTGTTTCATATAGACTTCTTCCTGTAAATCACCATTTAAAAAAGCACTTTTAACATCCAACTGATGTACTTTCCAACCATTTTTTGTTGCTAAGGCAAGTACCATATGAATAGTGTGCCATTTGGCAGTTGGTGCAAAAGTTTCCTCATAGTCAATACCTTCTTGTTGCGCATATCCTTTGGCAACAAGTCGAGCCTTATGTTTATCAATGGAACCATCTGATTTATACTTAGTCCTATAAACCCATTTACATCCGATGGGTTTAACATGTGGAGGAGAATCAACTAAAAACCATGTATTATTGTTGAGTATGGAATCATACTCACATTTCATTGCCTGTTGCCAAACATGTTCAGTAGATGCCTCCTCAAAAGTGGATGGCTCAGTGGAATAAGTAGTAACAACCATAGCATAGTTCACTTGTTTTCAAGAATTATTGGGCCCTGTTAAACCAACTTCATCTGCTGTCAAATCAGAAAAAGTACTTTGAGCCCATTTTGGATACTTAGACAAATTATTCAAATTAGGGACTCCAAAATTCTCATTAGGTGCATCATTCAATGGGGGACTTAGAGAATTTTCAATAGTTTCTAAGTCATCAACCTGTGAACTTGTAGATGAAGGAGAGGAAAGTGAAGGAATTTGAGTCTCATACCATAACTTCGAAGAGTTATCCCCATCATTCAAACCCTTATCTCTTTTTGCATTTTTCCTCTCTAATCTATCAAGTTGAGAATCAATCTCTGTAGTGTTCATAGTCCCAAACTCATCAAATATTACATCTCGACTCACTATGAATTTTCCTGAATCCTGTGCAAGCAAACAAAACCCCTTTTTATCTTTAGAATAACCAAGAAAGATGCATTTTCAACTTCGTGGTTCCAACTTAGTTCTATGTTTAGGAGGAACCAAAGCAAAACAAAGACATCCAAACACTTTCAAGTGTTTAACTTTTGGTTTAAATCCATACCATGCCTCATATGGAGTTTGTCCCAAAAGTGCAACTATGGGGGACCTATTTCTCAAATACACTGCAGTAGCAATGGCTTCGGCCCAAAATTTATCATCAAGCTGTTTATAGTGCAACATGGCACGTGTTGTGCCCTCTAAAGTTCTATTCATTCGTTCAAATACTCCATTTTGTTGTGGAGTATAAGCATTACTATATTGTCGATGAATTCCATGTTTTTGACAATAGTCTAAAAATTCATTTGAGGTATACTCACCTCCATTATCTGAACGAAGAGTGGCCAAATGTGAACCTGTTTCTTTTTCGACTAAGTGTAACCAATCAACAAACTTAGCGAAAACTTTAGATTTATTTTTCATAAAGAATACCCAAGTCATCCTAGAAAAGTCATCAATAAACAAGACAAAATATCTACACCCACCAATGGATGACTTTTTCATGTCACATACATCACTATGAACTAACTGTAAATATCTGTTAGCTCTCCAAGATGACTGTTTAGGAATTTTTTCCTGATTTTGTTTGCTCAAAACACATGACTCACAAAGAATACTATCTTTGCGAAAAGTGGGCAACCCATTCACCATACCATATCTCTGCAAATCCACTAAAGAGTGGATATTCAAATGTCCATAGCGGAGATGCCATAACCGTTGTGTAGACATAGTACCTGTACCTATGTCAACAACTGCTGCAAGTTCTATATTGGGAGGAAGCACCTTACAATGCAATCTAACCAAGTTTCCATCTTCATATCCTGTATACATTGTTTTATAATTATCTTTCACTGAATTGATGTAAATGAGCCCATTTTCAAGCACAATTTGATAACCTTTCTTTTGAATAGTTACCAAAGAAAGTAAGTGTTTCTTCAATGTGGGAACATACCAAACATCCTCCAAGTATTTTATTGACCCATTAGGAAGAAGAATTCGAATAGAACCAATTCCTAGTGGTGTATGCATAGACTTATCTGCTAAGGCAACTAGAGAGAGAGAAGCTTCCTTATAAGACCAAAAGAAATCTCTCCTAAATGTCATGTGTTTGCTTGCTCCTGTATCTAAAACCCATACATCTGTAAGCTCATCTCTTGCCTCATATTCAACATAATCAATGTGCCCCAAAGAAGTAAATGCAAATTCATGGGCAACATTACTAGATTCATCATAGTCATGATCGACATATTGAGCAGAGTTAGTCTTAGTCACTTTTTGTGGCCTCTGAATTTTATCAAAAGGAATCCTACATTGTGAGGCAATGTGACCAAATTTTCCACATCTATGACACTGAATGTCAGATCTACCTTGACCTCTGCACCTATATGAATTGTGACCATGTCCTTGATCACTTGTTTCATGTGAATGTGATTGATTAGATTGTTGATTATGTGAATGACCCCTACCTCTGTTTTGATATCTGCCTCCTCTGTAACCTCGACCCCCTCTAGAACTATTTCCTCTATTGTTTTGATGCCCAGATGAAGATGAACTAGGCTTTGACTCTAAAACATGGGCTTCTTCAGTTTTCTTGGATTTCTTGGGTAGAAAGAGGTCATGTTGGATGAGCAACTCAGCCAACTTATCAAAAGTGATGCCTGTGATCTTGTCAGAGACATGCAACATTTCAACAAAATTCCTATAGGACCCTGGTAGTCCTTTCAAAGCAGCAGTAACTATGAGGTCATCATCTAGTTTTCCAAAACCAGCCTTAGTGTACTCAGTAGTGATATTTTTCAACTTAGACATATATTCTCCCATATCCCCATCTTCATCTAATAACAAAGTAAACAACTGCATATGAATATCTATCTTTTTATGCTTAGGTTTCTTATCATACAAATCTGACAATGTTTTCCATGCAGTGTAACTATGAGGAGAATTTTCAATATAAACATACGTATCACGAGTACAACAACATTTAATAAGAGCTAAGGCCTTAGAATCACGCAAATTGAAAATATCTAATTTAGCCTGCTCTATTGGCAATGTGGGATTTTCATTCTTAACAATATCCCATAACTCATTAAACACTAGTGAAGCCTCCATCAATCATTTCCAATCTAAATAATTGGAAATTATTAATCTATCACCATCTAAAAGCAAATTCTAAATTTTTGGCATTTTTGAAATGAAAGTAAGTGCAGTAGAGAAACATGCGACAAAATGTGAAAGAAATGAAATAAATATCACACTCACTGCACAAGACACTGCTGGTATGGGGTTTTGCACTTAACCTTCGCGTAGAGCGTAAAAGAAAAACAAGTATTTTTGATGGGTTTTACACTTAACCACACCAAAAATCAATGATTACACCCTTATTTCACCAAATTACAACCTTATTTCACCAATTACACCCTTATCTCACCACAACAATGCAAAAGAAAAATGATTGAATTTCGCCGCTTTTTTGAAAAAATTAAATAACACAATACAATAAGTATGTGTTTTACAATATTCTGAATTTTAAAAAAGAGAATATTCCTTTTTCAAATAAAGCATATTTCAAAGCAAAAACAACTTTCTCCAAAAGAAGGGATTTGAACCCTTAACCTCCTCCTTTGCAAGCTTCTAACAAAATAGGCTTAACCAATTGCTCTAAGAGCATTTACAAAACATTATACTTAGAAATTTATATTTATACCAGATTTCTGTGTATGAGGGAAAATTTAAAAAAAAAATTACATGAGAGTAAATAAATTTAAATTTTTCCCTTTCTTTTCAGCCTCCACTTCAATCTTCTCGCGGGTGGGACCCAGTAGCAAATATTTGATAAAAATAAACTTTAGAAACAGCCAAAAATAATTTTTGAACTTTTATACTGTGCCATGCTTGCCTGGGATGCCATGGCTGCTACTGGAAATTACTTTTACCTATTTTCTCTCACCTATAGGCCGTACAAATCTGTACAAGCATGCTAGAATAGATTTTGATTATGTTTTTACAAATTTTCAAAGTATTTTATGCAGGGAAATGGATTCCAAATGAACCTGGACATTGAAAGGTCATACAACAGGATGTACAAGTGCAAAAAATGTCCAGATTTTCAATATGAATGCAAACACAAGGTTTTAATACAATTTGTAGATGATTTGGATATTAAGAAGCCTAAGAATGGATGAAAATACCAAAGGCAGCCATGAATAAACATTACACGGGTTTTTCTCAAACAATAAGGCCGTACAAATCTAGTTTTTGGTCCAAAAAAAATGAATTAATAACATTAAATGCTAAAATTCATTTTTTATGCCAAATGAGGAGGTTTAACAGAGGAAAAATGGAGTATGAATGATCAAAAATGATCAGACAGTGGTATATGAAAAATACAGGTTTAAATACGAATAATATTTAAAAAATTAAAATAATTTAATAATTTTTCAAACATTTAAACCAATAAAAAAATCAATTTATATGGCATACCTTATTTTTATGCCAAATGATATCACGTGAAATGATTTTTCACCTTCCTCTTTCGAATTCACCATGCTCTGATACCACTGATCACTCCAGGATCAAAATAGGTTGAACCTTGTCCCCGCTTAGTGTCAGTGCACAAGTATTTTATTAATTTCAAAAAATCTAGTACATAAGGGTGCCTTTACTCCGTTAACCCTTTCACAATGCAAACATGATTTATATAGTTTTTACCAATGACCGGTAAAAACAACTAACCTTATAACCAACTAAATACGGGAAAACAACCCGTAAAGTAAATCTAATTAATAAATATAAACATTAAAACTACCTAATAATTAAACTAAGTTTATTTATTTTATGGGGGTGTCTTTATAAAAGATGCATGCCCCATTTACAATAGTAATTTATTTTCTACCAAAAAACTAACCTAACATTAAGACTTTGGAACAAGTCCTAACAAACCCCCTTATGATCCAAAGTCAGGTCTTTGGACACATACCAAGTATTTTTCTGAATTTTTCAAATTTGATTCTGTCAAGGGGTTTTGTGAAGATATCAGCTGTTTGATCGGCAGTTGGGCAATATATTGGATCAAGAGTTTTCTTTGCCACCAGCATTCATAGATAATGGTATTTGACATCTATATGTTTTGTTTTGGCATGAAACACTGGATTCTTGGACATCTTGATTGCACTTTGATTATCAATGTATAACTATGTAGGAGCAAACTACGAAACCTGAAGATCTTCAAGAATACGATGAAGGTAAATAATTTCTCTAGAAGCATCCCATGCTGCAATATACTATGATTCTATTGATGAATTTGCCACTTTATCCTGCTTTTTACAACACCAAGCAATGGTAGCTGAACCCATATGCATAGTGTATCCTGTGGTTGACACTCTGTCATCCACACATCCACCAAAATTTGCATCACAATATCTAACAAGTTTGAAGTTCTTGTTGCGGTGGTATTCAAGGCCATATGTTTTCATTCCCTGAAGGTAACGAAGTACTTGTTTTGCTGCATGCCAATGAATTTCTCTAGGCTCATGCATAAACCTAGATAAAATTCCAACTGAAAATGAAATATCGGGCCTGGTAGTCATCAAGTATATCAAACCTCCCACCAATTGTATATATGTGGTGCCATCAAAAAAGGCACTAATATCATCCTTAGATAATTTCAAGTTACTTTCCATGGGAGTGAGGGCAGGTTTGCAATCACTCATGCCAAACCTCTCTAATAACTCAAAAATATACTTAGTTTGTGAAATGAAAATACTATGCTCTTTCTGAGTTACCTCTATGCCTAGATAGTAGTGAAGAAGTCCAAGCTTTGTCATCTCAAACCCATCTTTTAATTCCTTCTTCACAAACTTGTTATGATTTTCATCATTACCTATAATAAACAAGTCATCAACATAGAGAACTAGTATCACCATTTTCTTACCCTGCACTCGAAAATAGAGAGTATCATCTGATTCACTATGATGAAAACCAATGGATTTCAAGTATGAATCCATTTTCTCATACCAAGCCTTGGGTGCCTATTTGAGCCCATACAAAGCTTTTGTCAATTTACACACTTTGTGTTCAGCACCCACTTGTTCAAAACCCGGTGGTTGTTTCATATAGACTTCTTCCTATAAATCACCACTTAAAAAAGCACTTTTAACATCCAATTGATGTACTTTCCAACCATTTTGTGCTGCTAAGGCAAGTACCATATGAATAGTGTGCCATTTGGCAGTTGGTGCAAAAGTTTCCTCATAGTTAATACCTTCTTATTGTGCATATCCTTTGGCAACAAGTCATGCCTTATGTTTATCAATGGAACAACTGATTTATACTTAGTCCTATGAACCCATTTACATCTGATGGGTTTAACATGTGGAGGAGAATCAACTAAAACCCATGTATTATTGTTGAGTATGAAATCATACTCACATTTCATTCCCTATTGCCAAACATGTTTAGTAGATGCCTCTTCAAAATTGGATGGCTCAGTGGAAGAAGTAGTAACAACCATAGCATAGTTCACTTGTTTTCAAGAATTCCTGGTCCCTGTTAAACCAACTTCATCTGCTATCAAATCAGAAAAAGTAATTTGAGCCCATTTTGGATACTTAGACAAATTATTCAAATCAGGGACTTCAGAATTCTCATTAGGTGCATCATTCGATGGGGGACTTAGAGAATTTTCAACAATTTCTAAGTCATCAACCTGTGAACTTGTAGATGAAGGAGAGGAAAGTGAAGGAATTTGAGTCTCATACCATAACTTCGAAGAGTTATCCCCATCATTCAAACCCTTATCTCTTTTTGCATTTTTCCTCTCTAATCTATCAAGTTGTGAATCAATCTCTGTAGTGTTCATAGTCCCAAACTCATCAAATATTACATCTCGACTCACTATGAATTTGCCTGAATCCCATGCAAGAAAATGAAACCCCTTTTTATCTTCAGAATAACCAAGAAAGATGCATTTTCGACTTCGTGGTTCCAACTTAGTTCTATGTTTAGGAGGAACCAAAGCAAAACAAAGACATCCAAACACTTTCAAGTGTTTAACTTTTGGTTTAAATCCATACCATGCCTCATATGGAGTTTGTCCCAAAAGTGCAACTGTGGGGGACCTGTTTCTCAAATACACTGCAGTAGCAATGGCTTCGGCCCAAAATTTATCATCAAGTTGTTTATAGTGCAACATGGCACATGTTGTGCCCTCTAAAGTTCTATTCATTCGTTCAGATACTCCATTTTGTTGTGGAGTATAAGCATTACTATATTGTCGATGAATTCCATGTTTTTGACAATAGTCTAAAAATTCATTTGAGGTATACTCACCTCCATTATCTGAACGAAGAGTGGCCAAATGTGAACCTGTTTCTTTTTCGACTAAGTGTAACCAATCAACAAACTTAGTGAAAATTTCAGATTTGTTTTTCATAAAGAATACCCAAGTCATCCTAGAAAAGTCATCAATAAACAAGACAAAATATCTACACCCACTAATGGATGACTTTTTCATGTCACATACATCACTATGAACTAACTGTAAATATCTGTTAGCTCTCCAAGATGACTATTTAGGAAATTTTTCTCTATTTTGTTTGCCCAAAACACATGACTCACAAAGAATACTATCTTTGCGAAAAGTGGGCAACCCATTCACCATACCATATCTCTACAAATCCACTAAAGAGTGGATATTCAAATGTCCATAGCAGAGATGCCATAACTGCTGTGTAGACATAGTACCTATACCTGTGTCAATAACTGCTGCAAGTTCTATATTGGGAGGAAGCACCTTACAATGCAATCTAACCAAGTTTCCATCTTCATATCCTGTATACATTGTTTTATAATTATCCTTCACTGAATTGATGTAAATGAGCCCATTTTCAAGCACAATTTGATAACCTTTCTTTTGAATAGTTACCAAAGAAAGTAAGTGTTTCTTCAATGTGGAAACATACCAAACATCCTCCAAGTATTTTATTGACCCATTAAGAAGAAGAATTCAAATAGAACCAAGTCCTAGTGGTGTATGCATAGACTTATCTGCTAAGGCAACTAGAGAGAGAGAAGCTTCCTTATAAGACCAAAAGAAATCTCTCCTAAATTTCATGTGTTTGCTTGCTCCTGTATCTAAAACCCATACATCTGTAAGCTCATCTCTTGCCTCATATTCAACATAATCAATGTGCCCCAAAGAAGTAAATGCAAATTCATGGGCAACATTACTAGATTCATCATAGTCATGATCGACATACTGAACAGAGTTAGTCTTAGTTGCTTTTTGTGGCCTTTGAATTTTATCAAAAGGAATCCTACACTATGAGGCAATGTGACCAAATTTTCCACATCTATGACACTGAATGTCAGATCTACCTCGACCTCTGCCCCTATATGAATAGTGACCATGTCCTTGATCACTTGTTTCATGTGAATGTGATTGATTAGATTGTTGATTATGTGAATGACCCCTACCTCTATTTTGATATCTGCCTCCTCTGTAACCTCAACACCCTCTAGAACTATTTCCTCTATTGTTTTGATGCCCAGATGAAGATGAACTAGGCTTTGACTCTAAAACATGGGCTTCTTTAGTTTTCTTGGATTTCTTGGGTAGAGAGAGGTCATGTTAGATGAGCAACTCAGCCAACTTATCAAAAGTGATGCATGTGATCTTGTCAGAGACATGCAACATTTCAACAAAATTCCTATAGGACCCTGGTAGTCCTTTCAAAGCAGCAGTAACTATGAGGTCATCATCTAGTTTTCCAAAACCAGCCTTAGTGTACTCAGTAGTGATATTTTTCAACTTAGACATATATTCTCCCATATCCCCATCTTCATCTAATAACAAAGTAAACAACTGCATATGAATATCTATCTTCTTATGCTTAGGTTTCTTATCATACAAATTTGACAATGTTTTCCATGCAGTGTAACTATGAGGAGAATTTTCAATATGAACATACGTATCACGAGTACAACAACATTTAATAAGAGCTAAGGCCTTAGAATCACACAAATTGAAAATATCTAATTTAGCCTGCTCTATTGGCAATGTGGGATTTTCATTCTTAACAATATCCCATAACTCATTAAACACTAGTGAAGCCTCCATCAATCGTTTCCAATCTGAATAATTGGAAATTGTTAATCTATCACCATCTAAAAGCAGATTCTAAATTTTTGACATTTTTGAAATGAAAGTAAGTACAGTAGAGAAACGTGCGACAAAATGTGAAAGAAATGAAACAAATATCACACTCACTGCACAAGACACTGCTGCTATGGGGTTTTGCACTTAACCTCTGCATAGAGCGTAAAATAAAAAATAAGTATTTTTGATGGGTTTTACACTTAACCACACCAAAAATCAATGATTACACCCTTATTTCACCAAATTACAACCTTATTTCACCAATTACACCCTTATCTCACCACAACAATGCAAAAGAAAAATGATTGAATTTCGCCCCTTTTTCGAAAAAATTAAATAACACAATACAATAAGTATGTGTTTTACAATATTCTGAATTTTAAAAAAGAGAATATTCCTTTTTCAAATAAAACATATTCCAAAGCAAAAACAACTTTCTCCAAAAGAAGGGATTTGAACCCTTAACCTCCTCCTTTGCAAGCTTCTAACAAAATAAGCTTAACCAATTGCTCTAAGAGCATTTACAAAACATTATACTTAGAAATTTATATTTATACCAGATTTCTGTGTATGAGGGAAAATAAAAAAAAATTACATGAGAGTAAATAAAATTAAATTTTTTCCTTTCTTTTCAGCCTCCACTTCAATCTTCTCCCGGGTGGGACCCAGCAGCAAATATTTGATTAAAAAAAACTTTAGAAATAGCCAAAAATAATTTCTAAACTTTTATACTGCGCCATGCTTGCCTGGGATGCCATGGCTGCTGCTGGAAATTACTTTTACCTATTTTCTCTCACCTAAAGGCCGTATAAATCTGTACAAGCATGCTAGAACAGATTTTGACTGTGTTTTTGCAAATTTTCAAAGTATTTTATGCAGGGAAATGGATTCCAAATGAACTTGGATGTTGAAAGGCTGTACAATAGACCGTACAAGTGCAAAAAATGTCCAAATTTTCAATATGAATGCAAACACAAGGTTTTAATACAATTTGTAGATGATTTGGATATTAAGAAGCTTGAGAATGGATGAAAATACCAATGGCAGCCATGAATAAACATTACACAGGTTTTTCTCAAATAATATGGCCGTACAAATGTAGTTTTTGGTCAAAAAAATAATGAATTAATAACATTGAATGCTAAAATTCATTTTTTATGCCAAATGAGGAGGTTTAACAGAGGAAAAATGGAGTATGAATGATCAAAAATGATCAGACAGTGGTATATGGAAAATACAGGTTTAAATGTGAATAATATTTGAAAAATTAAAATAATTTAATAATTTTTCAAACATTTAAACCAATAAAAAAAATCAATTTATATGGCATACCTTATTTTTATGCCAAATGATATCACGTGAAATGATTTTTCACATTCCTCCTTCGAATTCACCATGCTCCCAACCATGCTCTGATACCACTGATCACTCCAGGATCAAAATAGGTTGAACCTTGTCCCCACTTAGTGCGAGTGCACAAGTATTTTATTAATTTCAAAAAATCTAGTACATAAGGGTGCCTTTACTCCGTTAACCCTTTCACAATGCAAACATGATTTATATAGTTTTTACCAATGACTGGTAAAAACAACTAACCCTATAACCAACTAAATACGAGAAAACAACCCGTAAAGTAAATCTAATTAATAAATATAAACATTAAAACTACCTAATAATTAAACTAAGTTTATTTATTTTATGGGGGTGTCTTTATAAAAGATGCATGCCCCATTTACAATAGTAATTTATTTTCTACCAAAAAACTAACCTAACATTAAGACTTTGGAACAAGTCCTAACAGTTTTTTAAGGTTTAACACTGGCACTTTTACTTACAATTCATTACTGACTAAGAAATTGACTTCATATTGATCAAAATACTACATGGAGCCAAATTTCATTGTATTTATATAATTTTCTGACCAAACACCATATGTCAAAATGAGAATTATATGTCAATAGCATTTAAACTTTAGAATATATGATGTTTATTGATAATTACACTAATAATAATCAACATACATAAAAAAAATGCAATGGCAAATAAGTTTTTGTAAATTAATTTGTCCCCCACCATGTACAGTTAAATTAGTATGGTAAAAAAAAATCACAACAAACTTCAAGATTTTAAGTATTTCACTGGGGTAAAATAATTCATGATAACACATTGTTCTAGATAAGGTGCTATACAAATTTCATAACTAGTCATTTAATAAGAACATCATGTTTTAGATCCTGAATGTTTTACAATTCATTTTTATGTCTGTGAGCTCATATTAATTTGAAAATTAATATGAAAACTCATGTTTAATATTGGTGCTTGTATTATATCCATAGCTAAAGTAATTGATGTGATGTTTATATGAAAAGTCATGGTTAATATTGGTGCTTGTATTATATCATAGCTAAAGTAATTAATGTGATGTTTAGAGGTTTTGGTTATATCACTTTTGCTTAATTTTTGGCATTGTTTTATTTCATTTAAAAAATGCATTATTCTCTCAGAAGGATGAGATGTGGCCATTGAGTGTTGACATTTGTATCTCATGATAGAAGGAAATATTGAATCCAAAAAGCTTCTTGAGTATGTGATCTCAAAGGGTGTAATACATTTGTATAACTCAAGGTTTTTAGACTCTTCATATTTTAAAATGGTTGATCATAATAAAGGTATTTTCTTTACATGGATGGAGACCTTAGAGAGCTTGAGAAAAGACATACTTTCATCACCTCTCTTGGCATGGAATGACATGAAAATAATGACATTGTTTAAGTTTCTAGAAGATAAATCCAAGAAAATAAAATGCCCAAGATCAAATGAGATCGTACTTATGAGGAATTTGAAGCAACTAATAAAATTTATTCCATAAATATGAGGTAGTAGATGATGATATTTGCGTATCAAATGGAGATTTATTTTCAATGGTGAATATGTTTACCTATGGTATCAATTTCGATAGAAGCAATGATGAAATGGTGTAAATGGTAGTTAATATATTGATCATGAAGATGGATTAAAGGTATTTGGAGTGGCTTTTCAAAATAAAGTTGAATATTTACAATAAATACGAGAATAATTAGATCACTAATGAAGTGAAAATCCCATACTCTATTCCCCAATGGATTAGGTTCAATGTGTCTCAATCACCATCCTAAACATATCAAAGTGGTCAAATTATATAGGTATAAATTGAGAATGAGAAGAATTTATATATTTAAGACATTAATTCTTTTGAATTATTTTATTTTATTAAAAGACAAAGTATATTGAATCAATTCATTTATGAATTAATTAAATATTATAATGTGTAAGTCACTTAAAATATCACATTAAGTTGAGTCAAAATTAGATCTTAGATTGAGTTAAATTAAAATTTGGTTTCTCAATAACCTTAATCTGATAAAATGTTATAAAAGGACATAATGGTCATTATAATGAGGAGAATTCTTCTTTTCTCTCAAACCTAGGAGAGGGCCAACTATAATTTTGTGTGTACATAGAATTTTTTAGAGTTTTGAATTTGAAAATATGAGCAAGGGATATGAAGGTTGCTTTAAGGGTGTTAATGTTATTTGGTTATGGAATGTAATTTTATATTCATATTAAGATAAATCCACTCAACACTTATGGATTATATGTGAGACTTTTGTGATGAAAATTGTGTATTATTTATAGGTGGGCTTTATTCCATATGCATGCAATCTAAATGTAGGAATGACTTTGCGTTTCAAGACAACCTTCATTCTCCATACATTCTTTGTTCATGTTATCATTTTCATATCAAAGAAATGGTTCTTAATTTTTTTATTTCTTTATAAGTTATCCAAATGGTCTTTTGCATTTATTCCATTCTAGGCATTATCTTTCTCTTTTTTCTCCCTTTTCCCTCTATTTTTTCTCTTTCTTCTCTTATTTCTTGATTTATCCATTTTCCCATTTTCAATTCTTTTTTTTACTTTTAGGTTAAAATTAATAAAACCCTCAGAAAACTTTATCATACAAAGGATATACCCCTCTCGAATGTAGATAAAAATCACCCATTTTTATGGTGATTTATCGAGTATTACAAGTTTATACCATTGGTCATTAGGTGATTCTATGAAATAAATGAACCAATAATGACATAAAATCTTGCCAATGGGTAGTCCTCATCTATATCTCATGTGGTAGTTTTATGAACACTGGTTCCACCACACCCACACTATGCAACACCATTTTAAAAATATTTTACCTATGATCACAAGGTTACTTATTTTTACATACATGTTATTAAAATAAAAATGGTTTTAAATTATATATCACTCATAAATTTAAGATACTTGAATAAGAACAATCTAATAAATATGAAAAATAAATTATGTTATTATTTTTTACCTTTCCATGCACTCAAGAATTTTAGTAGGATTTTTTGTAATGTTTATGCTTGTTATTTTTGGTTGGGTTTTCCTAGAGTTTCTTCTTTTAATTTTTGTATAGTTTTCATAGATTTTATGATTTTTTTAAACTGGGGTTTCAATGTTTAGGGTTTTTATTTATTGTATTCCTTAGGGTTCCTTATTATTTTTTATAGGGTTTATATCTATTATTTTTGTGCTAAAAATATAATCTTATGTCTTATTTTTGGTAGGGTTTGTGCTTGCTATTTTTTATAGGGTTTAAGAGATTTTTTCCCTAAGGTTTATGCCTTATCTTTTTATTAGGGTTTTTACTTTTTTTCACCAGAGTTTCCACTTTAAATATTTTCTAGTGTTTTTATTTATTATTTTTTGAATTGTAAAGAAACTATTTTATGTAAAAATAAATAGTAGGGTTTCCTAATATTTTTGTTATGAAATAAATTTATTTGTTCTATGAAAAAATAAACATTTTTTTGAAAACCATTTACATACCTCTCATATTTTATCTTTGAAGTGTTCTTCTTCTTCCTTCTCCTCATAGGATGTACATAGTTGTTCTCTCCATACCCTTCTTCCTCTTCCATCTTTTTCTTTCTAAAATAAACTCTTCCCTTTCCTATTCCCTCTAGTTTATTTTATTATTATACATTCAACCCCTAAATTTTTTTATAATTAATGGCCCCTTTTAATTTATAACCTTGTCCTTTCTCTATCGCACTATCTTTTTCACTCTTTATCCCTCTGAAAAAATGTTAAAATGGAATAGGTGAGGGCATATGGGCCTTCCCCTTTTTATTTTTATTTTAGGGTGTAGAGTGACACAAAGGTTACATAATTTTATCCACCTTATGTCACCACCTGATTATATATTAAGTAAAGAATTATGTTCTTTAAAATAATAATAAAGGTGAGATAATAAACAATAAATATGTTAAATAATAAATTAAATTATTAAACATATAAGATGATATTTAAAAATAAATTAATTAAAATTTAAAACACACATATTTAACATGATGATATATTTAAATAATTTAATTAAAACACATAAGATGACATTTATAAATAATATGAATATATTAGTACAAACAAAATTATATATATGGATATTTTTCATTTAAATGTTTCATACAAATAAACAATGGGGATATTCATCCAACTAAGGTGGAAGTGGTTGTATTCATTTATATTTTTTTTGAAGGAATTCATCCCATGATTATCCTAGTCTATGGATAAAACTAAAATTATGATATGTAATCTATAAATTTGATGTAGACAATGTTGATGGACACCCTAAAAATGAATGTCTTGGAGTAGTAAAAGTAGATGCACATTGAACATGTTCATTTATTATTCTATTGATCGTATGCGAGGTTATAGGAACGTATTAGGATGGTATGTTAGAGGTGATGGTGTGGGTGTTTTAATATAAGTCTATGGGATCCTCATCATAATGAAATGACACTAATGTTACACCCAAAAAAATTAGTTCTTTAAGTTACATTAACAATCTCATCCTATTCATTAAATCCATATACAAGTAATTATAAAATTAATTTTGAACTATTTAAATGTAGCCAAAAAAAAATATACTACAAAATAAATTAAATTTTATATTACATAAAAAAACATAACATTAGATTATTATTAAAATACTAATAAAATTATATTATTTCAAATTTAGGTTTTAAAAAATGAATATGTACATTAATCATCTTTGTCAACTACTTTTTTCCTCAAAAAATTGGTTTTTATCTCCCTTTGAATTGTTATTTAGTAAGAATTATTCATTGGGTTTTATATTTATAATTGCTTCTACCATGGTATAATGAGTTAAACTTGCAAGCATTCATACTCTTTTTCATTATCATACTCTTGTTTAACCCTTTTTATGTGTGTTGTTAGGGTTAAATGGGGTAGAATAGCCTATACATAAGGATGAATAAAACTATTCTAGAGAAGGCCAATTAATTAAAAACTCAAATAAATGAATGCTCTAAATTAAAATGTTAATTTATGTTAAAAATAGAAAGAACATTAAAAATAATAGTTTGATTAAATAAACATGAAGACTAGATAATAGTTAGATTATATCTAAATGTACATGTAGATATAATAAGTACAAAGGTGGAAATAGGTAGGGACAAGACTAGGATCCAATCAACAGATTCTATAAATATTATTTTTGGAAGCCTAAACACTTTTATTGATTGTGGACACTTGTGTCGACAATTCTATCTGAATCTCGATGCAACTATATTATATAGAATATTCATTATATTTCAAAGTGATCATCTAGATATTTTTATGTTTTCTATCACCTTTCTATTGATGTCCTTTATTTACGTACATGGTTTGTCAATGATCTGAATAGCTTGAATAGGTGCTTGCTTGGTATTTTATAGATGGATAGTGAGTAGGCTTATAGTTATTTTTATACCACACCTTTTGTAAATATATAATTATAGGATTAAATGAAACAAATGGGTCAACCCATAAGATTTGAAATATTTACAAATTATATGAATATTGAGGATTAGACACTTGATAACAATCTGGAGACTTACATTAATGTAAGTGTTCTTATATTAGATGCAAGTGTCCGACAAGATAAGAAGTTGCTAAGGATTTTAAACTTATAGTGTAGGATATATATCAGGTTTTAAGCTTTCTATACAATATTAGAGATCTAGGACATCATAGATAACAAGGTTAGACCATAAAATAAGTAATTGGGTATAATGAAATGGTGAATGTGATCCTTTCATTATCATGGAGGTCTAGAACTAAAGGGTAGATCCATGATAGGTATTTTTCAAGTATACAAGACTAAAATGCTATATAAATCAGATTTTAGTATCTACATTTTCCCCTCTTTTAATATAGTAATGTATAAAGATTAATTTACTAGGTGAAAGGGAATAAATGCATACCTGCGTGTGTAAAGCACACCTTATATTTTTTTGAGCCCACTTTGATTATGTTTTTGGTGTATTAACTATAAATAAGAGAATGTTACAGTATAAGTCAATGCATATAATCTTAAATTTGACATAATTGAAATGGTGGAAAAGAAAGAGAGTAAGGAAGGAGTACACCTATGTGTATATAAAACCATGTTGTGCCTTGGTTATTTGACTTGGTAAATATGCTTCATTATGAATCATTAGAGCTAAGAGAGGTTCAAAAATAAACCTTTGGTGTTTGAATAGAGAGATTGTAAGGTAATTATGCCCCCAATTTGGTGCAAGGGCGGGTTGTGACATAATGATTGAGATCATTGAATCTCAATCGAATAATATAACCAACTCAACCTTCAAAATGGAAGTAGTGTTAGTCCATTAAAGGTTTTGAATCCAACCAAACTACTAAAGGGATCCAACTATTTTAGATATAAAAGGCTTTATATAGTGCTTCTCGATGAAAATGATGTTTCCTAGTAAATTATCGATGTTTCTTGGTAAATATGTTTGAATAATTTTGAATATGTATTTGGAATTTTTGGTGCACTTTCATGGAATATCCACCTATAATGTATCTCAATATGAAGTATTTTTCAAATGTAAATTTTGCTCTATAATTGTGTATAATATATGTCATAAATATAGGAAACTCAATTTCAAATCTATAAAAATCAATGCTATATATATAATTTTGACACAAATGTATATTTGAATCATGTAAATTGTAATGAAATTATGGATATTATGAGAATTTTATAAGTGTGGAGGTCATGTATCTATGACATGCCACCACTAATATGCCCCGCTATATTAAATGATTTTAGATTCATAAGAGAAACATCAAGCAATAAATCTATTTGAATTCATAATCAAGTAATTTTTAATTTAAAAAATTAATAAAATATTTTGAAAATATATCTCATTTAAGCATGTGAAATAAATGTAAGTACTAAGAAACTATGGGATAAAGAGAGTATATCTTATTTTTTATCATATTCTAGACTGTGGTAGTGATCAGGAGTCATCATAGGGCTATGTTAGGGATATAAACTTTGTTCATTATGTATTCTAATGTTTTTACCTTCAGATAGTTTCATCGATCAGGGATAGTAACATCGATGCATATGTTTGTATTTGACACTAGTGTCCAATGAGAGATATACATAAGAGTGACTTTAGATTTTGGAAAATATTATTCTACTCCTTTTGTAATCATTATATTCCTCAAATTATGTTTACTTGTGTGCCAAATCCATAAAATAAGAAACCCTAGTTCCTTTGCATTGTACCTCTTGTAACCTGGTAAAAATGGGTTAGTAACATGATTCAAGCTAAGCCTAGAAACCCTAATATTTATAAGTGTTACCTACATATCTAATACTCCTAAGAGGGCCTTAGACTCACATGTAGTTCTCCCTCCTATGCATGTGTGTATAATTATAATAGTATGACTATATGATCTCTCTCCTAGTAGCCCTTAGTACAAGTGATGAAATAGTATATTTGACCTTTTAAATGCTTCTGATATTTGATTTAGTGTTGTAGTGAAATTTGATAACTTGAAATGAACATTGATTTATTATTAGGGAGTTGCCTTATCAAATTGGAAGGTGGTATTAATTATACCATATCATTTGTATATATAATAATCTTTTGAATTTGAATTATAACCTAGTAACACATGAAAATATGACCATAAAATGGGAAAAGAGGGCTAACAAAATGGTCACAAATTGAAAAATAAAATTTTTTTATAAATCTAGACAGTTGCATCAAAGTTGGATGCTAGTGTCAAGGATGGATGCAAATGTCTAGGGGATAAAACACATATAAAATAGGCACAATAGGCAAGGGTCTCTAACATACACTTGATGAAGATAAATAGATATATAACACAGGCCCAAGGAGAAGGTAAATCAAATAAAATAAGATGGAACCGAATAGGTCCATGAGAGACTACATCATTAGATGTCTAATTCTTCATAAAAATATTATACGTACAATAATACTAGAAATATATATACTTATACTAAAATGGGTGTCTACATTTTCCCCCTTTTAATCTAGTAATGCAAAGAATACTAGAATTACTAGTTTTAAGGAAAATAAAATGCATATTGTGGTGTGGATAACACACTTTGTCTTCACTTGAGTTGTTCCTTCAATATTTCATCCTTTGAACATTGGAAAACAACCAAAGATATGATAAAAAAAATTAAATAAATGTGTATTTTTTGTATGTAATTAATACTAAAAATTATCTTAAAGAAAGAGCATAAAGAGAGTACACCTATGTATGTGTCATGTAGTAACTAGTATGGAGTGATGGAAACTAGAGAAGTAGACAAGGTACGCACAACCTCATCCATCTTCTAACTAGGAATATTAATGAGTCTAAAAGTTATAAGAGTGGGTTGCACCATGGTGGTGTTGTACATAGAGTATGGATAGTTAGGAGGTGATCATGCCTCCAACCTAGAATAGGAAGAGTGGTGCTTTAGCCATTGAGAGTATCATTTCTTGATGAGCACATCTCAAATACAAAAGATATGTATATGTATAGCTCACTATAATGTGAGTGATGTAATCAATTTCACCTAAAAAACTTTATTAAATTATATGATTTAATCTCTCTAATCACATCAAAATGAAGAACCAAACATTGTAGATAGGTAAGGCTCAATACAGTCTATGGATGTTCAATCAGGGTATTAGTATGTTGGGACATCAGTAAGTAAAAAGTTTTGTGTTATGGTAATAGTCCATAAAAGAGTTTTGTAATTTTGAAATTGATTTGTATTTTTCAATATTAGGCACACATTTTGCATAACATATGTATCTTAGACATGTCTCATGCTAAAACTATGTAAAGCAAATGGTACCAATGTATAGATTTTTTCCACAGTTATGAATATAGATCATATACTATGTATTTTTTTGCCAATTTTTAAATTCAATAAGTGTGGAGAGAATTTTTATAAATCATGCCCCCATTATATATGGAAGAATATGAAACTAAAATAATTACCAATGTGGAGGACATGCTTTCAAAACATGCCCCCACTATAAATTAGAGGTGTTGAACACTAAATAGGTGTGAAGAACATGTTTCCAAAGTATGCTCCAATTAAATATGTGAACTGATATGAGTACCATATAATAAATAAATGTGGGTAACATTCTTACCAATAATATCCCCATTGAATTTTAAAAACTATGAATGTGTGGAAGCCATGTCCATATGACATGCCCCCAGTGAATCTTAAAACTGATATAAGTAGCACATATTGAATGAATGTGGAGAACATGCTCCCAAGTATTGCCCTCACTATGATCTAAGAATTATTCTAAGTATCTTTCAATTATGTATAACATGTTTATAAACATTCCCCTACTAATATGCCCCCATTTTGGGAGGATAGAATATAGTACCTGCTAGTGGTCTCCTAATAAAATGAATAATAGAGAATTTGCTTGATAACATTTGACTTGGTAATATTTTGGTAATATTATGGATAATAACCTATAACATTATTTTTGGTAGTATTTATAATGTCGAAGGATATCTGTGTATAAAAAAATTTAGTGATTTTTGGCAACGCTTGAAAATTTTCAAATTTGGTATAATATGGAAGTGCTCATTATCTAGATCTCAACGAAACTTGTGGTTTAAAATTTGGATTAACAAGGCTCAATATATGGTCATTTAAAGTTATACCAAAGTGGTATATTAGGTGGGTTATAATAAAAAATTTAAATCATTTACATTTTGAACTTTTGTGAATTTTGAGCTCTAATTTTAGAGAATAACAGTGCCACAAGGAATATATCTTCACCCGATGTGATTTGATGTGCTTTAGAGTGCCTTAGTTGGCCAAGATTTTTGAGTTGGTAAGTAACTTTATGAAAATTTATTGGTAATTTTGTTTTTTAGAAAATTTGCATTTTGAGTATATGTTTAAGGTTGTTTCAAAAAGGTTAGATGCTTGCATCAGCATCTTGAATGCTTATGCCAAGATGGTGACATAACTATCCATTTTTGGATGATATTGTCTGATGTTTTTGTCTAAGATGGACTTTAGCATCTAATGCTTCTATCTTTCATAGATGCTAGCATCCAACGCTAATGTCTTTTTATTTTGTGTTTAATGTATTGATATTAATATATTTTTCTCACAAAATATAATTATTAAGGAATTTTTATTGGTGTTTCATTTATTTTATAAGGATGTTAATATTTGAGAGTTCTTACACGGTCATCATTATTCAACATTAGAAAAGTTGGTTCTAGATGCAGTTGATTAGATTGTTATTGATCAGGTAGGATTGGGCATGTGTCCTACTAGGGATAAATCCTGTATGATATCCACCTCCTCATATCCTTAGTGGATAGGTGGAATACAAATGCATGTACATTCTAGCTTCCTACTAGTGAGATGACCATCACCTTAGAGGATGTATATCATTTTTTTTATTGTTGATTAGGGGTGAGAGATTTTAGGTTGTTGACAATGGTATCCAATGCTATATTCAGTAGTCTCATGTATATTTTACCAATTAGAGGGATCCTACGGTAAGGTCAAGTAATACAATTTAGTTTGATGACATTATTAAAGCTGATGTTCTATGGCTATAGAAGTGTATTTGTGTGTTATTGGCATCATTTTTAGCTGTGAAGGGTGGAACTATTAGTTTTAGATGATATTTTATGATTATAGAGTACCTGAATCATGTACACTTGGAAAACTCAGACCTTAGATGTTCTTATTAGTTATACACATGCCTTACTTCTATAAGCCTCGTAATTATTCTATCATATGCCCCTTGACCTATTTATTAGTTTGACTAACATTATATTGATGACATAGACATCCTATCTTTCCTAGAAATATTAAAATTTACTTATCTTACACCTCTACACATTTTTAGCCTATACCTACTCTCCTACTCCATGGACACTAATATCCAGGATAGATAGTAGTGTCGACATTACTGTCCTAACTCGACACAAGTGTAAAATGCCCTAAAGTAATCTAATTTATAAATTAAACATATTTCAATGGTTGACCTAAGTGCTTTAATGCAATTTATCTCCTAATAGGATTAGTATAAATACAATATCAACCCTCATTCATGCACCACCTAGCAATAAGACTAAAAAAGCATTGAAGAAACACTCAAGTCTTCAAAAACTTTCTTATTCTACCCTATTATGATATAAGTAAAAAGAACGACCCATCAACAAGTCTAAAATACTAAAGGATCAATCATAAGGTCTTATTTTTAAAGTTACAAGCTAGGTCACTATTGTAATTACTTTACACACTTTGCATGATTCAAACACAAGCCAACACATAGGGGATAACTACATAAATCTAAGGCTCTATTCTAGAGTAATAGATATTTAGGTAGCACCCTTTGATAATGATGTCATTATGGGTCAGCTCAACACCATGTACCAATTAAGCCATTATTCCCCAAGGTCACATTGAAGATGGAAATTTAGTATTTTTTCATTTTACCAGGAGTAATAGTCCATGATCTAGACTTGAATGCACCAAAATGAAGGCAAATCCAAACCTAGAAGCATCCAAGTGGTTACATCTTATTTCAGTTAATATTACATACAAGACACTAGTATCAAAACCTAGATGGTAGAGTCAATGTAACCATCTTAAAATAACACAATTATGCAAAGAACTAAAGACACCAAATCCAAAATCTAACAAATATTCTAGAACTATCTTGTTACTTTCTTTCTACTTATTATATATTTAACATTGTGTTAGCATCAAAATAATATAAGTACATAACTTATTTATCATTTTTATATCTAGCATAGTTGTACTTTCTGTAGAGAGGATCACAAAGCAAGTTGGTCAAACATTAGTCTTTAAATCATGAAAAATGTATAAAGAACTAACTAACTAAGCCTATACATTCATATGATAATTACAAAGGATAGCAAGAAACAAATGAAAGAAAGAAAACATCATATTACCTTCCCAAATGGATTCACCATACCTATGTGGATCAAAATCATGTTCTCACTTGATCAAGCATCCTTGTCTTTGTCAAAAAAGGTGGAAAAATACTCCAATGTCTCAAGAACACTCCATAAAACCTAGGCTCATGATTCAAAATCACTAAACTAGGCTATCAATGAAGCTTGAAAACAAAATCAATGATCAAATGCAAAGGATTGTGGAAATAATTTAACATTATAACTTTACAATAGTCAAGTTTTTTTATTCATGTTCATGGCCTCTCTATTTATAGATTTTTGAGATTGGTCAGGATCAACCATGACTGTCCATCTCAAGATTGAGATGTGTGGCCATGGATAATCCTAATATATGGAATTAAACTCATAAATATCCTCAAGATAAATAATAATCAAAGAGGAATGGGAGGTATTAACTAGGCATGGGTGACCCATAATCATGATATTTTATGCACTTATGGCTTGATGGATGTCACCCCATAAATGACGTCAGTAGCTGATGTAGATATTCAAATTCAATTTCCAATAATGATATATTCAAAAAGATCTATGGAATTATTAATTAATCTCTTAAATTGGATTAATTATCTTAAGTAACTTTAATCAAGTTTAGTGTAATTCTTTGGAAATTGGTGCATAATTAATCAAAAATGGTCAGAAAGTCATATTACTAGATCTTAATTAACTGGAGAGGAACTAAAAGGTGATGTTAGATGCGTTCGATATGTATTCCTATTTATGATGTTTCCAACACCAAATAACAAAGGTACGTGATGTGTACTAATGAATTAAAATAAATGAGTGATCTAGAGCACTAAATGGCAAATTTTTCATTTTGACTCAAAATGATCTTATCAAAGTTAGCTGACCCATAAAATGCATTGCCCTATTTAGGGATACTTTGACCTAAATTGGCACTTGTAAGTGACAATTTTAAACCATTTATGGAATTTTATTGATTTTGACCTAAAATGTGCATTTGAGTGCAATTTAATTAAGATTGATAATTTCAACACAAATCGTGTTATGAATTGTATATCTACACTTTCTATTTATAGCTTATCTTCATTTAATAAATTCAACATATGGTACATCTAAGTATAACACTTTAATTGGCCTATTGTAGATTTGATATTCACCCTTGTGCTCTATAATTTATATATCCTTAACCCTATCTACCCAAGTAGGATCCATATCCAAAATTGGGTTAAAAATTTGGATGTATCAAATAATTTGGCACATTGAGATGTATAGGACCAGGTATACATGGGCTCGCACTATATTAACCCACTTGTTTATGGATATCTACAAATTTACACTAGAGAGCTATGGTGTGGGTATTAGAGCAATGACTCTATTGCATGTTTGGGATTATGATCATATCACAGTAGTGTGTCTATTTGGTAGTCCTCTCATTGGATGGGATTGTTTGTATTCAACACACCCCACTCAATTTTTTTAATACGGTCCCATTATAATTTGAAATCTTAGTTTATGATTTGAAAATCCTTTTTAATTTAAAATTATATGGGTACTTATAAATTTTGAGGTTTTAAAGGTCTTAATTACCATATTTATGGTTCTTGTTAAGCACAATATTCTATGTGAATTTATCATATATTTTCCATACATCAAGATTTTTTTCTACTTTGTGTGATTTATTTAGGCTAATTTATTAATACCTTTTAAATTTATTGAATGTATGAAGGTTTTATTTGAATTTTTAGGACAATTACAGTTTGAAAATTCTAAGTATTTTGATCTTTGCATGTTTGTTGTGATATTAGATAGACAATTCTAATGTCTAGGATTTTTTGTAGTTTTGTTTTAACTATGTCTTCAAAAACAAGATTCATTCTTATTTGTGGTTGGCATATCGGTTTACATTCATATTTGATATAGATATGGTGGGTTCATAGAACAAGGTGGATGCCTCTCATATCATGGTATTCCAAAGTGAAAACATTTTTATGCTTTTGAAGGATGGACAAAAATTGAGTTTCTTGTTCATAATTCAACTTGTTAATGATGTTAAGATGGAATCTAGGTAGGATTTATACTTGTTTGGATAAGGATCCCATGGATTTTAGTATTCCCACGAATGGGATAAGGTTAAAATGTTGTTGTAATAGCTAATTAAAAATGTCTCCCCCACTAGTGGAGGTCTTATATTGAAATAAATTTAAAGAGGGGACATGGTAAGCATTGTAACATGTTGTTTTTAGGTGGACTGATCTGATAGGTATTTTTTAAGACATTTTAAATGATTGTGTCCATCCTCTTGGTATTTAAAGTGTGGTTTGCATTCTATTGTGAGAAGTTTTTAATGAAATTTGCTCATTATCCTCATATTATACCCATCAAGATTGCTCTTCACTTGAGGGTTGGGTTGGTGAATAAAGAACTAATTTATTTGTAGTGTTACTGACGCAAAGTATACACCAAAATCTATCTCACCTTGTCTTTATTCAAGGATCATCTCTTTGGTAATAGTTGAATTATTCAACCCTCATGCAATGACTCTTAGATTCATTTGATTATTTCATGAATGTTGACACATAAAACATGTTCATTACAACATTTTCATAACTCTCATCCCACTCATAAACTTATTATATACAATCACTTACCTCAAAACCAATTTTTCACACTTTAAGACATAGTTAGTAGCCTTTTTTGTATAAATATTCATTGTATGGATTTGTACGAATGAGACAAGAAAAACTAGATAGTGTTTCAGATACCCTTTTTTGAGATTCAACTACGCACAATTCTACAAGACCCAAGTTTGTTTCTTGATCACGCTTTGATCTCCTTATATGTTATTGTTAGGCTTATTACGCATCTCTAGTCTAGTTTTCAAATAGTCCTCTCTAGGAATATGACAATGTAGGGAACAACCATATAAACTCCAAAATATCCTAACCCACATCAAAACACATCTAGTCACCAAGTTGCATGAAATTTGGATGGTGAAAACAATTTTAAATCATGGTTTTATCAAGAAACCCTAAACAAGGTCTGCACAGGGGAAGGACTTGAGAGCCTTCTTTTTACTCACACATAATTTATATAGGGTTTAAAAGGTTCTAATAAGTATCTAGAGGTCTATTAGACACTCCAACACCTTTACATATCCTTAGATCTTAACACTTGTTCTTTTGTTTCACCTATTCATGTTGATTTTGGTTTTTTTATATCTACAGTTATAGTCTGTCAGGAGTTACTTGACCAGATTAACTTCTTGACCTCCCTTTAGGGTTTTTGAATGCTTAAAACTATTTCATAGTCTCTATTTAATCTTTACACATGTTACCCATTCTTTAAAATGCTTACTTCCACCCTCTATTTCACATATTCTCACAAGTTTTTTGTATCATTGTATACTTTATTGCTATCTACAGGGTTCTGTGTAAATTGATGAAGGGTTTAGTATCTAAACATAACTAAACACAATGTTGGTAAGGTCCAAAAAAACTATTCTTACCTCTTTGGAATAAAAACCACTTCTTGTAATACCTTTAATATACTCTTTATCAATCTTTACTTGACTACTTCCTGTGCATGCTTGTCCTAACAGGGTCTAGCATCAAATTATGAAATGAAATAAAGAAATTATTGAAATACATAATTATTTAATGAACTTGACAAGGGTTCATAAATTCATATTCCCTTTTTAAAATCACATTTCTCCTATGTTATTATTCATAAAACCATCTTGTCACTCTTTACCAATATGAAAACAAATAGGGTTTCTATCTAGAATCTTTCAACAAACCCTCACCAAATACAATGAAAAACAAGTTTTTTTGTTGTTATAACTTGATATATTTTATAACCACCAAATACACATTTTGAACAAGTTATAATAGAGACTATATTTGCACTTCATATACTTACTCTTTTGCATCTACCAATTACTATCAGACTATTTACGAGCACAAAAAATAGGGGCTCCATGAATCAATCATCAATACAAGGGATTTCTCCTTTATTCTTTATACAGTGAAATCCTTCAAAATAAATTAATAAGCTTACCATGATAAATAAAACATCATAAAAAAAGATATATGTTAAACCTTTTCCATTGAACCATTATCATACATTCCATTCTTCATTTATTTATGTAGGAAACAACAAAGTTATATATTTCATTCCTCAAGATTTGACATCTTAATTCCTTAGATCTTGGGTCTAATTCCCATGTTTCTTTGAATACATTCTTTTTTTCACACTAATATTCTAAAAGTGACAAGATTATAATACTAATAACTACCAAAACTGATTCTTACCAAAAACTTCTAATCCACTCTTGGAAACTACCTCATATGGACTTACAAAGGATTTATGACTAGAGGCACTTAACCACACATTGTATGACCTTTACTAACCCCTCATATACCTATCATAATCATTAGACAAACACTCATAGTTAATAAACACTCAATGTCCTCTCATAACTCTTCCAAGCATTCAAACATTCAAATAATGCTTTTTGGTGGGAAATGTCTTTTTTTGAATGTTTCAAGCTATCTAACAATTCTAGAATAGAAAAATAGGATCCAAAAAGGATTACAAGACACCTCAACACCTAAGAATACCAAAAATGGAATCTAACTAAGATTCCCTTATATCATAATTATAAGGGAAAAATAAATTGAGCTCCAAGCTCAATGTAACTTGCTTGCTTTTCTTTCTCTTTTTCCAATCTACCGAAGGGTTTTGATCTATCATTATTTTAGCTGGTCATGTGGCTACCATTGTCATATCCTTAGATTGATTGAACTATTGCCTTTATTTACCTATGATGTTAGAAAATATTGTATTTCTTTCATGTTTATAATGTGGTACTTGAACACAGACTTGTCTTCCACCACTTTGACTCCTAATATCTATTGTAGCTCATTTTATGATTATGTTTGGTTGATATCTACACTTCTGGATTGTAACTTTACAATTTGACTACTATGATGGCTCTCAAATGCATTGAGATTTTTTTTCAACTGCACCTTCTTAACTTAAAAATGACTTTCTTGATTCTCATATTGTTATAACCATTCTTGTACTTGTTCTTCTATTTCTACATTGGCCTTATCCTTCACTTGTTCCAAACTTAAATCTCTTGATATGCTTTGAAATATGAAAATTGATTCTTTTTCTCCAATCTTCATCTCTTGGCAAGGTATTTATTCAATAGGTTGAGTTTCAACTCCTTGAACCTAAACATCTATCTTTCTTTTCACTTCCCAATATTATTTAATGGCTTCCTACTTCTTACATGCATTTATAACACAAAACAACATATTATAAATAAAATTTGGAGCCTTCATGGCTCTCTCTTGGGCTGCTTCTTTCTTACACACTTCATTGTCTAATTTCTTATCTTACCGGATGTCATTCCCAAACCACTTCTTATCCATCTCAGCTGTAATTTTTATTACTATCTTGTTGTCATCTCTTTCATAAGCTTAGTTACCCTTCTTGTTTTGATTTTTTTCTTGCTTGAGCACTCTCATATATGCCATATCTTCCTTTTTTTGAACACCACTTGTTGTCACCTTGCATTTTTATTCATACTCTCTTATGTCCATCTTTTTTGACTAACAACTCATCATACTAACCATCTCAAGACATCTTACCTTTTCTTATTTCTTTGGTGCCTTGACCAAACCCAAAATTTCCATGGCTTTACTCCAATACTGCTTTTGCAATCATCATTATGCTCTCATATTTTCTTTCTTATTCACCCATTAATGGGACAAGAATGTGTATCTCTCCATGTTTCCTGATGGTGTATGTATTATCTTGACCATCATTAATAGCCTGTCTATCAAATTTCCATGGTCTCCCTAATAGTAAATGACAAACATTTATGGGCATAATATCACACAATACTTTATCTCTATATCCTACTATATGGAATTCAACCCAAATTTGCTCACTTACCAATATTTTATGTCCCTTTTGAAGCCATGTAAACTTGTATGGTTGTGGATGTGGCGTCCTCTTCAATCCCAACTTTTACACCATCTCTAAAGACATAATATTATTAGTGTTTCCTCCATCAATGACTAAATTACAAACCTTACCTTTTGCTTTCACCTAATTTTGAATAAAATTATTCATTGGGATGGATCTTTGACTTGATTTCTCTACTACAATAAGATTCTCCTCATGATTAAAGATTAATTTCTTTCTTTTCTTCTTTCCTCATTCACTTCTCTTTTAATCTATTGATGTATACTGCTACCAATATTTAATGGACACTTTATTGCTCTATGTCCCTCTCTATGGCAATGCCAACATTGTCCTTGAAACCTTTATTTTTGCCCACTTCTCATAAGACCTTAGTCCATTCTTAATATGTTACCTACAAATGGTCTAATCTCCCATGCATGGTGTTGTACTCCCATTTCTTCTTGAACTATTTATGCATGCATTTGTGGTCTCTCTTGAACCACCTCTTCATTTCCTCTCTCATTTATCTTTTGTTACAAAGGTGATATTTGATATTTTTGACTATTATTTACTTCTTCTCTCTCTATTACTACTCTTTATACTCTCTCTATCTGAGAGCATCCTTAATAGCCTCCATCCTCATGACCAATGGGGTAATCAACTATGTCACTTAGTCGAACATAATCTTGACCAAATCTTTATCTCTGCTAACTATCTCCATGGAGCACTAATCTTGGTTCTATTTCCTGCAACTCACCTCAAAACACATGATGTTAATATTTTTCACAATTTACTAATAAATTTTCTTGATCTAATACCAAAATGATGTAAATCATACACCGAAATTTGTCTCACTTTGTCTTTATTCAAGGATCATCTCTTTGTTAATAGTTGATTGATTCAACCCTCATGTAATGACTCTTAGATTCATTTGATTAATTTATGAATGTTGACACCTATAACATTTTCATTACAAAATTTTGGTAACTCTCATCTTTTTCATAAACTTATTCTTGATAATCACTTACTTCAAAACTAATTTTACACACTTTAAGACACAGTTAGTAGCCTTTTTTTTTTAAATATTTACTGTATGGATTTATATGAATGAGATAGTAAAAACTAGATAGTGTTTTAGATACCCTTTTTTGAGATTCAAATACTCACAATTTTATAATACCCAATTCTATTTATTGATCACTCTTTGAGTTCCTTATAGGTTACTGTTAGGCCTATTAGGCCTCTCTAGGTCTAGTTTTCAAATAGTCCTCTCTAGGAGTATGGCAACATATGGAATAACCACAGAAACTCCAAAATATCTTGACCCATATTAAAACATGTCTATTCACCAAGTTGTATGAAATTTGGATGGTGGAAATAATTTTAAATCATGGTTTTATCAAGAAACCCTAGATAGGGTCTTCACATGGCAACAAGGACCTAAGAGCCTGTTGGGAAATAACCCGGAAGCACACAATTGATTACCAAACCAAGCAACTTAATATGCAGAAATTAACCAGATTCACCAAGTAACTAGAATTTATAATAACACATGATATGAGAGACAATACACAAATTGTATTAACACTTTATACAGAAAAGAATACAATAAATAAGATGCCACTTCTTCTCCACCACCTTACAGAGGTTTCCCACACCTCAAGTGAACAGTAATTCTTCTCCCCAAAGCTCTCCCTCTTAGGTCCCAACACCCAACTCAAATACAGAGTTGGTGTTCACCTTCTGTGCTCCACGCACACCACAAGTGCTCCACGCACTCCACAAGTACTCAAGGTACTTCAAGTAGATCTCCCATGAACCTGCAACAACCTGCAATTCAACAGACCATACTTATGGAAGGAACTCCCTTGCCTTCCTCTTTGCTCTATCCAAGTACACACCTGTACTCCAAGTAGATCCTACCTGATACTGCTCCCTGTTGTGTTGTTGTCTATATGATCCTGCACACCTGCAAATCAAACCCAGTTCTGCTCACCTGTGAACCTTGACCTTGCACACACATACACCTGTAGATCAACGATCTTACTTACCATGTAGATCTCCTATATAGGCCATGCAACTGTGACCAAAATCCTACACACCTGAAGAATCCTGCTGACTCTCCAAAACCAGCACCCACCTGGTACTGTGGAACTAGGAGGAACACCCTTGCTCACCTCACACACAGAAGGAACAAACTTTGCTCAACTCAAACTAGAACCCTTTTCCAATACAACCATGAGTCTATTATATAGATCTCATCCAAACAATGATTAGACATCTAATTACAATAATTAGATCCATAGCTCTCAGTCTAAAAATAGATCTAATCATGCAAACACTTGGTTCGTTAGCTAACTGCCCATAATAAGCTCGCAGTCAAACCACACAGGCGACCGATGTCGGTCCCTGTCCACCTGGGGGTCACCGACGTCGGCCGATCCATGACCGACATTGGTTGCATCCTGTCTCCTACCTACCGACGTCGGTTGGCCAGACCAACGCCAAAGACTTCTGACACTCAGCAACTCAACCTGCAACCTCCTCCATGTCTGCATGAGTGAAGCTTTTAGCTCCACAACCTAACAGAGCCTTCTATTTGCTCACACATAATTTATATATGGTTTCAAAGGGTCTAATAAGTCTCTAGAGGTCTATAAGACACTCCCATACTTTTCCATATCCTTAGATCTTAACACTTATTCCGTTGTTTCACCTATTTACATTGATTTTGGTCTTTCTATATCTATAGTTATAGTTTATCTGGAGTTACTTGAACAGATTACCTCTTGACCTCCCTTTAGGTTTTGGTAATACTTAAAACTATTTCATAGTCTCTATGAAATATTGACACACCTTACCCATTATTTACAATGCTTCCTTCCATGCTCTATTTCACATTTCTTCACATGTTTTTCGTATCATTGTATACTTTGTTACTATTTGTAGGGTTCTATGTAGATTGATGAAGGGTTTAGTATTTAAACATAACTCAACATAAGGTTGGTAAGGTTCACAACATCTATTTTTACCTCTTTAGAATAAAAAACCACTTCTTGTAATACCTTGAATATACTCTATATCAGTCTTTACTTGACTACCACCTATGCATGTTTGTCCTAATAGGGTCTAGCATCAGTTTATGAAATGAAATGAAACAATTATTGAAATACATAATTCTTTAATTAACATAACAAAGACTCATAAATTCATATTCCTTTTTCAAAATCACAGTTTCTCCTATGTTATTATTCATAAAACCATCTTGTCACTATTTACCAATATGAAAATTGATGTATAAACTCCATTGATAAACTCAAAGTGAAGTTTTAAAATATGGATACTAAATTTTTCAAACTTATAAAATTCTTGAAATACTCAAAATAACTTGAATTTTTTGTAAATTAAGTGTTCTCAGTTGTCGAATTGGATTGGAACTGTTGAAAGACTTTCACTTCCATTCACCAATTAAACCATTTGTTTTTTTTATTAAAAATGTCATAAAATGTCAATTTTTAAACTTTGCATGTATTCATGATTAATTAAAAATTATAAAACTAAATGAAAAACATGCAATCAAAAGACAAATTTACCATACGACATTGATAACAGAGTTCAGCATCTCTTACCTATGTCTCTGGGTCTGCCCAATAGTGAGGACCATTTCCATTAAATTTGCACAAAAAATGACTTATAAATTATTTGAAACACTGCACAACTTCCCTTAGGCCTGATCTTTGTACAAGAACTCCACCTTCACTGATATACTCAATCTCAGCAACATAGAATCCTTCCTCAATCTTCAACCCATTTCGAAGTTGCATAAGTCTGTCCACTTAACTATTAGTCTATCTAATTTATAAAAATAATAATTATAACTTCTCTTTTCAATTACAGAACATAATTAAAAAGGCTTACTCTCTATGTATCAGGTCAGATAATGGATTAAAATCCATTTTCTAGCTATCTCCAAGCTTCAATCTAGCTCTCTACCTATTAAAAATAAAACACATAGTCCAGCGAAAACTACATTCAAATATAAGCTCGTTCTTTTTATACCACTTAGAAACCCATGGCACAAGCAGTCAAGGCATATCTCTTTTGCATGATAAGTGCAAAAGTTTCAAGTCTTTGACCTCCCTTTTTGGACACTTGGGCTTATCTCGTGTATCCCACATTGGCAATTTAAAAATGGTTTTTTGTCTTTTAATAGTTTGGTAGCCTCCTTAAACAATTTCAATGCCCCTTTTGGTGGGCTTGAGACACCAAACTTAGCATGGGTTCCAACTTAGCATATGACTTGGTAAAATGGAAGATAATTCATGAGCTAGATTAACTCAGATGTGGCATTTATCATGGTCTCTAAACTTGGAATATAATCTTGAGCTTGACTCAGCAAGGTGGTTGGAAGACCATTGTGGCGTGGCAAGTGTTGTTTCTCCCATGTGGCTTAATGGGGCTTGGTAATTACAAATTATTAAAAACATATAATTTAATTATCCCATATACATCCGGTGGGCACAAAATATAGGTTTAAAAGTAAAGTCAAATACATTACAATGTGAAATGGAGGCCAAGGCACCCCTCCTTAACCAAGTGTGTCGACCCTCGTTGAGGGCCCCCAATGAGCCAATAGTGGGCCCACAGTTCTCCATATGACCACCTGTCAAAGACTAGAGGCTGAAACCAAACCAAAACACCAAACCAAATTTTTGCATGAATGTAAAAAAATGTATTATCATATGTCGATGGGTGATTGGTCCACTTGTCGCATACAAATTGTGCCATGCATTATGACACCTCCTTATTTTACCTGTCATAAAATAACTTCAGTAGCCTATAACTTGGGCATCTAGACTCTATTTTACAATCCAAAAGAAGCATCAGAAAGTATCAATGAGATCTTACATGTGAAAGAGGTTTCATCATGACTTAGGACCTTTTTCTAAACTTAGATCTAGATCACACCTCCCTACAAAAGAAGCTTTTAGTCTCTAAAAGTCTACTATCTCCTGAAACTGATAACTGGTCTATTACATCACATCAAACAGAACTCAATCATAGCAAGAGATAAACATTGGTAAAATAAATGATTCAAAATGCAATTGAAAATCCATACAACGTGGCATGAGTAAATTAATTTCCAACTACCAATAAACTAATCACAAAATATC
Source organism: Torreya grandis (assembly GCA_037957365.1). Lineage (NCBI taxonomy): Eukaryota > Viridiplantae > Streptophyta > Pinopsida > Cupressales > Taxaceae > Torreya > Torreya grandis. Next base: position 3,176,972 of record JARHVA010000247.1, on the reverse strand, counting down.
AAAACTATATGTCCATGTCACATCATGTAAAGCAATGAACTATCAATAAACTGAAACAATTCCCAATGTAACTAGAAAACAAGTTTGTTAATGCCAACAACATACAATAAATGTTTTAGACATGTTTCAATACAATGCCCTGGTATGCGACTTACAATGCTAAGCAAATGCAAACAACATAAAGTGTATATTGCCTAACATCCAAACATGCCCATAGGATCTTACAATGCATCTATACATCCATGTGCCAAAAATAGATACATTCTCAAAATAGCAGTTAAATATGAGACAAGTGTTGTAAGGAAATTAACTTAACCCATAACATGCATTTTGCTATCATCTCCAACTGATCAAATGAGTTCAAGTCCTATCAATTCCATAGACAACTCACTTAGCATAAACAGGAGATTCCAAAACATAGAGCTATTCAACATAAGGTGAGAATTGAAATACTTCAAATGATAAACCTATCTCAAAGTGTTCTCACAATCTCTACTAATGCATCATAAAAGCTTGTTCTTCCCATTACTGAATTCTTAACAATGCTTTAAAAAATAAATGCATTATAAATCCACTTAATCAAATTTTCTACCTAGTTAACTTGATTTCCTCAATGGATTCATTAACATCATTATGGATTGATTTAACTTCATTGACCTTATTAACAAGTTGATAAATCATCTTAGTTTTACCATGTCTATAATGAGAAGATGATTTAAGTTTAAAACAATGATCAATCTGATGTCCACTCATATGGCAATGCGTACATAAAACCTTATTAGGTGAGGTTTCCCTTTTACCTCTTCTCGCTTTGCCATGATGAGAATGGTCTTTAACACCTACAATCTGCTTAACCAAAGCATTTCTCTTCCAACAAAATGCAACACTATGGTTATGCATCCCACAAAAAGTGTAAAGAAATGATTGCATCATCTTTTGAATGTTAAATCCAAATTTCTTAAACATAAAAAGTGGATCAAAAGATGTAGTACTAACTCTAGTGTAAGAACTAGGAGGTGGAATCTCAACACCTCTTTTACCTATTCTCTTACACTACACATGCTCTACTAGTGGCCTTGGACCTTTGCTATTAGAAGCTTGTCTTCTTTTAGCCATGGAGGAATTTTCTCCAATATCCACCTACTCACTAGTGTAACCCAAACCTACATGAAGAGATCTATGTTCTACCTGTATTGGGTTAGTAATTCCTTGGCCATTTATACTAAGACCTCTTCCATTAAAGCCCATTTTCTTCAACAATTTAGATCCTATACCCTTAGTGTGTTGTTCAAAACTAGCAAAAGCATCATTACTTGAATCCAAATCTAAATGGAAAGAAGAAGTAGATGAATTACTTGGTGAATAACTTTCAGTGTACTCAATCATAGTCTCAGCATCTAAAGTAGAAATAATTGCCTTCTTTGGTTCACCACACTGTAATTTGATCAAGAGCTCATCCTTAGATTCAAGCTCTGATTTCAAACTTGCAACTTGTTCTTCAAGAGCTAAGAGCTTACATCTCAGGAATGCATTCTCATCCTAAATTTGGGTATTGATGGTTTCAATCTCTTCCATCTTAGATTTATGTGACAACTTGCCCATGGTTTCCTGTAAACACACTGATTCCATAACTACACACTACAATCTAATCAAGTGATATTGATAACCAATAAACTAAAAGCAATTATCAAATCACATAATCAGAAGCTAACCCTACTTTCTAACTGCTCTGATACCAATTTGATCCATAAACTACACTGATAAACTCAAAGTGAAGTTTTAAAATATGGATACTGAATTTTTCAAACTTATCAAATTCTTAAAATACTCAAAAGAACTTATAATTTGTTTGGCAATTAAGTGTTCTTGGTTGTCGAATTGGATTGGAACTATCGAAAGACTTTCACTTCCATTCACCAATTAAACCATTTGTTTTTTATTTAAAAATGTCATAAAATGTCAATTTCTAAACTTTGCATGTATTCATGATTAGTTAAAAATTAGAAAATTTAATGAAAAACATTCAATCAAAAGATAAATTTACCATACGACATCGATAATGGAGTTTAGAATCTCTTGCCTACGTCTCTGGGTTTGCCCAATAGTGAGGACCGTTTCCATTAAATTTTCACAATAAATGGCTTACAAATTCTTTGAAATGCTACACAACTTCCCTCAGGCCTGATCTTTGTACAAGAACTCCACCTTCATCGATATACTCAAGCTCGGCAACACATAATCCTTCCTCAGTCTTCAACCCCTTCCGAAGGTGCATAAGTCCCTCCACTTAACTATTGGTCTATCCAATTTATAAAAATAATAATTCTAACTTCTCTTTTCAATTACAAAACATAATTAAAAAGGCTCACTCTTTGTATATCAGGTCGGATAATGGATCAAAATCCATTTGCTAGCTATCTCCAAGCTTTAATCTAGCTCTCAGCCTATTCAAAACAAAATACATAGTCTAGCAAAAACTACATTCAAATATAAGTTCGTTCCTTTTATACCACTTAGAAACCCATAACACAAGTGGTCAAGGCATATCTCTTTTGCACTATACGTGCAAGTTTAAAGTCTTTGGCCTCCCTTTTTGGGTGCTTGGGCTTATCTCATTTTCTCCCACATTAGAAATTTAAAAATGGTTTTCTATATTTTAATAGTTTGGTGGCCTCCTTAAACAATGTCGATGCCCCTTTTGGTGGGATTGAGGCACCAAACTTAGCATGGGATCCAACTTAGCATATGACTTGGTAAGATGGAAGATAAGTCACAAGCTAGGTTAAATCATATGTGTCATTTCACATCGTCTCTAAACTTGGCATATAATCTCATGCTTGACTCGATAAGGTGGTTGGAAGGTCATTGTGGTGTGGCAAGTGTTGGTTCTCCCATGTGGCTTAATGGGGCTTGGTAATTATAAAGTATTAAAAACATATAATTTAATTATCCCGCATGCATCTAATGGGCACAAAGTATAGGTTTAAAAGTAAATTCAAATACATTTCAATATGAAATGAAGGCCAAGGCACCCCTCCTTAACCAAGTGTGTCAACCCTCACTGAGGGCCCCCAAAGAGTCAATAGCAGGGCCCACGGTTCTCCATATGACCAAAGGATGAAACTAAACCAAAACACCAAACCAAATTTTTTCATGAATGTACAAAAACATAATATCATGTGTCGACAAGTGATTGGTCCACTTGTCGCATACAAATTATGCCACACATTATGACACCTCCTTATTTTACCTATTGCAAAATAACTTTAGTAGCCTATAACTTGGGCATCCAGACTCTGTTTTATGATCCAAAAGAAGCATCAAAAATATCTCAATGAGCTCTTCTATGTGCAAGAGTTTTCATCATGACTTGGGACCTTTTTCTAAACTGAGATTTGAATTAAAAACAAAGTTTTTTATCTGGAATCTTTCAATAAACCCTCACGACATATAATGAAAAATAAGGTTTTTTGTTATTATAACTTGATAGATTTTTTAACTACTAAATACACATTCCAAACAAGTTCTAATAGAAACTTTATTTCCACTTCATATACTTATTCTTTTGCATATACCAATTACAATCAGACTATTTATGTGGATAGCAAATAAGGGCTCCATGAACTAGTCATCAACACAGGGGTTTTCTCTTTTATTCCTTATACAGTGGAATCCTTCATAATAACTAAATCAACTTACCATGAAAAATAAAACATCATAAACAAATATATATATTGAACCATTCCCATTAAACCATTATCATACAGTCTATTCTCCATCTCTTTATATAGGAAACAACAAAGTTATATATTTCATTCATCAAGATTTGACTTCTTCATTCCTTACATCTTGGATATAATGCCCATTTTTTTTCAAATACTTTAGTTTTTTACACTGATATTCCAAAAATGTCAAGCTTTTAATATTAGTAACTACCCAAAATGATTATTGCCAAAAACCTCTAATCCACTCTTGGAAACTGCCTCATATGGGCTTACAAAGGATTTATGACTAGAGGCACTTAACCACACATTGTATGACCTTTACTAACCCCTCATAGACATATAATAATCATTAGATAAACACTCCTAGCTAAGAAACACTCAATGTCCTCTCACAACTCTCATAAGCATTCAAACATTCAAATAATGCTTTTTAGTGGGAAATGTCTTTTTTTGAATGTATCAAGCTATCTAACACTTCTAAAACACAAAAATAGGATCCAAGAAGGATTCCAAGACACCTAAACACATAAGATTACCAAAAATGGAATCTAACTAAGATGCCCCTACAACAATTACCATTATAAATCAGTGTGTTCCCCAATATATAGCTAATGAATGCATCAACCGTAGTCAGTCATGGTCATCCAAAGATGAGTGGGGATCCTCCTAGGTTATCTTTAGGATAAAATATTATAAAACCAACTGGGATATTCCCATGAATCTACTTTAATGACCAAGTCTTTTATAATTCCTTTTAGTTTTATTGTAAACTTATCTGCGATTTACATAATGGTTGAAGTTAGACATAGACATTTTAGACCAATTTTTTGCATGGTGTTGGGGATCAACCAACAATGTTGATTACACTTATGAAAGCAATAAATGTAAAATTAAATCAAAATTATAAGTAACTAGAATGATAAATAGCAAACAAGAAGAGATACAAGAAACCACCCTAAAAACTTGTATTAAACTCTTTACAGAAGGAATACAATTGAAGAAACTTCTTTTCTTCCACACCTCTCTCAGATGTACAGATCTCTCTCTAGATCTTTTTCCCTCAAGATCTCTCTCTCTCAAGTACAATAAACTCCAACAACCTAGATTGATTCACATATACAATTCTGTAATGTTCTTTCTCAACACTCTACAATACATTAAGCTAAGAAGATCTATCCTAATATATAGAATTAGGAAACATGAGCATGCATTTACAACTAATAGTTATGCCTCTTAAACAAGGGCTCTAAAACAGTCTTAATAATAATAGAGATGTAGACTTAAGAATATGACTTAATCCCATCATGCAAACACTCAGTTCTGTCCACAGAAATAGCTTTTTGGATGCACAGGTAACCGATGTCGGTTCCTGCCTGTTTGCCTGTGACTGATGTCGGCTGATTCCTGTCGATGCCGGTGTCTCTTGAACTACTCCTGACCAATGTCAGTCACTCTTGACCAATGCTGGTGACTGTTTAAACCTACAACTACTGCAAAGCACTCCTATGGTGAAGCTTTTAGCTCCACACCTTAACAATCTCCCACTTGGAGATAAACAGTTGCACCAATACCTGTACAGCAACATCTTCTAGCTCCTTCATCTTCAACTCAATCATGAAGACCAATAGAAGTTGAATGAAGATTCAACTTCTCCTTTGTAACCAGCTTGGTTAACATATCAGTAGGATTCTTATCTGTATGGATCTTCCAGCTTCAACTCACCATCCTCCAATACCTATCTTATGAAGTGGTACCTAAGCTGTATATGCTTTGTTCTTGAATGAAAGGCTGAATTCTTAGCCAAATGAATTGCACTCTGACTATCACTGTATAATCTGCAACTCTCTTGCTCCTTTCCAAGCTCTTCCATGAACCATGTCATCTATATCATCTCTTTGCTAGCCTCTGTGACTGCAATATACTCTGCTTCTATAGTTGACAAGGCAACAACCTTTTGCAACTTTGATATCCAGCTAACCGTCGTTCCACCGATAGTGAAAACATATCCTGTGGTGCTTCTTCTACCAGCCAAATCACCTACCATATCTGAATCTACATAACCATGTAGAGAAGTATCAGAACCTCCATAGCACAAATGCCTACTACTGGTTCCTCTCAGATATCTAAGGATCCACTGAACTGCTTTCCAATGCTCCTTTCCTAGATTGGCCATATACTTACTTACAACTCCCACTACTTGGGCAATATTCGATCTAGTACACACCATTGCATACATTAAACTCCCTACTACGGAATAATATAGAACTTTACTCATGTACTCTACCTCATCATGTGAATTAGGACATTGTTCTTTACTCAACTTAAAATGTCCAGCCAAAGGTGTGCTTACCAGTTTTGCATCCTGCATATTGAACCGTTTCAACACCTTGTTCACATAATCCTCTTCAGACAAAATCAACCTATGATTTTTTCTATCTCTCCTAATTCTCATGCCAAGGATTTTCTTTGCTGCTCCCAAATCCTTCATGGCAAACGTGTGAGCTAATTTCACCTTAAGCTCAGAGATATCCTGCATGTGTGATCCTGCAACTAGCATATCATCTACATACAACAACAAAATAATATATCTACCATTATCCAATCTCTTAAAATACACACAATGGTCAGATTGACACCTACTGTAGCCATGCTCAGTCATAAACCTGTCAAATCTCAAATACCACTGTTTAGGAGCTTGCTTGAGGCCATACAAGCTTTTCTTCAATCTGCACACTAACTTCTCCTTACCTTTGACCTTAAATCCTTTCGACTGTTCCATATATATTTCTTCATCCAAATCTCCATGAAGAAATGATGTCTTAACATCAAGTTTCTCAAGATGCAAATCCTCAATAGCAACTAAAGACAATACAGTCTGTATAGAAGTCATTTTAACAACAGGAGAAAAAATCTCACCAAAATCAATACCTAGTTTTTGTGCAAATCCTTTCACTACCAACCTAGCCTTATATCTCATCTATCCATTCTCACCTTCCTTCAATCTATAGGTCCATCTGTTCTTCAATGTCTTCTTACCAGCTGGCAACTCAACCAAATCCCATGTTTGGTTCTCTTTCAAGGACTCCATTTCCTCAACCATGACACGCTTCCACTGATTCTTGGATTCTACCTGTATTGCTTTTTCAAAACTCTCTGGTTCTTCACCATCAGTAAGCAATAAATAGAATAATGAAGGGGAATATTGAATTGGAGGTTTACTTACCCTTTTTGACCTCCTGATGGGTGTCTGAGACTCATTCACAACACGCTGTCCACCCAAATTCTCTGACAGTGACCGACCTCGGTCACTTCCAGGCCTGTAACTGGTCGACGTCGATTCTCCCTGGCCGACGTCAGTTCCTTCCTGGCTGATGTCAGTCACTGTATGACCAACATCAGTTTCTATTCTGCCAACATCAGTTCCTACTTGGCCGACATCGGTCTCTGTGTTTTCCTTTCTATGATTAATTTTTCCTATGAGCTCATTTTAGACCATCACCTCGTCTAATTCTACATTGCTCTGCCCAGATTGATTCAGCTTCTTCAGCTGATCACTATACATCACTTTTTCATTGAAAACAATATCATGGCTCCTAATTATTTTGTTAGTTCCTAGATTCTAAAACTTGAATCCAAAATCATCAGAGCCGTAGCCAATAAATGTGCACCTCATAGACTTAGCATCCAGCTTCTTTCTATTTTCCTTATCAACATGCACAAAGGCTTCACAACCAAAAACTTTGAGAAATGAGAGATCTACCTTTTTACCTGTCCATGCCTCTTCTAGAATTCCACCATCTAGCATTATAGAGGGTCCTCTGTTAATCAGGTACACTACAGTATCAACAACTTCTACCCAAAACTCTAAGGGCAAACCAACATGTAATCTCATACACCTTGCACACTCTATAATTGTTCTATTCATCCTTTCAGCAACTCCATTTTGTTGAGGTGTCCTTAGAATCATCCTTTGCCTATAGATTCCATGCATATAACAATACCAGTTGAACTTATAGCTGTAGAACTCACCACCATTGCCAGATCTCAGGCACTTCAATCTTCTGCCTGTTTCATTCTCAACCATAGCTTTCCAAATCTTAAAAGTCTCAAATACATCAGATTTCTTCTTAATACAATATACCCATACCTTTCTTGTAGCATCATCTATGAACGAAAGATAGTACTATGATCATCCAATAGAAGCAACTTGAGCCGGTCCCCACACGTCTGTGTGAACAAGCTGTAACTTATGCTTCTTCTTTGTTGGCCCAGTCTTGAGAAAACTCACTCTCTTTTGTTTCCTAAAAACACATTGCTCACAAAAATCCAGATCTATGCTTTTCAAATCTGAAAGCTTACCTTTTGACTTAAGAATTGACATTCCCTTCTCACTCATGTGGCCAAGCCTTGAGTGCCACAAATTTGCATCCACATCTGAAGTAGATAATACAAAAGGAGAATTGTTAGTAACAAAATTACATAAATAGAGAGTACCTACTCTCTTACCTCTAGCCATTACAAGTACACCCTTGGTCACCTTCCAAGATTCAGATGTGAGAGTTACTGTACAACCCTCATCCCCTAACTTTCTTGTAGAAATCAAATTCCTCTTCAAGCTAGGAACATGCATAACATCTCTCAACACCCATGTGTTGCCATTCTGCATTTTCAGCTACACTTTTCCTTTGCCAATAATTTTACAAGGCTCATCATCCACTAAATACACTATTCCAAAATCTCCATGGACATAGTCACTAAAATATTCTCTATTAGGCGTAGCATGAAAAGATGCACCAGAATCTAAAACTCAAAATTCTATATTATTATGCAAAGAGAATAAAAAAGCATCTTGTGCAATACCTGCAACCTTTGCTTCTTCTTTTTCTTCATGTTGATTGTCCTCCTTAGGATTTGACCAGCAATCTCTGCTTATGTGCCCCATCTTTCCACAATTCCAGCATTGTGGCTTCCTGCCATTTCTAGATTTGGATCTGCCTCTCACCTTTGACTTAGACCTTGATCTTCCTTTCTTGCTCTTCTCTTTTTGCCTTCTCCTGCTTTCAAAACTTAAAGCATTCCCTGATGTTTCCTTTATGCTTTTCCTATGAATTTCCTCATTCAAGATTACACTAACAACATCCTCTACTTTTAAAATATTTGAAGCAGATGCGATATTACTAACTGCCATTACCAAGCTATGCCAGCTTTCAAGCAAAGAACATAATATTAAAAGAGCTTTAATTTCATCATCAAACACTATATTGACTAAACTTAATTGATTTACAATTCCATGGAAATCATTTAGATGATTAGATACAGATCCACCTTCCTGCATATGCAAATTAAATAACTGCTTCATAAGATATACCTTATTAGAAGCTGAGGGTTTTTCATACAAATTTGCTAAAGTAGTCATTAACTCTACTATAGACTTTGCCTGTGATAAATTAGATATCACAGTAGATGCCAGACTCAGTCTTATAGACCCCAGAGCCTTTCTATCAAGAACTTCCCATTCTTCATCATCCATGTCTGTGGGCTTCTTTGCAATCCCACCTAATGGTAAGTATAGATCTTTCTGATACAGATAATCCTCTATCTGCATTCTCCAATGTTGATAATTTTTGCCATTAAACTTCTCCATTCTCAGTTTACTTTCTTCTGCCATTGCTTCTCCCACTCAAACAAAAATCCCTGCAGAAACCCCTGTGAGTAACCTGTAATCAATACACACTACACAGATCTGAACCACCTGTTAGTGAACCTGAGCTCTGATACCACTTGTTGGGGATCAACCAACAATGTTGATTACACTTATGAAAGCAATAAATGTGGAATTAAATCAGAATGATAAGTAACTAGAATGATAAATAGCAAACAAGAAGAGATACAAGAAACCACCCTGAAAACTTGTATTAAACTCTTTACAGAAGGAATACAATTGAAGAAACTTCTTTTCTTCCACACCTCTCTCAAATGTACAGATCTCTCTCTAGATCTCTTTCCCTCAAGAGCTCTCTCTCTCAAGTATAATCAACTCCAACAACCTAGATTGATTCACATATACAATTTTGTACTGTTCTTTCTCAACACTCTACAATACATTAAGCTAAGAAGATCTATCCTAATATATAGAATTAGGAAACATGAGCATGCATTTACAACCAATAGTTATGCCTCTTAAACAAGGGCTCTAAAATAGTCTTACTAATAATAGAGATGTGGACTTAAGACTATGGCTTAATCCCATCATGCAAACACTCAGTTCTATCCATGGAAATAGCTTTCTGGATGCACAAGTAACCGATGTCGGTTCTTGCCTATTTGCCTATGACTGACATCAGCTGATTCCTGCCGATGCTGACATCTCCTGAACTGCTCCTGACCGACGCCAGTGACTATGTAAACCTGCAACTACTGCAAAGCACTCTTACGGTGAAGCTTTTAGCTCCACACCTTAACACACGGTTTATTTTTTCATTACTTTGATGGTTGCTCCTAATTCTATCAATGTATTTTGTATGAGGGTATCATAAACATGGGCACTCACTACTCAACTACCTAGGTTAGATTATTTGGGTGGGACTATATTTTCTAGCATGATATCAGTAAGTCGCCCAACCACTTGGGCGGTATTTAGATAATTATTTTTACTACCATATATCTTTAGGAATAGTTTTAAAATTTCCTTAGTGTATATTGGGACATATTTGATAGCCTAAAATAAGGTAATTTTGACACAAATTTTTTTGAGATGTCCTACAAAGTCAAATTCAGAATCTTGTTACAGTTTTTAGAGGTTTAATATTTTAGGAAAAGGAGAGTTTCCATGCCCTTATTGAATTGTATATGTGTTTGGTTTAGGGCTTGTGGCTAGAATACATGGTTTTGAATTAGTGATGGTGTCATGAGTGTCATTAAGAAACTATTCAGGAGGTTCTATAATCACAAGCGAGGTGGTTGGTTGAAGTATTTTCCCTAAATGAAGTTATACTTCATCTACCTCTATTGATTAATTGGTATATTAAATTATCTCATTAGTTTTAATTGGTTGAATCAATTTATTATTGGTGTTTAGTAAAGCTTGGGAAAGCAACTATGTTTGTCTAGGGGTCGATTAGTTGTTAGGAATGAGAGTGGGTTGATTGTTGGACATTAATCTAGGTTGTTATTTTTTGGTTGTAATTGCTATGAGAAACCAGAATTTGGATTATACCATGGTCAATTATCATTCCATGGTTGGTTTCACTGGTTAGAAGGGTGTTACTATTATTAATTTTGGTTCATGTCTTATGAAGATGGATTGAATTTTTTAGGTAGCCATGGTTAGTTTTAATGTTATGGATAAGTGGTTGGGGATTAGAATTTTTTTTATGACTAGTTTGGCCCATGTGTTTGTGTAGGATTCAATGAATTATTTCCATACCAATTACGTAAAGCAACTAAAAATTTAAAATTTAAAACTATAAAAAAATTTGGCATACCTAGATGTTATGGCCTTTGGATCCATGGTTTCTTTTGATCCATGTATTAAATCTTATATCCATCGCCTCTAATTAAATTTAGCTCAACTAATTCAGGGTCATATTATGTGATTCTTATTTCCTTTGTTCAAATATCATGGCATTTATAATATATTTTTTTCTTAAAACAATCTCAACAATACACAGTAAAGGTCTGCTCTATATCTTATTATTTCCTTTGCATGTGAAGTGTGTCTAACTGTGGCTAGATAGTAGATATCTTGCATCAAATTACTTAATTCCCCCATGAGAGTCCATGGGTGGATGAGGAATATGTTCTTTTAATGTTGTAGTAATTATTCATCATGGATATATATTAGTTCTTGTATAGGTTAGTGATTTATTCAAACATCATTCATGACACATATCCACTACTCATAAGATATAATGCCTCAATATATGAATCTTGAATTCCTTTCAATAAAACCAAATTTAATGATTCATGATCCAATGTATGTTGTTTGGATTTCTATAGGATGAATAGGAACCTTTCAAGGTAGTCCTCGTAGACACTAAAATTAAATCAATAAATGCTTGACAATATTTTTCCTTGACATTTTTACCTTGCTTGTCCAACTTGCCATTTTGATAACCATTTATTTATATGAGATATTTCCAAGTCTTAAAATTTCTATGAACATCTTCTAGACTTCCCTAATTTATTCATAAACATCCCTTATCAATATACATTTCACCACCATATTATTTTTATAAGCCTCTACCCAATTTGGATAAGTGAACACTAGCCAGACATGGGTACACTACGTACCTATCCATTAGTTTGGACTTATCTCTTGTGTTCTAATGACTAGTTTTTAAAAATGACACATTTACTAATGGATTTATAGTGTGATCCATAAGGTTAGTTATCATAAATAATTCAAATTTTATCCTATAAGATAAAATAAAGTGTCTGACTTGAACCCCTTGGGTTACTCTCTACCATTCTTGAAAAAGCATTTATGTATTTAGAAAAGATCCCTCTTACAATTTTATTGTAGTAAGACAGTCATTGGCCAAGTTAACATTATTTTCTTATAGGTTGAGGCCATCCTTTATCAAACATTATAATCATAATTTCTAGTTGTATTCATTACATTTATATGATCTTACCCATAGGGAGAAATATGTCTGTTTGAGGTCCACATGGACTATGTAGGCAACAGTAAGTAAATAATGGATTTTTTGAGGATAGATCAGCCATATCCTACTTTCTCACTTTTTATATTTTTGCATTTGACATTATTTTTTCCTTGTGTAGGCTATGGTTTTATCTCTTTTAGGTTATCCATGTGTCAAATTAGACATGGCACAAAAATAGTGGACCTATAGATATAAGTGAACAACCTCAAACTTTAAAATTTAATACACAGTCAACATAGATAGAGTTGTATTAAAAGACAATAATGCATTGTGATCCTATCTAGCTACTGTGCACTTGTCTCATTATATAGTGAAGTAAAGTTTTTAATTAACATTGTGTTTATAGGTCATGTTAAGTAATTTTACAAATTCAGTAGAAGCATAATATAGTTTTCATAAATGAATTTGTAAAGACATCTCTCTAACCCTAACCCTAGTTTATATATTTAACAATTTAAAACTTCTATAAATTTTATATATTATTATGATTTAAATTTTTTAGGAATATTGAAGTATTATTCCTAATTTAGTTAAGGGCCTAAGTTAACTAAATTAGTAAATAATATTTCAATAATAAAGCTACTGATTTATATAATTTAATTGTAATTTAAACCTTTATAAAAATAGTAATAAATGTGGAGAAAGTAAGACTTAGCTAGAAATAGACTGAGATGGCTGAGATAGCATCTAAAAATTTTTGTGTAGGACTAGGACAGTGTCACAAATCAAGATCTAAATTTCATTTTATGAAAGGATAGAAGAATTGAAATAAGACACCCTAGGGTCCAATGTTGTATTCCTCTTCTACTTTTATTGTCCAAGAGACCTAAGCTTTTTAGGTTTTATTTTCTACCCCAATGTGAGCCTGCTTGTGAAATTTTGGATGTTGGATGTCTACAAAACTCCCTATAGAGCTGATTTAGTCTTCAAACCCTAGAATCCATTATGATTTGACAAACTTTGAGATAGAGTGGGGGTTAGTTTTTGTAATATGCATTAAACTTGTATCTATACCCATTGTTTGGGCACGCTGCCTATATACCAATACTATGAAGAGGGATCAAGCCATATGTAGTTTTTCCACTTCATGTGCTTTGTGTAATTGTGTGTATGAAGATGCAAAATGCTAAAATTGGGTGTGCTTGAGGTGGCTAGGGACTATTGTAAGGGTTTGAATAAACTTTTGGTTGAATTGGATGGCTGTATGCAGAGAATAGGGAAATATGCTCGAGTAGTCTTGCTTATATTCTTGTTTACTTTGTGAAATTTGTCAACCCCTTCTAAATAAACTTTGAATGGGTTTTATAGATATCTATTGGTTATGGGTCAAATGTATTCACTTTATGCTAACAATAAGAAGGATAGGAACCAAAAGGAAATGACTATTGGAGCTAAAAATACACTTGGATAGGAACACCAAAAATAGACACCCTAGGGTCTAACACTATATTCTAAGTTGGGCATTATTGTCCTAAGGGTATGGGACCTAAGGGGATGGAATTATCATAGGAAAATTAGCCTAGAAGGGTCATGAGATCAAGCAAGAGGGACCTATGGGTTGGGTGTCATAAGCCACACTCAAGTTACCAATTTTCATATTTTATATGACTACATTTACCCCCCCTTTATTCAAGTGATGTAGCAAAGTGAAATACTAGGATAAAGGAAAAATAGAAAGCATACCTGAACTTACCTAGAAGAGTGAAGCTCATGAAGCTATGTGATGTTAGGTGTGCATAGAGAGCATGTTGTAAAGTGTAAATCTATAATATAAAATAAAGAGTATATCAATTCTTACTAGATACACTATATCTAAAATAAGAATGTACAAATCTAGGTAAGAGAGAGAGGAAGAGAAAAAATGAATATACCTCACCAGGTATGCAAACTAATTAAAAAACTATTGTGATGTTGAGTAATATTGGATGATGTTGAGTAATGTTGAGTATGTGTTGTACCAAGAGTAATATCATGAACGGAGCTGAGTGCTTAATTCCTCAAAAGTGGCTCAAGAATGCAAAGGTTAGCCTTTTGGATCCATCATCACCTACTAAGTAAATCTAAGTGATCATGTGTATGTTAATCAATGTTTGGACTATGTGTCCAATCCCTCTAAGTATATGGATCAAGAATACAAAGGCTAGCTAGTCCTTTAGCTCCATCATTGCCCCTTGAAGTGAAGCTATAAATTGATACCGGTATGAAATGTGTGTCATATAAGATGGTTCTTGAATCTCATGAATGCTCTATAATCTAAAAATGTGGCATGGATATTCAAATGTATACTACAAACTAGGCCAATCTTGGCCAACTCAAAAAAGGTAGAGATTAGGCTTGTATGAAAACCACTCAGAAACTGAGCAAGATGCTTATATGGAAGCCACTCAAAAATGTAGAGGTTAGGATTATATGAAATCTTCTCTAAAATGATGCCAACCACCTATAAATATAATAAGGCATGCAATTACTAAAAATTCTTAAGTAAAAAACTAAACTCAGAAAGAAAAGAAGACAAATATGTCGTGTACATTGCCCCCAATCACTGATGTCTAAAATATGGATTTTGATCTAGAAGTTATATCAACTTGCCTAATCTAAAACTATAAGTGAGATCCATCATGTCATGCATGATGCCCCATATATCTATATTCTCTAAGAAAAACTATACTAAAACTATTGATTCTGAACTGATCTACATGTGCAAAACTATAGATGAGCTTACATTTCTACCTATGTCTAGAAAATCTATTTTTTTTGTTTGTATGGATAGGAGCACCAAAATTGGACACCTTGTTGTTTGGCACTGTAGTCCAATCTTGGAACTACTATCTTGAGCTAATTCTAGTGATTGTTCTGTAATTTTCACTATCTCTCTGGTCGGTTCTACCTAGTTTGAAGTGTGGTTGTTTTCTTAGTTGTTCTAAATGTTGATTTTTCAACTGAAAGGAGCTCTGATCTTTGTAACAATACTCTTGTTTGTTATCCCCTCTTTTAAGGGTAATAATGAATACCCTAAAATGACTATCCTAAAAAAAAAAAGAGCCCTATAAGTGTGTTATGTTGTGAGAATACATGATATAGCAATGATAATTGATAATATATCTCAAGACATAGCATGGTTTATAATGGATATTGTTAGATCAATAGGGGTATGCCTAAATAGATATAAAAATATAATATCATATGCAATGTACTAAATTGAAATTAGAAATGTTAGTTGTTAGGTGTTAGTTTTCAAGGATGGATGGAGCATGATGTCCATTATGGCATCCAAGAAAGTAAGGTAATACATGATGTGGATCATGGTATTGAAAAATAATTGAAAAGTAATCAATCAACAAGCACACAAGGCAAGAAATAATAAGCATACAAGAGTGTCTAAGGGGCTAAGAAAATAAGGGACATGGGCACATGTCACTCAAACTAGAAAGCAAGCATATAAGGCATGTTCAAATTCCACATACACACAATTAGAAACAAGTAAGGTTGGCATGAGGGCCACAAGCACATAGAAGAGTACAGGTGAAGGACATTGGAAAATGTCCTAAGACACACACAAGAATAGAAGCAAAGGACATTATCAAATGTCCTAAGGCACATATAGGAATTAAAATTGAAACTGAGAAATGGAAACATATCTATCTACACAAAGCAATAAAGGAAAGCATGTAAATGATATAAATACAATCGCATCTAACTAAACAAATTAAGAAGTGAAAGTATGCAAGACATCTAGTACAAGACTAGGTATATGCTAAGAAATACATAAGTGATATATACTAGTGAAATGTCATTAGAGTAATCTATATAAGCTAGTAAATAATGTACATCATTATGATAAATAGAATGTGTGGTGTAGGAATGACATAACTTGGATGGTGTAGTCAAGTAGAATATGCCCCCAGGAGGTAGATATATCGATATATGTCTCGAGGTAAAAGTAAGATTCTCCCTCAGTGGGTAGACTAAAGCAATTGAGGATCTGGATGTCACTACAAACACTCAAAGAAGATCAAGTGAAGCATGGTAATGTAGATAAATTGATAAATAATAGCATATAATAATAAAATATAAGTCTAGCATGATAGTAGAGATGTAAAGTATGGATAATGCATACAATTATAATGTTTTTATGTTTTTGAATTATTTGAATGTTTTTTGGATTTTTGATATATTTAAATTTTTTTTGGATTTTTGATATATTTGAATGTTGTTGTATTTTGAAATTTTATATTGTTTTTGGTATTTTGAAATAAGCTATGCACAATAAAGCATAAGGAGACTATGTAAAAGTAATTGAAAATAAGCTATATACAAGTATTTTGAAAATTTATGTACAAGTAAGCTGAGAAAAAATGATGCTAACTGATGAGTCTCAAAAGAGACTCCCTATCATGTTGTCCTATATCAAATAAAGGAATCGTGCATGATTGTGAAGCATGAGGAAATGGTTGTGAATATGACTTTGAATATTTGTATTCATTATCAGTATCTTGGAAATTATAATAACATGTATTGTTCCACTCATCATTATCATCTTGATCTTAAACCAATGGAATGCTAGTGTTGAATTTTGTTGTATCTAGATCTTTTGCTTTGATAAATTTTGTTTGTGAATGATTTACCTTAGGATGTTCAATAAATCCCAAAACTTGGTAACAAATAGTATCAATTTCTAGAATAGTAGTGATGCCTTGATCATGTTTTCCTAACCCTTGACCTTGATAATCAAACTATTGTAGATATTTTTGACCAAACCCATACTGATTTAAAAGTGGAGCTTCATTTTGGAGAGGTATATTTATATGTTTTTTTGTGCTTTACCTATGCTTGTGGTATTGTTTTTTGCTCTAATTTTGATTTTTGATCCTTTTGTTGTTCTGAGTTATGATTTGGTAACTACTTTTGTAATATTTTTGGATTTGACCCTTTGTGAATGTGTTCCTATGTCACTATGGATTACTTGACCAATTTACCTTGTATAGGATATTTATTAGTAATTATCTATTGTATATATTTTTTTTAATGCCAAACATGAATCTGTGTGATTCCCATGCATTTTATGATATGCACAATAATATATGGATCTTCTCACTATATGTAGAGGAGGTAGTTTGATCAACTTAGATTTAATCATTTCCCTTAGTACCTCACTTGAACTCTTATTTTATTTTTGAATATGTTTTAAATCATTAGTTTTAGAGTTACTTTTTTGTGATTTCTTGTTTTGATATGTAACATTGCTTGCAACCAATTGCCTAGGTGAAGGTGCATATGCATGATTGACACTAGGGTGCCTATGAAGCTTTTGTATTATAATATTATTTTCCAATGTTATGATCTTATAGAGTAATAGCTAATTCTATGTTTGTAAATCTAAAATTAACTTGCTCATACTGGTGATTTGATCCCTTAGAGTCTTACAAATGTAAACCCTCATTGTTTCAGATTGAACATGTAAGCACATATGTTGAAGAGGATTTGAAGAAGCTATAGGCTGAATGTATGCATTATGAATAATAGTATAGGTTTCCCCACCTTTTGTATGGGTGATAGCATGGATTTGGTTAGAGGGAAAGTAGCTATCACCCTCTTGGCGGAGAGGAGGAGAAGGAAATTCTTTCCTATGCATAAGATATGACATTGAAACTTAACATGTGGTTGTTAGCATATGTAGTGGATCCTCTAAGTATGTAATTATTTTATTCTTACTTAAATTGCACATAATAGAGAGATAGCATGTTAAAGAAGTAATGAAACCTTGTATTAAAGAAAGGTAAACATTGCTTTGAAGGAGAGGGATCTTACTATGTTTAACCATAACTTTCTTAATATCATCCCATCTTATGAAAATTAAGCATGCAATGTAAAGAATGAAGCTTTGTACTAACATATGGTAAACTTCATCACTCATGTACATGATAGGACTGAGTATGGTCTCCTTATTGTTTACAAGAAATGCAAGAAATATGTGTAAATAAGTGAGATCCATTCTTGTTTTTATATGGAATACAATTTGAGATGTAAGGTTATACCACAAGAAAAAAATGGACCTAGTATATGTAAATAGGGTTTTAAAAAATGATATAATTTAAAACTACTAAGAAATTTTAAAATTTAATGTGAATTTTTTATTTAAATATGCAGGTAAAAAATCAGAATTTTTTTTGAAAAATTCTTGATTTGAATGGACCTAATGTATGTAACTAGGGTTTTGGGAGAAAATCTTTTTTTTTTCTAAATTACTATAGAATTTTAAAATTTAAAGTGAATTTATTATTTAAATATGCAAGGAAAAAATCAAAAAATTATTAAAAAAATCTTGATTTGAAAGAACCTAGTGTATGTAACTAGGGTTTGGGAGAAAATATTTTTTTTAAAAATTATTATGGAATTTTAAAATTTAAAGTGAATTTCTAATTTAAATATGCAGTAAAAAATTATTCCTAGGGTTTTTAGGGTTTTGTGCGTAAAGGACCTAGTAAAATTAACTAGGATTTGGAATAAATTATTTTTAAAATTACTAAGGTAAATTTAAAAATTTAAATGTAAATTTTTTATTTAAATATTCAAGGAAAAATTAGAAAAATGCTAAAAAAATCAAATTAATTTTTTCTAGGGTTTTTATGCATAAACAAAGTAAGTCGAGTTCACTAAATGATTTAACAGCTTTAGGAATATTGGAGTATTATTCCTAATTTAGTTAAGAGTCTAAGTTAATTAAATCAATAAATAATATTTCAATAATTAAGATAATAATTTGTATAATTTAATTATAATTTGAATATTTCTAAAAATAGTAATAAATGTGAAGAAAATAAGACTTAGCTGAAAACAAACTGAGATGGTTGAGATAGGGTCTAAATTTTACTATACAGGACTAGGATAGTGTCGAAAATCAAGATCTGACTTTTTTTATGAAAATATAGGAGTGTTAAAATAAGACACCTTGGGTTTTGGGACTATAGTCCTCTTATGTTGTTTTCCAAGATACCTAAGCTTTATGGGTTTTGTTTGTTACCCCTGTGTGAGCCTACATATGAAATTTTGGATGCTAGATGTCTGTGGAACTCCGTGTAGAGTTGATTTAGTATTCAAACCCTAGACTCTATTGTACTTTGATAAAATTTGAGATAGATGTAGGTTAGTGTGTGTAATATGCATTGAATGTGTATCCACACCCCTTGTGTAGGCACACTTCCTACATACTAGTACTCCAAAGAGGGATCAAGCCATATGTAGTTCTCTCGCTTGATGTGCATTATGAAATTGTGTATATGAAGATGCAAAATGCTAAAAATAGGTGTGTTTGAGGTGGATAGGGATTGGTGTAAGGGTTTGAATAAGCTTGTGGCTATATTGTATGGCTTTATGTAGAGAATAGGGAAATATTCTTGAGTAGTCTTACTTATATTCTTTCTTATTTTGTGATATTTGCCAGCCCCTTCTAAAGTAACTTTGAATGGAATTTTATAGAGAGGTATTGGTCATGGGTTGAATGTATTTATTTTAGACTGACAAGAATAAGGGTAGGAACCAAAAGGAAATGATCATTAGAGCTAAAAATGCACTTGAATAGGAGCATCAGAAATAGACACCTTAGGGTCTGGTGCTATTGTCCATGTTGGGTGTTATTGTCTTGAGGGTATAGAACTCAGGGGAATGGAATTTTCATAGGAAAAGCAACCTAGAGGAGGTGGAATCACTGTTTGGAAGGCTATAGATGATTGAGAATAGTGAAAAGGTGCCTAGGAGGGTCATGAGAGTAAGCAAGAGGGAACTATGGGTTGTGTGTCATAAACCACACTCAATTTACCAATTTTCACATTTTATATGACTACATATTGTATTTTATAGTAGTCTACTTTATTATCTCTTTTATATCAGATTTCAAGTTTACAATACTTTAGAGTTAATTAAATCACTTTATTAATTCTAAGGGTAAACATTTTGGTGAACCCACTTTTTTAATAGAACATTATTATACTACTTGTTTATTTTTGGCTTAGCATTTTAGTTATATTCTATAAATTTATAACACTAAAATAATACATTACCTAACATTTGGTATTATATATAAGATAATGATTTATCTTTTTTGACTTTGGAGTAATCTAACATTAAAAAACATTGTCTTGTCACCTTGGATAAATAGAGATCTTTATTTTGACTTCAGGTTGAATTTTTTTGTTATCATTTCCAAAAATATTTCACCTTTACTTTTCATTTATTTTTAATTTTTTTTACATGTTATGTGTCACTAGTCTATAAATTACCTAGCTACTATCGTGAAGATCTACGAAAAGTTTTATTTACAGACACCATGTTGTGAGGGGCTTACCCCAATACTCATAGACATTATACAAATCTAGTCAAAGACTTTAGTTTTAGTGTACCTTAAGATATCTTATAAATGCATAGGATATATTTTTTTTACACAAATTAGGAAGCTATACCATCCATCTAATTCTACAGTGCACCTCAAGTGGTCAGCTCTGGAAAGTTACTCTCAGCTTACCCTCAGAGTTTAGTTCAGTGGGATATGGGTATGGTTTTACCTCGTTAGTTGGTGATCTAAAATAATGGTCCAACACTTTCCAATTTAAGATCCAGTATATATGATATCCTATAAATTATTTCAAACCATTTTGTAGATCACATATTATACCTTCATTTTCACTTGTATTATGTGCTTAATCACTAGTTACCTTGTATATGCTAGATTGATTGTTACTTTTAAACATTTTTATTGTATTCAAACTCATTTAATATATTATGGATAGACATTATGATATCATTTCATTTTCTTATGATCAATCTAAATTGACAATTTAAAAAACCAAAAACTTATTGATGATGATGATTTTGAAATATAATAAAAATATAATGTTCAAAGTGATTTTATTAACCCTTGGGAACCTCTAGAGCCCTCTTTGGATCATAATTTTGAATTATCTCTCAATCATATCATACATAAGCCTCTATATGCCTTTTTAGATCCTCATTTACAAACCTCTTTGGATTATCCCTTATAATCCTCTTTAGATTCTCCTTTAGAAACCTCTTTAGACACATCTCTAGATTTCTCTTTGCATTCTCCCTTAGCATCTCCTTTAGATATATTTATAACTTCCACATTGGACTCCCATTTAGAACCCCCTCCAGTTACACTTTTTCATTCCTCTTTATACACACCTCTAAAATCTTGTTCACAATCACTTTTTTCCTTGCATAATAATTTAGAACAAAAAGACCATCCAAGAAAAATCAATTTATGTTCAAAAAATATTTTCTTACTAAATGTGTTCTAAAGCAAAATTTAATCTCCATAGTAACTACTAATAATAATGTTGTCATATTTTATCCTTTACAAATAGTGTAAGTTGAGCCTACATGTCTTAGCTCTCCTCCCTTTTAACCCATGAGGATGAACCTTCTTCATCTTCCCTTAACACATCACAAGTTCCAATTGAAATCAATGTTACTCCTTCTACCACATATTTTGATGTTTCTCATACTTTATCCTCATGGTTTTATTCATATGATGCTACTCTTACACCATAATGTCATAATCATATCATAGATTAATTAATGGTGATAATGCATCTCTGGCTAATGCTAATTCTTTTAATATTATTAATTAACAAAAAGCCAATAATTCATATATAATCAATAAATCCATTAATCTAAAGGAAAAGCCTATCCCTCCTTCTCCCACACCTCATCTTAGTGGTTTTCATATTCAAGCAAATATATATAAGGCTTGTGCCTATTAATCCCTTCAATATAAAATTAGTCTTGTGAAAAAATCAATAAAATAGTTTCAAAATCAAAATCAATATTTAAGTTTGAAGATCACATCTCTTGAAGATAACAACACACTACTACAAATCTAGAATATGCCAGTGTTAATCATATGTCTAAATCTTCATATAGCTATCATGTGCCTCATAAGTAACATACATCTACACTTAATGCTTCAAAAAGTATACAAAAGGATAATAAGAGTCCAAGTAAACTTCTAAGAGAAATGATTTGAAATAGTTTGATTACATTACCTTATGTGTCTCCTCTAAAAATATCAACATACTATTGCATATATCATAGCTTTCATGGGAATCATATAGACAATTATTAGGCTCTATAGAATAAAATACAAAGTATCCTTGATAGTGGTAATATTATACAAGATAAACTTATTAATCAATCTAATCATATTGCATCTCTTAAAATACAAGTGCACAAAGAACACAGATAAAATATGGATACCAAAAGATAATTCAAAATAAGAACAAGATGAAAAAGAAAAATTTCCAAAAGTATGACTAACAAAACTAAAGTTGAATTAAAAAAATAAATATAATAAAAAATCCCCCTTTATGAAAGAAATTATCACATATGTAAAGGAAATAAATAAGATTAGAACTACAAAAGCTAATCTCTAAGTCAACAAGTTAAATCACCAATTGATTTTCTTCCTAATATTCAAATAATCATACATGATCCTTCAATAAATATTCAAAGCCTTAACAATGATGCACATACAAAATAATCATAATGGAATCTCACATTCTCAAACATTTCCTAAGAAGTTAACTTTTACCTATGATAATGATTACATCAATGGTTTTGATCCTAATTCCATAGAGGATTGGTTTGATCCTGATGATCTTGATTATTCTCAATATTAATATGTAAATGTAATTTAGGATTATAAAACATATGATACAATGCCTATACATAGGCATCTCCTTGGTGATATTCTTGGCCTATAATATCCCTTGATTGTACATAGCTTATTTGTTACTCGTATTTTTTTGCTTATTTTTTTACACCCAATCCATAATTTTTCTAGTTGTTGGCTTTATCTTTTCATTTTGGGGCACTTACTCCTTTTTTTTCTTCAACCCCATTTGAACCACATAAAATAAAAATATTACTAAGCTTGCATGTGTGTGTGTGTGTTTCATGGAAACCTATTTGCTTACTATTGTGCATCTATACATGCTCAAAACTCTCATATGTACTTTCATGCTCACATATACCTAATTTTACATGGATTTACATGGAATGTATGCCATCTTTGCAACACTACATTTAAATTTAGGGAATATCACATTTATTTGAACCTTTCTTTAGTACCTTGTTTAATTTATTTGAACCTTCCCCCTCTTATTCTAATTTTGTAACCATGATTCTTATTTTGCTTCTCATAGCTTTGTCTAGTTTCAATTATGAATGCTTAAAATATTCAAAAATATAAAAACATACATATATTCTAACAAATATAAATTTAAAAAAAAAATCAAAAATAAAGACCTATAGGCATATTTTTATGTTGTTGGATATATATTTTATTATGTCATCTATCTCTATATTTCAATATATATCATATTTTCATTACATAATTCTTCTAAAAATATATCTAAGTGTGAAAAAAGACAAATTTCATAGTGTAAAATAGTCTCCATACATAGAATGAGATTTTTCAATCAGAAATTTTTATATATAGTCAATCTAGTCAAAATTGCAGTGGGAAGACAATAATGCATTGTGCCCCTATCCCCTACTATGAACTTGTCCATGTGCATATTCACTCTTTATTTTCAACTAAAACATAATCATAAGGACTTATTACATAGTTTTTAAACACATAACAAAATGAACATTTAGATAGCAGTCAAGTTTCAAGCTAAGGTATACTTTTACATAGTTTTGATGTTGGTCAAACATTTCACCCAACGGCCTTGCTTAGTTAAGGGCATCATGTTATTATGTATGAACACCTTACATTTTGTATTTATCCATAACCTCTTTTCCATGTTGAGATATAAACTAAAATATATGTTTTAGTATTTCATTTCTATCTTCATATATGTCTTGGTGAATATGTTATTTACTAAATTGAAACATATATTCATATTCTTAACTTATTATAGCTTCATTTATTATATGTTGTTTTCATATGTTTATTTCAAATTCATTTTATGATTCAAACTTTTTTGCTTATTTTATGTGGCACTTGGATGTGTGTATGTTTAACATACACCTTATTTGTATGTCACAATCATGCCTTGTGTGTGTAGCCTTTGGCCTTCCATGCTTTTGTGACATTTTTATTTCCCTTATATTCAACTTTTGGGATCAATTTGTGACATTTATGCATACAATTTACATTATTTATGACATATTATAAGTCCCTTGTATGTGGATTTTGGTCCTTCTTTCATAAAAATTATGTGACTTTGTTTGCATGCTTTCTTCCTAGATAATATGGTGTCATGATTCTTATCTATGTATATACTTATATATATATATGGTACCATGATACATATCATGCACAATATTATCTATGTGATCTGATGCTTCAAATTCTCAACTCTATGCTTACAATACATATTCAACTCTTAAAATTTATTTACAATTCTTTATTTTCACTTTCAAATTACTATATCAAACTTCCATGATGAAATAAAATCTACAACTTTTTCAAATGCTTCAATGATTATATATATATATATGATTTCAATTCTAAATTAAATGTATGCAAATTATTATTACATGATTCATATATATTTCACAAATTCTCTCACTTTTTATTTTGAGATAAGTGATTTTATAGGCTATCTCCTTCATCTAAAAATGGTGTCATTACAATGAGCCTTTTTCAAGCAATAAATTTTCAATTTGGTAACTTAAAATTTATAAAAATCACATTATGGGGGCATTTGGTTAGTCTATGTTCTCCAATACTTGATAACATACACACTTGTGTAAATAAAGTACAAGGCTTCAAGTATCATTTAAAATATCACATTTGACACTCTATGCAATACAAGGGGCATGATATATATTCATGACCAAACTACTAATTTGTGAAAAATAGATTTCTCTTTTTCAAATTACCAAGTACCAAGCAATTTTAAAAATTTATAATTCAAATTTAAATCCATATATAATGGTGTGATTCATATTTTTCAAGTGGACCACATTTGAGCTTAGTGACGCTCCATGTTTTGGTTGTACTATAACAAGCCATCTACTAGTTCCCATCTCTTCTCTTTCATTTTATCAAGTGAACTGCATGAGATCTTAGTGACCTTCAGTGTTTTGGTTTCACTTTAGCAAGCCATTTTTTGGATTCCCATCTCTTTCCACATTTTCAAAGTATTATATGTGGGTTGTAGTGTGCATCTTTCCAACTCAAGCATCTACATTGATTCTTCAAAATTGATATGATAACTCTCAATTCAACACTTCTCCACATACCTCAACAAGGGGGCATGTACATATAATTAACAAAGATAAAGTGTGTTTACACACTCAAGTGTCATATTTTATTTACTCTAGTAATTATGTAATACTATAATAAAGGGGGATATAGACACTAAAATTAAATAAATAAATTATTTAATTAATCGATCCATGACATTTTTACCTACTTGGCCAACTCACCATTCTAATAACCATTTATCTATATGAGACCCTTCCAAATCTTGTACTTTTTATTAACATATTTTATACATCCCTAATTTATTCCTAAACATCCCTAATCATTAGACATTTCACCACCAATTCACTTTCAAAAGCCTTTATCCAATCTCAACAAGTGTGCACTAGGCTAACATGGGCATACTCCCCAATCAATAGCCACTTCATCTCCAATTAAGTTTCAAAAGCCTCTTTAAAATCTAGACAAGCACACACTAGGAAAATACGGGCACACTGTGAACTTATCCTCTAGTTTGGACTCGTATCCCATGCTCTAATGATTAGTTTATCAAAATGACATGCTTCCTAATGGCTCTTCCCTACAATCCATAAGTTCAATTATAAAAAATAATTCAAATATTCTCCTATAATATAAAATAAAGTGTCTCACTTTAACCCCCTGACCATTACTCTCTAACACTCTCTTTCATATGCAATTTCAAAAGCATTTATTTATTCAACAAAGGACTCTACTATAATTTTACTACAGTAATACAATCATTGGCCAAGTTAAAATTATTTTATTGAAGGTTAAAGCCATCCTTTGTCAAGACTTATAATCAAAATTTCTAGTTAAATTCATTAAATTTATATGATCTTCCCCTTAGGGAAAAATACATCGGCCTAAGGTTCACATGGACTATGTATGCAGCACTTAATCAACAAGAGGTTTTTTAAGGATGTCTCTACCATATCACACTTCTCCACTTTTTTTATTTTGCATTTGATATCATTTGTTCCTTTGCAGGGTAGGGTTTTGTCTCTTTTAGGTTATCCACAAGTCAAATCAAATATTGCACATAAATAGTTAACCTACAAAAAGAGGTGAACAACCTCAAAATTTTAGATTCAATGTACAGTCAACACAAAAAAATTCATAGTAGAGGATAACAATGCACTACAACCTTACCTAGATATTGTGCACTTTTCTTAATATATAACAAAGTAAATTATTTAATTAACCTTGTATTTTTAGGTCACGTTAAGTAATTTTACTTAGTCAAATTTAGAATAAGAATAATATAATTTGAATAAATCATTTTATAAGAACATCTCTCTAACCCTAACCGTAGTTTCTATATTTAACAATTTATAACTTTTGTAAATTATTTATATCATTATATTTTATAGTAGGCTACCTTATTTATCTCTATTAAATCATATTTTAAGTTTACAATACATTAGAGTTAATTAAATCATTTATTAATTCTAAGGTTACAATCCTCCAAAGGTTCATCTTCATTCAATAATATTCAAAGAACATAATTATTTGTATAATTCATCCCTCTACAATAATCTTAGTATTTAAGAGAAATTTCTCTTTCATTTCACCCCAAGTGGAATATCATCACCACCTATTCCTTTGAACCATTAGAGGGATTCATCCTTGTGGGTGGGTGGAAATAATTAAATTTTTGGTCATTTAGTTTTAGTCATAGTTACAACATAAGACATTAAACTCAAAGATTAACATGTCATGATCCTCACTAGCCATTCCTCTAAAGTTAGGGAATGTGGAAAGAGGAATATTCTTCATAGATGTATCTCCTTCAAGGATATTAATGGAAAACTCAAAATAAATTGGTTGCATTGATAGAATTATTTTTGTTGGTCTCCCATTATTTTTTAGACCAGTTGTAAAATAGAAATATTCGTTGCCCATTCTTCAAATCCCTTGTCAATCTTAACTAAAGGTGCATAGTGAATGATGGATTTAGATTATTTTAAGGGGGAGTGGAATATTATGAATATATGTGATGGGTTGGGGATTATTAGTAATTCTTCTAAAATCTCAATAAAAATTTCTTTTTTAGTCAGGTCAATTGATTCAACAACTTCTATAATTCTGGTTTTTTTAGAAGAGCTTAGAATTCTATTTTAGAGAGTATTTCGATCCAAGGTAGAAGGAGCTAGATACATAATCCCTAGGTGTAGGGTGTGTTGACTAATTTGACCCTAAGTCAAATTAGGTCGATCACATATATAATGAAACTTTTTATAGGGGACTACTAATGTGTAAAATGTGTCCCATGGTCTTTAATGAGGTCAAATATGTGTTTTCATCCTTGTCATTTTTGTACAGTTAGTCTTATGTCATCTTAGGCCACATTTTGGGTCATTAAATGAGCTTGTATAGATTACTTAGGAAAATAAGTGTTTAAAAATCATATCCATTGTCCCACATGTTAGGAATATTCAGAGAAACCATTTTGAGATTGACATTCTACAGGTTCAACATTAACAAGAAGAAGATTAGTTGGAAAAGAGGAAGTTTTAGTTGTTATATAGACTATATAATAGTTATGTCTTGTGTGGATACTTCAAAAGTGTCTCTTGAGATCCTCATAGCTAATTTACATGCTCAAGTTGGTTTGATAGGCTCATAAATGGAAAAAACCAACAACTCTTTCCCATCGCTCTCTTAGACAAGTCAAAAAGGTCAATTGATTTCAACTTGGCATAGATAGGAGGAGGTAAGTCAAAGAAAATGCTTTTGGTGGGTGATAATACTATTTATGTACTACAAACTCATATAAATATTCATAGGTTTGGTTATTTGTGATTCATGAACCATTGCTAAGAATGTTGATGACTCTTCTCTACCTGCACATCCCCATGGCCTTTGGTTTTCTTCTTTGTTTGGACCCGTCTGAGAAAACTAAATGCCATACATGATTTTGAGGAGTATTAACATCCTTATCACATGGTTATAGTCTATTTTTCACATCTTTTGTGAATAATATAGGCATAAACATCTCATTATACTAGTAAAAGACTCCACTCAGTCTGTAGACAATGTTCCATCAGTTGCAAATGCTTATTTCCCTATTGTGATCTTTAAAACAAGGGTAATGTAAGGTGATATGTTGTTTCCAATATCTTATAGCATGGTGATTAGTTATTATTTTGAAATTTTAGCATTAATTGAGTGAAGAGGCCTAAAACATAAGCACAGTCAGATTTCTTTGTGACTATCACCTACAGCCAAATGGAGTAAAACCTTGATCAGTCATGTTGATGAAATAAGAATGTTACAAGGATTGTGAAGATACTCTCAAAGTGGAAATAATAATATTGAGTTATTTAAGGAGCTAGAGATTAGTTGTGACAACCAATTCCTAGTACACAATCATATAATGTCTTCACCTATAGGTAGTCACCAATAGTGATTTGATGCCAACACCATAGAGGATATAATAATGTTGAAATAAAGGTGTTAGAACTCATTTGAGATTTTTAATCATATCTAAGAGAATCGAGAAGGCCATTGTGATAATGATGAATTCATAAGATGGAAAATAAACCTATAACCATCTCTACATGTTAAGAAATTTGTAATTGAGATAGTTTACCTTAGCTTCTCCAAATAAGGTATTTTCTCATACAAAATACATCCCATGGTGAAGTTCCTTGAAGTCTACATAGGCCTAATAGTTTAAATATTGTAGCCCAAGCCTAGAGACAAGGTCTTAACATAATAAGTTGGTTGTTTGGTCATGAGAAAATAGTGTAAATAATATTCCATTTCAAGAAAGTTTCCACTAAGGATATTCAATAACTATAATGTCAAAAAGACCAAAAGTGAACCTTGAAGTGCAATAGTGACACATGATGCATTGTTGATGAGATGAATATACCCAAGTGGATGATGGCCTAATGAAACATAGTAGTCATGTATAGATGAGTACCTACAATATATTTTCAACCTTTATCTAATACACATTTATAGGTAATAGAGTCTGATTGAGTAGATAGACTAACTCATTCTAGTGTCAAGAGAAAGAAGGTTTGAATGATAAACATGGGTCTCTAGGCATGAGATGAGTTATAATAACTATGAAATTATATTCATGAATTCAATAACAACCTAGGGAATTAAATAAATGTCCAAAAATGAAGATACACCTACAAGAAACCTCCAACTCTACCCAAATAAGCACCTACAGTCTGACTACAGACTAGCTCTAGTAAAGGAGAGATGTGAGTTGGGTCAGTTGGTAGAGATGTAGGATTGTAAACATGTTTATACCACTCCCACAATGGTAATTTCAACTTCATGAGACTATCATAGAATACAAATATATCATAGGCATGTTTCTAACTCCACACCTAGCCTGAGTTTCTAGCCCTTGCATAGTCACTAGTCTTGAGAAGCCAATTTTAGGTTTTGGAGTGTTGAGGGAGTTGTAGAAGTGATCAGACATTGAAATTTGGTGTAGAAGGTCCTCATAACCTAATTAATATCTCCACAACCTCATATTGGCCAATAAAATAGGGTAAGTAACCTCTAAATAATCCCTTAATACTCTACCATTTCACCTCTTCTTCATTCACACACTATGCCTATAGATTAGACTATATAGGAGTGCCCTCTATTTTATCTCAAATAGAGGGCACTCCTAGACAGTCTATTATATAGGCATAGTGTGTGAATGAATAATAGGTGAAATGGTAGAGTATTAAGGGATTATACATGATGAATATAGCTAAATTGAATGTGGGATAAATTATATAAACACTTATAGCCATTAATACCACTTAGATGTGGTCATTCTATGCAGAGACATAGTTTAGGCCTATTAGGCCTAAAACTAGACCTAAGAACTTAGGGAGCCTAACTCAATTCTCATGACCACATGATCCTCATAAGCTATTTTATGAGTTTCATGGGTGATTTAAGATGGATTATAACCATCGGTATATAGATTAATAACATATATTGGTCAATTTGGCCAAAACTCATAGACTTATTGTCTAACTGTGTGAAGTGGTGCATAGTGAAGTGTCTAGATAAGTATATATCCTTTCATTCTCTTTACTCTTCCATGTTTGATGCAAGTATTTCTCACTCTAATAGGTTATATGAAGTGTATTCAAGTGTATTTTCTTATCTCTAAGTGTAAGGAGTAACATTAGTATCTCTAATCTGACCTCATGTTCACTCACCTTGAGTAGTAAAATACATATCACCTCATGTTTGAAATACTTATGTTAGAGCAATCTAGGATGTTGAGACTAGTGTTGTGAGTCATGTTTCATAGTGAAAGTGTAGGTAATCTAGTGGAGATCATTTTGGTGTATCACCTCATTAGATTAGTTTTACTTTTATTTTTATTTCTATCTCTTTCCATCCAAGCAACAAGTAATGTAGGTCATAAGCAAGCAAAGAGAAATCTAGGGAGATATCCCTTAAATCTAGAGGTTTACCTATACTATGGTCAACCCAAAAGCCTATAAGTAATCCAATGTTTCACTCAATCTAGAGTAGGATGAAATAACCATATATAGGGTGCAAGATTGAGTGACAATATTTTGACATGCAAGGTAAGACTAAGGTCCAAAAGAGTGGAAGGATTTTTGGTGTGTTTTTCATCTTATTAGCTTTTGGAAGCATTTAAACAAGCACCAATGGTGACTATGAATGCATCATCTAGTTGTAATCATCCCAGGCATCTATTTTTGAATATTTTGATCAATTCTTATGTTTCATATAACTAATGAATTTGATATGGATGGGTATGTTGATAATCTTTACTATGCACCTCACTATCAACCATGTTATGATCCATGTTATATCCCTCAATATCCCTATCATAAAATTTATCAGTATTATGAGCCATAATAGCCCTATGATCATCATATTCATTATCCATATGAACATGATGTTTTTGAACAAGTATATGAATAAGCCTATCAGGAAGTGCCTTCCTATCAACCCCAATATGGCTCCTAATAGCCTTATCATGATGCACATCAATCTCAAAATGATTCTTATTATTATTATCAAGAGGAATCAGATGACCCCATTGATTGGAAATTAAGATATTTTAAAACAAGATATGAATTCCTACAAGCTTAAGCTAAGAAACTAATTCAAAATTATTGAATGTCCCCATTATTACCCTCCTCTACCTACTTCAATCCTATTTCATGCTAAATAATTATTGGCACTCATGCCAAATCTACTAGATAATGAAGAATATATGAGAGCATGGGATGAAGAGTTTGATTTTCCCCCTAATCATCTCATGGAGTGGTTGAAAGATTGAGTCCAAAAGTTGATGGACATGTGGAAGTTGGTTGAAGAAGAAACCCAATATGACATCAATAAGTAGGTATACTTGGAAAAAAATTGTATCCAATGCTCAATAGATAGACTAAAAATGTGAGAAAACCAAGAGCTTGAAAATGATCTGATAGTTATTAAATAGCCTCAATAAGGCTATGATCAAAGTGAAGCTTTTATTGAATAAGGTGTCTCTCCTATTGACCAATCCAGCTTATCATCTCCCTATGAATTCATCCAATAATATTCCATTCCAAAGCTCATTCATGAGCCCTCCATTACAATTCATACTCCCTCTCCAACCCATGAGCCTATACATCACCCTCCCATCTCATCCCTTATCGAATGAAAACCTATCCTATGGGAGATTAATGAAGAAGAGCAAGCTCAAGATATAGTTGATCAAGAATATGACATGATCATATATGATGAAGAGATCACCATAGGGACTCCCCTTAGTGAAGACAAGTGCAATTTAATCTTCTTAAGTGAAGATAAATATGTTTAAGTTCATGTTACAATTATCTAAAAAGAGTGAAGTCAAGGCATGAAAGAAGAGGTGTTTAAGAAGGATTCTACATCTACTAGATTGGTTGATGTTCATTGGCATGA
This sequence comes from Torreya grandis, assembly GCA_037957365.1. NCBI lineage: Eukaryota > Viridiplantae > Streptophyta > Pinopsida > Cupressales > Taxaceae > Torreya > Torreya grandis. The sequence continues at coordinate 3,144,411 of JARHVA010000247.1, read as the reverse complement.
TCAAGAACTTGAATCTAAAAATATCATTGAAGAAGAATCTACTATTCAGTCCATGATACAAGATGATATTTGGAAAAGGTTAAATGACATATGTGATGAGTTTGAAGGCCTTCAAAAGACTACACGCCCTACTAGTCAATTAGAAGACACTTTTGAAGTTACCTTACCTCTTGGTGGTGTGCTCTTAAAATAAGATCTTATGAAATCCCAACATGTTGAAGTTGTAGTTAGCTTTAAAATTGATCAAGTTCTCAATGACCAAGAAGATGAAGTTGAATAAATTGTGTTTATTGAGGAGAAAGAGAACAAGGATGATTGGCTGTAGTAGATTGAGATTTTTGAAGAACATGAAAAGCTTTACAATGTTGAATGTCAAGTGCATAAGAAGATAGATCAAGATGTCCTCATGGAGGACAATGACCAAGATTAGATAGACTATACAAAGCTCCTTGATGAGCTTGAGGAGCTTGCAACTGGTGAGATATTTGATCTCTTTCAAAGAACCATAGAAATCAAGGAGATATGCTTTGTTGAAGTACCATTAGAGGTGATGGCTGAGGAGTTTCATGAGAAGGTTGAGATTGTTAAAATGATAGAAGAATTCACCTTCATAGGATATTTGTTTATATCTTCCCTAATTGCATTGAAGGTCATGCTAAAGAGGTTGGCAAACATCAAGAAAATGAAGACATCAAGTCCAATGCTCAAAAGATAACTTGCCTCATGGATTCATCTATCTCATGGATTAAGATATGGTGAAAATTTCCCCTTTGATCAAGGAGGAGAAAATTGTTTCAGGTCAATTTATACATAGCTTAGTTTGTTTAAGTGTTATGTGTATTTTCCTTAAGTGTTCTTGAGAACACAACTGTGTTTGCTTTAGTGTCTTATCTTAATTATTTATTTTCTATTGTTTGGTGTGTTTTGGTGTTCTTTCAGAGGCAATTCGGTGTCAATTAAAGTGTATAGGTGACTCCATAGCCCAATGGATAGGAGAAGGCTACTGGTCTTTAGAAAAGTTAGCTTGCCACCTCTAGAAAATTGCCAAAATGTTGACTAATTTGACTCCATGTCAAATCAGGTCAACCCCCTATATATTCAAACTTGTTATAAGGATCTACTAGGGTGTAAAATGTGTCCCATGGTCTTTAATGAGGTTAAATATGTGTTTTCATCCTTGTCACTTTTGTATAGTTAGTCTTATGTCATCTGAGGCCACCTTTTGGGTCATTAAATGAGATTATATGGTTTCCTTAGGAAGACAAGTGTTCAAAAAGCGTATCCAACATCCCACATGTTAGGAATAGTTAGAGAAATTATTTTTAAACTGACATTCTATAAGTTTAATTTTGAAAATAAGAAGACTAGATGGAAAAGTGGGAGTTTAATTTGTTGTACAGACTGTACAATAGTTAAGGCATGTGTGTATACTTCAACAATGTCTCTTGAAATCCCAACAGCTCACTTCCACTCTTAGGTATCTTTAATAGGCTCAAAAATGGCAAAAACCAACATCTCTTTCCCATCACTCTCTTAGATAAGTCATAAAAGTCAACCGGTTCAACTTGGTACAGATAAGAGAAAGTGAGTCAGAGAAAATGCTTTTGGTGGGTGATAATAATATGTACTAAAAGTCATGTAAATATTCATAGGACTGGTTGTTTGCACTTTATGAACCATTACTAAGAAGGTTTATGACTCTTTTTTGCCTACACATCCCCATGGCCTTCAATTTTATTCTTTGTTTGGACTGATCTGGAAAAACCAAATGGTATACGTGATCTTGAGGAGTATGATCATCTTTATCACATTATTTTAGTCTAATTTGCACATGTGGTGTGAATAAGATAGGCATAAACATCTCATTCTACTAGTAGAAGACTCCACTTAATCTATAGACAATATTCCATCAGTTACAGAGGCTTATCTCACTATTTTGATCTTAAAAACAAGGATAATACAAAGTGATATGTTATTTCCAATATCTTATAGCATGCTGATCAATTGTTCTTTTGAAATTTTAGCATTGGAGTGAAGAGGCCTAACACATAGGCATAATCACATTTCCTTGTGACTATTACCGACATCCAATTGGAGATAAACCTTGATCAGTCATGATAATGAAATATCAATGTTCCAAGAATTTTGAAGATACTCTCAAAGTCAAAAAAATAAGACTAAGCTATTAAAGGAGTTAGATATTGGATGTGAGAACTAATTCCTACTACACAGTCATATAATGTCTTCACCTATAGGTAATCATCAATAGTGATCTGATGCCAACACCACAGAGGATAGAAGAGTGTTGAAATGAAGGTGTCAGAACTTATTTGAGATTTTCAATTAGATCTAAGGGCATTGAGAAGGTCATTTTAATAATGGTGAATTCATAAGATGGAAGACAAACCTGGAACCATGTCTATAGGTTGATAAATTTGTAATTGAGACATTTTACCTTAGCTTTTTTTAATAAGGTATTTGCTCATATAAAAGACATCCCATGGTGAAGTCCCTTGAAGTCTACATAAGCCTAATAATTTCCATATTTTAGCCTAAGACAAGAGACAAAGTCTTGACATAATAAGGTGATTGTATGGTCATGAGAAGATAGTGTAAATAAGCTTCCTTTTTAATCAAGTTTCCATTGAGGATATTAAGTAACTACAGTGTCAAAAAGACCAAAAATAAAACTTGAAGTGAAATAGTGACACATGATGAATTGATGATGAGATGAATATGCCCAAGTTGAGGATGGCATAATGAAACACAATATTCATGCATAGATGATCACCTATATGACTTTATCTAATACACATCTACATGTAACATAGCTTGATTGAGTAGATAGACTAACTCATGCTAGTGTCAAGAGAAAGATAATTTGAATGATAAGCACAAGTCTCTAGGCATGAGATGAGTTCAAAAAACTATTAAATTATATTATTTATTTCAAAAAATAATTAAGGGAATGAAAATCAATGTCCAAAAATGAATAAACACCTACAAGAAACCTCCAATCTTACCCAAATAAGCACCTATAGTCTAATTGTAGACTAGCTCTAGCAAAGGAGAGATGTGTGTTGGGTTAGTTGATAGAGATGTAGGATGGTAAACATGTTGAGACCACTCCTAAAATGGTAATTTAAACTTCATGAGACTCTAAGAGAAGGGAGATAGAGCAGAGGCAATTTTATGACTCCACACCCAGCCTAAGTTTCTAGCCCCTACATAGTCACTAGTCTTGAGAAGCCAGTTTTAGGTTTTGGAATGTTGAGGAGTTGTAGAGGTGGTCATAAACTTAAATTTGGTGTATAAGGTCCTCATGACCTAATTAATCTCTCCACAACCTCATCTTAGCTAGGAAAATAAGATAAGTTCCCTCTATTTTGTCTCAGATAGAGGGCACTCCCAAATAGTCTAATCTGTAGGCATAGTGTGTGAATGAAGAAGAGGTGAAATGGAAAAGTTATGAGGGATTTTGGATAAGTAATATAGCTGAATTGAATGTGGTAGACATCATAGAAATACTTACATCCATTAAGACCACTCATAGGTGGTCATGTATGCATATACATAGTATAGGCCTATTAGACCTAGAACTAGACCTAGTCACTCAGGTTGCCTAACTCAATTATCATGACCACATGATCCTTCTAATCCATTTAATGACCTTCATGGGTGATTTTAGGATGTATTGGAACCATCAGTATATATATAAACAACACATATTGGTTAATTTGTCCTAAACTCACTTTAGGGGTGTTTATAATGTAGTCAAGGAACTCTAGATCCATCTTCAAGTGCTCATATATGTAAGCACTGATTGCATGGTGCCTTAAGAACTTATAAAGAATCTAAGGGGGTCATGTACCCTAACTTTGTGTAATTTGTTCAAAATTTAGACTTCTAACTTTTATGAATAATCATTAATAGTCCAAGACACATAAAACCCTCTCAAAACCCTTGATAGAACCCAATGAAGAATAAATATATGGAGATGCATTCAAATGTGTTCAAATGTACTATAAATTCATTTGGTCTTTCCTATAACTCTCCTATGTTCCTTCCCACCCAATTGGTTTGTAATATAACCTATATGGACAAGGTAAAATATGGGAATTTTACAAGTTTTTAGGTGTTCTCTAGGTATAAAAGAGAATGAATAGGTGATATTCATTTAAGAAGGTAAATAGGGACTTATTATAACTTCTTATATTTATTTCTCACCATATATAAGCATGTAAATACCTCTACTACATAGTTCACTATAGGTAGTCTTGGACAGATAGTGAAAATGAGAAGTGACTACCAAGTGAGAAGATGAAAGGTCTATCTTTGGATATTTTTAAAGCATAAATCATGTAGTGGATGGAAAAAGGTTCTTCAACTATTGTCCAATCATCTCTTCCACACATCCCTATGAGGGATTACAAGTCATTTAGGTGACAAGTGTGAAGCTTTATGCCTAGCAGACCAATGAGTGACTATTGGACAGTGAATACAAGTGTCAAGAGGAAGGATTTCAGTTAGGTATCTAATGATTATCACACCTTATTTATAACCTCCTTAATATATTTTATGTGTGTCAAAACTTTGTATTTCAGTTTCAAGCGGTTGAGAGATGCATCATCATGAAGGCAGTTTCAAGAGGGCTATTTAAGGTTTATATGTCAGTTTGAAGGGTTGGTCATGCTTCAAATGGACACTTGTACAAGGACACCTTCATTTTATTATCTCCACTCCATTCCCCTAATATTTCTCATATCTTGACACTTGGCTTTGTGACCTTTTCACTTCCCTTCTTCTCTCTCCTCTCATATGCTCTATAAATGCAAGCCATTTTGGATGTTATAATCTAATCCACACTTGGTATGGTAAAGCCCTAATGGTTTTAATACTATATTTTCATTTCAAATAAATATTTTCAATATGGTTTTGATCTCATAAATTTTTTGTCTAAGTGTGTGAAGTGGTGCATAGTGAAGTGTCTAGTGATAAGTACATAGCATTGCCTTCTCTTTACTCTTCCATGTTTGATGCAAGTAGTTCTCACTCTAGCAAGTCACATGAAGTTTATTCAAGTGTATTTATCTATCTATAAGTGTAAGTAGTAGCATTATTATCTACAATCTGACCTCATGTTCACTCACCTTGAGTAGTGAAATGCATATCCCCTCCATGTTTGAAATACTTATGTTAGAGCAATCTAGGATGTTGAGACTAGTGTTGTGAGTCATGTTTCATAGTTTAAGTGTATGGTAGTCTAGTTTACATCATTATAGTGTATCACCTCATTATATTAGTTTACTTTCATGTATATTTCTATCTCTTTTCATCCAGGAAAGAAAGTAGTATAGGTGATAAGCAAGCAAAGATAAATATAGGGAGCTATCCCTTAAACCTATAGGTTTACCTATGTTATAGGCAACCCAAAAGCATAGAGGTAATCTAATGTTTCACTCAATATAGAGTATATTTTAACAACCATCTCTAGGGTGCAATATTGAGTGATAATAGGGTGCCTAGATTGGGATATTTTTAAAGGGTGTAAATATACAATTTTTGGTTGTATGTGGTTCCTCTTGTTCCTTACTCTTGGACTTCCTAACTAGTTTAGCCAATAACTCCTCTATTATTGTATCTTCTATCCTTTTGGATGATAGTTGTGAACTAGCTACTGGTGTCTTCTATTGGCATGTGATTTTTTTAAGTGATTATTCTTCCTCTTTATAAAGTTTCAACCTTCTAGGCAAGATTTTTCTTGAATACCATTATCCTCAATGAATATAACTCAATCAATATTTATTTTTAATTGTGCCTTGCATGTCCTGCATGGGGTTAGTTTTTTATTTTATTTTATAATTTTTGATAAATCTAATCTTAAAAATGGAAACTATTGATTTAATAAAGTAGGAAATTTTATGCTATAATGAGAGAAATTTAAACTAGAAAGTAAGAAATCTTAAACTAGAAAGCATGAAAATGAAATCATAAATCTAACTCAACCTTCTTGAGATTTATTTTTTGAAACATATACCTAGCAATGACACAAAAATGATGTGCATAATCAAACCACCAATTAAACTGAGGTAGGATGAATCTCTCATATACAACCCAATAGACCTCTTCTGAGGGGTAACCACTTGGTTTATTTACCATGATACTTTCAATAATTATCAACATGGAGTCTATAATCTTGGAAATATGTCGACACTATATATACCACACTAATTATTTTAAAATATTTAATGACTATAGGTTGCATATAGGAAACACACTTGTGTACAGTAAATTGCATGGAAATAAAATATGTGGAAAATAAATCACAGTTGTAATTAAAATGAACACTTGCTAGAATGGAAATGAACCTATTTGAGTTATATATTTGAAAAATTCCTTAATAATTAATACATTCACACAAATATAAAATGCTTAATGTAACTTAATAAATGAAGATACATATAATTCAAATAGAAATTATACTTACACAACAAAAATAATAACTATACTAATAGTTTAGGATCTCTACCAAAAATACTATTAAAGGGGACCTACTTGATCAAAGATGATTTCCAATCCTTCCCTTTAACACATAGTTTTTAGGTCAAACCAATTATTCTTACAATAAATATCATGTAGTAATGTGGGTATTGATATAAAAAAGATTATAAATAATTTATAATGTGCTTTAATAATAACAATGATTTCTACTTATTATAATTCTTGTAAGTTCTATTTCTACTTACTATAACTCTTGTAAGTTCTATCAATTTATCTTAAATAGAGGAGGCAAGTTTATTGTTATACTTAAATCTAAGGAGATAACTTATTCAAGATACATGACAAACCATATGATTTATACAAATAACTTAGTAGTTTAGCTATGTGGTTACAATAATAGATAAATATGGTCTATAGGGAAGGAAGTAATGATGGCATATTTGGTTTTTATCTTGCTTATTTATAGTTCATGGAATCTATATTCATACTTGACTAACCACCACAACTCATTAGGCATAACAACTTAGTTTCATGATTGAACATTTTATTTAAGCTAGATGATGGAATAACTATCTGCAATTATTTTGGGTTGTCCAATTATGCCTATAGTTACTACAGGATGTTATTTGATTTCCAATTGAAATTTCCAAATGCTACAATATTTGTTAAAGGTTGCTACAAGTTTTTATCATCAACCTAATAGTTTTAAAAAGTTACAACATAAAACCTAGTAGTTTCTATGAGTTACAAGAATCAATCGCTACATGTGTTATGGGTTGGCATGCTTAGGTGTTGCAGGTCACCTTTCCTAGTTTTTATGGGATGACTACATCCATGAACTCATGATTTATCCCTACTATCTAAACATACAAAATCATTAATAAAGCCAAAATAATATTAAAAGTATATGATTCAAGCTTAATTCATGAAATAATAGTTTTATCTATAAAACATAAAGAGATGTACATTATATTCATTAAGTACTAAGTGGTGATGAAATTACAAAATCCAAATTTGTATGCTTTAAAAAGTATATGTTAGCATAGGTTCCATGAAAACCTTCAAAACATGATAATTCAAGGATAGCTTGTACATAAAGTAACAAAGGTAAATATTTGGTACCATATTTAGACTGAATATATTTGTTAACAAGACAAAATAGGTAGATGCATGGATAAACATAGGTTTATTAGAACCTTAATAGTCAATATAAACTTGTATAAATAATAGATTAAAGTAAAAAAAGTAATCATTGTATATAGAATAATCATAAAAAATACATAAGAAAACCATTTCATAATAATATGCATTGATCCATATCATAATGGAACCATATATAATATAATTGAGTGTTACATATAGAGTTTACCCAGTGTTGTCTCTTCATATTCTAGTCTTTTGATATGATTAAAAGGAATGATTGTTCACATTTTTTCAGTTATCATTATGCTTACATAGGTTGAATACATATAAAAATATTACATAAAATATAACATGAATGTAAATGACACATGTGTCCAACAGATATACTCAATGATTTTACTAGCCTTGTTCTACACTTAACACTTTCCTAGACTTAAACATTTGTCTCATCTCAAGACAAAGTCTTATCGTAGGATCCTAATCTAAAGCTCAAGCTGAGGAATTGAACCAAAAATAAGAGTTATGGTTATTGTTCTAGGTGTCATTTACCATTTTTCATCCTTTACACATTACTTAACCACCCTTTTAGGTTTTCAATTAAGTATAGTACTAGACTACCACCATTTAAAGGTTTTAATAGACTAACTTAACCAGGTGGCCACCCTTTTCTAGTTTTAAACCAACCTATCCCCACTCCTATGATTAAGGTTGTCCTACAAAATTGTGCCAAAATTTTGTTAAAACTATAAAATTATAACTATTCATTACCTATTGTGTAGGTGGTGGAATATTTTGTGTTGGTTGCGTATCAGTTTGTTATGATGGTGGGCATGTTAGAGGAATAAATGAAACACTTGGTCATGTAGAAACTATTGGCAGATGTTATTATGGTTTTTGGAGATTTGATTGCACATTTGTGGCACTCTTATTCTATTGAAGTATTTACTATAATTATTGTATGGGAATGTATTGTAGTTCATAAATAATCTATGCAATGGAGGCATCAAGCTGGGACAAGTCTTATTTTAACATCTTTCATTCAGTCATCACTTTTTGCACCATAGCAATATGCATAATGGGACTTATGTCACCATTAGGTTCTAAATGTCTTCATCATCGATGATGGTGATGAGTACCCTAACATTTAAAATTTTAATTGGGATGTCTTATGATAGTTCATCTAAGTGATATGCATGACTTTGTGCTTGAATGCCTATAAATGAGTTCTACAAAGTCTCATTATGCCATGCCTATAGTTTTTACATGGCCATGTCCCTTGAATCTAATAATTACTTGAGTTCATTACTCATCATTTTAGAAGTAACCATGTGATCTTTCATGATAGCTTTGACTTTTTTTCTATGTTGAACTTTGTCTTAGCTATGACCAAAGAGTTGTTCAGTTATTGCTTCTAATTGAAATTACCTTGTCCTATCTATTTAGATTGAAGTGTAGCTATGTCCAACATGTATTTTTACTCTTCCAATAGCTCGTAGATGGCCTCTATTTCTAACTTCATATTTTTCCTTGTGCTCATAACATTTGTAACTTTTGTGTAACCAAATAGTCTTTCATGAGTTGTACCCATAAAGTTGAGAATTGCTTATCTTCGAACATCACTTGATTGCCTAAGAATTGGGTTACTAGTGTAGAGCAACTGATGTCAATGGTCTATCATATGTTTTTGAATCAAGGGCTCAATTTTATGGTGTCATATCAGATCTACAAGACTTTATCTTCTAAGGTTGAAGCCTTATGTGTACTTAACTCCTAAAATTAGTTGTGCCTTAAATTTATTAGTTAGTGGAATCTGAAAAACATCCAAATATGTTTTCTACGTAGTCATAGTCAAATCCATGGATGTTACTATAGTTTTTAAGGGTCCACTGTGAACTACACCAATGGTAGTGAAAAGGTGGTGTGCTAGGTGGATGAGGTGGGAAAATCCCACAACCATTAACTTGTTATTTTTTATGTAGGATGAGAAGCCTCCTCCTACACACCTCTTTTTGTTTCAACTAGCAGTTGCACTATTCTTTGTGCTTGTTGTTTGGATTTTTCCTCTGCCTCCTATTTTGCTTTAGCTTTTTCTTTAGCCTTAGCCTTAACTTCAACCTCAACTTTAGCTTTAGCATTTGCTTCAGCCTTATCCTTTGATTTTACTTCAACTTTAGCTATAGCTTCTATTGTATCTTTGGCTTTGGCTTCAACTTCCTTCTCCTCAGCTTCCTACTTAGCCTTTTGCTCTAATTAAGCCTTCATAATTATTGCCATTTCCTCTTTATTATTTGACATAGCCTATGCTTCTTTTTATTTTTTTACCACTTTTTCTTGTGCTCTTTTATTTTCCACTACTTCATCTTATTATTATCTTCCTTATCCTTCCTTACATTCTCCTTTTGCACTTCTAATGGATCATGGTATTATTACACAGCTTCATGTTATGGCTCTAGTTGTGGTAAGTTAGTTTATTCAAGTGCATACATGGGGGTAGGTGACTCTATTACTATAACTGACTCAGAATATTCTGAAGAATATGATTCTAAGATAGTAACCCACTATGTAGTTATCTTATTTTGCCTCTTCATAGCCTAGGCTTGCAATTTTGATTATGATTCATGTGTTCATTGTGCACCAATAGATTCAACTAGTTTTAAAAAAGACATCATTATGTCCTTGATCATTGTAGAGGGTTGAGTTGTAGCATGTGTCTGAGTTCTATTCAAAAAAAATGATGTTGGTATTTATTATGCTAATAGTTCTACTTCCTACATAGCAGAGGATCCTGTAGCTAGATCTTCTTGGAATATTTGGGCCTGAAACCATTATCTGGATGCTTATTCACCTATGGTATCAAAAATGATAGAATGAGGAGATTAAGTGATGTCCACCCATAGGTCTTACCTTGCCTGATTATATACCTAGTAGGTGTGCACTACTTTCCAAAAGATGAAGAATTTCTCCTCTTCCAGCTCGTAAACATCATTTTCAATGTCTATGAGCATGGAATATAAAACTTCCTACTCTCTAAGTTTGAGATCTTCTAAGTCACATTAATCTATGATCTTTGGAACGTGTTTATTTTTGAGCTAGGATTGTGTGTCGTGCCCTTTTTTTAGCAGTGGTAGTGAAGCTCATCATATTGGTGCCTTTCACTTTCCCTTGTCCACTTGTGTTAGAGTTATTGTTGGTTTTGGTTTTCCATGTGCTTAAGCTTGTGGTTTTGGTTTTAGTTGTGCTTGAGGATGTGCATGTTTTTATATTTGTTTATTCACACTTGGGGACATATAACACAAAGGTTGCACTAGTTTAGATGCGAGTGATTTTTGCCTCAAAAATTATCCCTATACATCCAATATGGAGATGAATAATAGTAGTGGATATTTTTTTTCTTTGGAAAACTCATGTACCTTGATTTGTATGTCATTGTGTAATTTGGTCATTGACACATGCTACCCCGGATATTACATCACATCTTTGGGTACCATTGGGTGTAGATTGATCATGCTTGGATTTCAAACCACCATTCACTAATCCTCCTTAGTTTTTCATAGTATTTCCCCCTATTTTTTCCATGTAATTTTGGCAAACATAACAATAGGACAAAAATCTACAGTAGAATTGATTGGGCCTTCCAGTGATTTCTATTATGTGAAATAGAGTATTCATACCAAAAATTGCTACTAGAATTCTTGCATAGTACTAGTGAGGATTTTATATATGTTTTTCATGAGATCAAAAGCTAAAAACTTATGTCAATTAAAATATTCATGAAGGCATACCATGTGATACCTGATGTCTACCACTCCTTTTATTGTATATTTTGCTTGCTTCATTATTTACTAAATTTTTTTAGTGATGCATTCAATAAGAATGTGAATCAAAGTATCATCCATATAATCAATGGGGATTCCCCTACTTACCCTTGTAGTATATTTCTCTCTAGTCTTAGAGTGGATTGGTAGAGTTGTGGATTTATACAGTATGAGAGATTTACTATGATTTGGAAGCCCTATTGCTCTCACCATAGTCTCAATGGTGATAAAATGGTAACATCTTGTGACAATTTAATTATGCCTTCATTATACATACTTATCAAGGTAAGAATTACCTCATCCATTTGGCCAAAAGTAGGTAGTTTGATCAATCATTCAGCATTTGAACCTTGTAACAAATGTTGAAGTAATAATGCCCCTACCTATGTTACTTTCTAAGGGTCATAGGAAAATAGATTAGTTTAATCTAAATAAATGAAATATAAGGGGTTTATATCATGATACTTGGTTTGCCTTAGGCCTAAACTAGTCCTCATTTCCTTTTTTTTTTCATCTATAAGTATGTTCAATAGTTGTGCTCTATCCATGGTTGTTATTATGGATTGTGTTGAAAAATTTCTTTACTTAATTTAGCTCTAGTGTGAAATATGTTTACAAAAATATGTTTTAGATGTATATCACAAAGTTTCCTTGATTTTATAAGTAGATAATGTCAGTTTGTTATTTGCATCCTCTATTATATAGCATTTACCACTTAAATATATCAAGCCATCAAGTTTAAATGCTTTGAACAAGTTGTACACAAGTGTATCTCTAACATTTATGTCAAATAAATAATTATTTGATATGATGGTTACTATTATTTATCTAGGTTATTTGATACAACCATTTGTAGTTAGGTGATATGATGTGCCATCTTTTTATTTATCCAATTACTTTTATGGGCCATCTCTTCATTCTACCACATAATCTACTTCGACAAAGATGCAATATCCAAAGTGCAATGTCATTATCAGTTTTGAATGACCACTCATCATCATTTTTAAATACCTATATTTTTATCACCTTGTTCCCAAACTTAATTTTTAACCACCATGTTCTGACTACTAGCTGTTATCACTCAAAAATTCACCCTTATAATAACTTGTGCCTATTCTCACTCTTATTGATTAGTGAAAACTCTCCAAGGTGTGAGACCTTATGTTGGAGAGAATATATAAATGAATGTATATTTACATTTTTTACACTCACATAATTATCTCTAAAATCTCTAATTATGTGCTTTTTTTACTAGGAAAAGGGTAGAAATAGCAATGTTAAAGCTGAAAATGGAAATGAAAAATAAAAATTGGGGTGATGCACCAATGTGAAGGTCAATTATGCCTATAATATAAACACTTTGGAATCTAAATAACTTTCACATGTTCACTCCATATTCATATAATGACTCTTACATCAATATTTCACACAGAGGTCTATACAAACACTCACACTAGCTTAGAAGAAATGAACACAACTTGAATTTACTTCTAGAACTTAGGAAAAAATTAGACTTAGACACTTTATCTACCCTAAAATAATTATAATTTTTTAAAAAAATTTAAATAATCCATACATAAACATATATAAAATAATCATTCACTAAGTAACATCAATGAATATTAAGCACACACTTCATGAACAACCTGAAATGGAGGAAAATTCAGCTATGTATTACTTCAAAGGTAAGGTAGTACAAATTTTGGCAGAGTTTCTATAATCCAAAATCATAAACTCCTCGTAATCATTCAAAAATTAATATACATATATAAAGGAATAATTGAGAGAGAATACAAGGTAACTCCAAAACTAGAGATGAGTCCACATGCTAGTCATAGTTCACTCTTCATCAACTAAAACTTTAACTCGTTCTTGAACTCCACCTTTAATTCCACTAAATTTAAATGTATCATAATGGAGTATAAAATTCATTTTCCTTGTAAAATTGTGTGTAATTGAGAGAGAGAGAGAGAGAGAGAGATAAGTTTGATTTTTGTTGAAAATTCAAAGGTCCTTGCATGCTTTGAAAGTCTTCAGTCCTGAAGAGATCTTGATATTCACTTCAGTTAACTCCTCTTAAACTTGAAATTTGTATTGAAATCCTTTTGATATTTAGTTAAATATTTTTTATATTTCATTCATATTTAATTTTAACTTAATTTACCTTTATTTTTATCTTGGATTTTGACTTGAGTCTCTTGACTTATGATTTGGAGTTTGACTTTAGTTATCTCACTTGTATCTTACACACATGTTTGACTTCTTAATTTTATAAATTTATCCCAAAGGGGGGGAATAGTAAGATATATATTTCTTGTTTATTATTGAATGATTCTATTACATGAAAATAAGGCCTCAAATCATAACCAAGACTTCAAGTCAACTTATCCACTCGTGCATATTTCAAACTCTACCTTTCTAGGGCTAATTGAAGACTCTTCTTGTTGACTTGATATTTTATAAAGTTAGCCAAAATGGGGGAATATAAGTTAGATAGATAATTATTTTTATGTTTAATTATTCATGAAATATCCCTATTAATAGTTCACTTGATGATGACAATAACAACTCTCCATAATGGTTCTTCTTAGATATGCCTATCTTTTGCAACTTGATAAGCTTCTTGAATGCACTATGATAACCTAGAACTTGATAAATTTGAATTATTTAATTAGGTAATGAGAAAATTATTATTTTAACAGAATTATCATGGTTTCATATACCTTCAAATAAATTTTTAGCACCAAACTCCATGTATAACTTCAAAAAATATCATTTTGTGCTCTCTTTAGCTATCTTTAACTCAAGAAATGGGGTCTAAAATGAATTTAAGGCCTCAAAATACACTCAAAATATTATAATTTGATAGGTATAAATGGTTCATACCTTTAAATTTTTGAAAATCTCCAAAACTCTACCAAACTCTCAAACAAAAATTCATAAAAAGTGTTTGTTTGTTGCCCGCATGGTGATATGGAGATGTTTTTCTTTAGTCTAAACCTGTTTTAAATTGTTTTTCATTGCATGAGAATGGATTAATATATTTAAATTAATTATACACACTCTGTAATCATTTTTTCTATTTTAATGACTTTAAACACTCATTTCTAACTCCATTTGTGAGAAACAAATCTGAAAAAAAAACCTAATTTCTTTCATGATTAGACCTATGTTTTGAAATTTTATCTCTCTTTAGGTATATTAAGGTAATGAAATATCTTTTAAAAATTTAATAAATTAAAATATACCTCCATGTAAAATTTCAAGATATTTAGTTTATTAAAACTCAAAATATGCACTTTTTGGTGTTTCCTAGCTTGTTCTTTCTCATTTATGAATGCCTGCAAGTCTACATTTTTCCTTTTTATTGAGTCTTATGAAGCCTTAATACATAATTATTTTTTAATTATAATATTTAATAACCAATAACATAATTCCAACCATTGGATATGTTCAATCTCTTAATCCTTATAAAAAGTGCATTTTCTAATTGTTTCTCTTGCTTGCTTAAAACCCTAATACATGTACCTTTGCCTTTCTCCATTATTTAATTTGAAATTTTTTTTTAATAAGATGTATTAAGATATTTTATTTTCAATAATATCTCACACAACTTTTTTTTTACAAAAATAAACTCGAAAATATAATTATATCTCTTAAACCTGAGCCATTAGGGTTTAAGAAGGGTTTTAAATCCCCTGTTCTTCTGAACAATTGTTCATAAAGTTAAAAATTGTAAATTTAAAAAAAATAATGTAATATTTATTTAATATTTTCACCTAAATCCCCATAATATCATTAAAACCAACTCTTCTTCTCCTTCATGTAGCGAGCATTTGAAAATTGCCTTCACTAATTTGTAACTAGCTAGTTAAAGGAACAGAAGAAATCTCTGTCAAAATTTGGACTTGTGAGTTATTCTTAAGCATGATTTTGGAATTATTAAGGTTTTATTATGTTTTTTATACCTTTTTTAATATTCACTCTATTAATTTAATCTTCTTAAAAACTTTCACATAAGCAACTTTGACCAATGGTGACAAAATTGTCAACATTAGTTATCTTCCTTTCAAAGTTGACTCTGTATATTGATCATAGTCTGTGATGTTGAATATTTAAAATTAGTTATGATGAGTTTTCATATAATTATAACACTTTAAAAATACACTAATCATAAAAATCATACATAAACAAAATATAAAAATGGTTCCTAGTAAATTTTGTAAAACAGTTATACCCTATTGTGAAACATCATGAATAATATAGGGTCATTTCCATCTAATGCATAAATTTTCCAAAAATGATTTGAATATACTATAATAAGGTAATTATTATTGCTTAATATAAAATTACTTATATCATAATTTGTGATCATGCCACACTTTTTACCTTAACTTTTTGATCTCATAGATCCACTGTTGCCTTTATTTATTTTCCTCTATTTTGACCAAATCTATAAATCTTTCCTCTAGATAGTCTTGATCACCCAACCTCATAATAATTGAAATGTTCAAACTAGTAAAAATTTACTCCATATTCATAACTTCCTCAAGACCATAAATGAAATGAAATGGAGTGAAGCCTATGTCACATTTTTAGTTTGTCCTATGCGCCCAAATAATCATAGGAATACAATCCTCCTAATCATCCCTTTGAACATTGTATATTTTTATCAAAATTTTACCCAATAATTTATTTGAAGCTTTATCTTTCCCATTTTCTTATGGATGACAAGTCATGCTCTTATGGTGTGATATCATAAAATCCTCAGTGAGAGTCTTGATTATGATATTGAGGAAGTGATTACCTCTATCGCTAACCATCTTGATTAGACGTCTAAACCTTGTTATGATATTACCATACAATAATTTAATGGCATATTTATCACTATAGCTTGGTGTCATAGCAGCTTCCACACATTTTATAAAATAATTATTTGTAATAATGATATATAATGCATGACTACATTTGATTTGGGGATTTATAGGTCCTACAAAGTCAATTCCTCATTATTCAAATGGTTTCTCTACTAGCATTGGGACCAATGACATCTCATCCTAATGATTGGGTTTTCCCATTCTCTGACAAGAATCATAATGTTTGGCCACCTTGTCTACATTTTAAAACAAATTCAGCCACCGAAGACCACTCTAGATTATTTTTCTCACATTAGATTCTCCTATGAAATGAACTCCTATGACTCCCTGATGGACTTCCTAAAGAAGTTGTGGTCGCTCATTTTTTAAAGTTACTCTATGTAACACATCATCCTTTTTAGTTTTATATAAAAATCCATTAATGACACTATAAATAATGGCTCATGTGACCATTTTATTTTTATCTTTTTCAATATAGTGTGCAGGAAATGTTCCTTGCTCAAGGAAGTTCATGATATCCTCCATGTTATCAAAGATCGAAGTGGCCATAAATAATTATGTATTTGGGGATTCATCTTTTATTTCCTCCAGTTCTTTCCCATTTTAGAGACTACTTAGCTGATCTGGTCCCACATTTTCTTGACCTAGTTTCACATTTATTAGAAATTGAAATTCTTAAAATATCATTAGCCACTTGGAAATTCCCAACATCAGCTTGTTAACCAAGTATTGTAATGCCTATTGATTTGTAAAAAGATCAAGTGGTATAGCTAATAGATAATGTCAAAATAATTATAAATAAAACACCATAGTTGAGGCCTCTCTTTTTATATTTGCATATTTTTTTATTTTTTATTAATAGTTTCTTACTTGTGAAGTCTATAGAATGATCCAACCCATCATTCCCTAGTTTCACTAAGATAGCTCCTACTACAATACTAGAAGCATCCACATGTACATGAAATGGATTCTTCTAATTAGGAAAAAATTAGATAGGCATTGTTACTAACCTTTGTTTGAGATCAATAAATTTTATTTGGCATTTTAATGTCCACTCAAACTTTTTATCTTTACATAATAGCTTTTCTATCGGTGTAGATATGGATGTGTATCCTTTGATTAATTTTATATAGTGTCCTGTATGACCCATAAAAGTGTGCATTTCTATAGAACTAGTTATGGGTGTCATCCCCACTATACTAAAATTTTATCCTAGTCTAACAAGATACCATTATTGCATATGATGTGGCACAAAAAAACACTAAAAGGTGTGAAAAACAAGCACATATTTAGATTCAAAGTAATGTGCATGGCTCAACATTGTTCTAACATTAAAGATAACTTTGATAGATGTTATTTAAATAAAGAGAAGATAGCCTAGTCATCCAAATATACTTCTTGAAAATCATTAATAAAATGTTTAAATGTAATTACCACAACCCTAGAGAAAATTTTTGGCACATTATTAAGACCAAATGGCATTATTATATGTGAATGACCCCCATTCTATTACAAAGGTTTTTTTAGCTCGGTCCTCTTCTATGATCAGAATCGAATGGTATCAATTGAATCCATATGTGAATGAGTACACCTCATGACCTATGACTAATTCAATATAACTTCATTTACAAATGGTATTAGAAATAGATCATTGATGTAGGCATCATTTAATGCATGGTTGTTCCCAAAAACCCAAATCTCACAAAACTTCTTTGGTTGTATAACTATGGGACTCACCCAATATATATTTTCAATTAGATAAATGATCCCTACTTATTGCATGTAATCTATTTTAGCATTTAATTTCATCTTCATGTTAGGATTTAGTCTGTATGAGCACTTTTTAATGGGTCTAGCATAATCTTTCAATTCTATGTGCATCTCCCCTAATGATAGATCTACACCTTTCACTTTTGAGAACTTGGTCAAAAAGACATATTGATAGTCTTTTAGCAATTGCAATGCCTTTAATATCTCATTATTCTCCCAATGTACTCCCACAATCATAATTTTAGGCACAAACTCTATTCCAATATATTATTCAATCATTTTCAGTGGTTCTTGATATAATTTGTTCAATCCACTAGGTAAAACCTCTTGCAAAGTGTGTTCCCCTTCCTGTTCCAAAATGTTTACATTGTGTAGTCTTTCTTCTTCAATTTATTTTTTGCTTTGGATAGTTGTTGGTTTGGCTTCTCATTTTGGTTCAAAGAAGTCTTCTAAATCTAGGTCTTCATCACTATCACTAGATTCTATTAGCTTGTCTATAATTATATTATAGTTCTTAATAAGATATTATTCTTATTTATTAGCCTTGTAATTATGAATTAAAAGATTCAAATATTGAGCTACCTCTTATTGTGATGATGAATTATCATAGTTCCTAAATCTTCTACTCAGCCACGACATAGAAAGGTTTTTAGTTTATGCAGTGCATTATGAACCAATGTATTATCATCTTCAAACACAAAAGTTTAAATAAATTCTAGTTGCACTTATTCCCAGTGTTTGGTCTCTCTCCTGCACTCTTGATGCATGTACTAGGTAGTTGGGAATGACAATAGTGTGTGACAAAAATTATGTGCCTAATACATTGGTTCAACTCCTTGTGCAAACCATATATATACACATTTATGAATGTGTAGCTCAGGACATTGGCCTTATTAAAATAATGGACATTTTGATTTCATAGTAAGTGATAACTAAAACCATGCATGCAAATATTCACATACTTCCTCCCAGTGTAACTCATGTTCATTATACATTGTCTACCAAGTCAGAGATTGTATGTCATGATCTCCCCCAGCCCAGTTCAACATATGGGTGTTTGAGTCACCACTTACTCAAGATGTTATTTCCAAAGTTAAGACACCCTATAGATTAAGTTCTATATAATTCATTATTGTTACACTGTATTATATATAAAATCTACCTCTGACTTAGTAAGAGATCACACTAATGAAGAGGTACAACCTTCAAGTTGAAATTGCGGAGATGGAGATTTTGTTATTATCAGCTTATAACATGGATAATTTGTTGTATGCATTTGTATACTTTGCTCCCATTGTGGGTTCAAAAACTAACATTCCATAGTTCATAGAGCATTTCTATATGTAATTGTGGTGACCTTGCACTAAATATTATCACCATAGGCATACAATGACTCTGGTTCCTTTGGAATCATATAAGGCTTATACTTTAATTTATTCAAAGGGATGAAAACTATCTTATCTCCTTGATGAGCCTCTAGTTGACTATGCACTATATTAATAATCATTTGACCATCATAATCCCATTTCTTATCAATCAAGGCAAGGTAATGGGTCTTGTCTATCTTCATGTCAATGACTATAAAATCACCTAATAGACTTAGCTTAGAAACTCTAATCTCTGCATCTTCAAGGTGACCAATTAGTTCTACCCACCCATAGTCTTCAAGATTGAGGGTGACAGGATTGTAGCTCAAGTTTGGAATATAAATAGCCTCCCATGTAGATCTAGGAATCATATTAATACTACTCTTGAAGTCAAATATTACATTAAATATTTCATATATTGTGAACTCAATGTCTATTTGTGAGTCCACATCCCATGGTTTCTTAGTTTTAACATATAAAACCACCTTGTTGGTACATTATTTTCACCATTATGTGTAAAATATAACATTCTTCAAGAGATTTGTAATATTCTGGAAGATATCTTCATTATGTAGAGTGTTGAGTAATTGTAACAAATCTTTCAATACTATCATAATACCTTCCTACTTTATAATCTACATAATTTTCCCAAATATGTGTGCATCAATGGATGTGGCATATCCATCTGATGCACTCTATTATTTTATGTCCTAAAGGACCTATGCATTTTGATACATCAATCCCTTCTCTATCATAGGATTAAGCTATTTTTCCTATTTCACCTTCTTGATTTCCTAATCCTATATAATTTTTAATGTAGGCAGTACTTATTTTGTGTATTATTTCCTATTAATTATTTGCATAAATATATTTTTTTAATATGTGCATTAATCATGTTCACATTGTGCACTAGTTTTTCTTTTCTTTGCTTCTCCAATATTGATCAATATTATATTTGATATTGTCCTTCCACTCTACAATACATATAATATACATGCCTCTGAGGATTGGTGGGATAATTCCATGCAAAATGATTATAATCACCACATAAATAGCATTGTATTTGTTGGTGAACTTTTCAATTATTGTTGCTTCAACCATATTTATATCCTCCTCAATATCCTCCTTTGTATCCCCATCTATATCCTCTTCTATTTTACTAAAATCCCTAATTGTGTGACTATTATCTAGAAAACCCTCCTTACTACTATTGATACACATTATATCCACCATACTAATTTTGAGGTGATTTTGGAGCCTAATTTGATTTTTTATATTAATTCCTCACATTATTTCATGAGGATTGATACTCATATTGACAATGGTGTGATGGTGTCTATCCAGCCAGACGCTGGGGTTGATATTGATATTGAGGAAACAAAGGCATCCATCTAGAACTCCCTTGTGTCGCACTCATAATTTTTAACTTTGGGATTATAAGTCATTATTTTGTAGTGGGTAACTATTGCACTAAAAGTATGAATACATTCTTAGTAATGTTTTCATTTAATTCCTTCAAAGCTTGACAACTCTTTTCATAATGGTTGGTCGATTTACAAAAATTGTAATACAAACTCTAATATTTTTAATGTAATATTGTAGTAGATGATAACTTCTAGTTGTGTTCCCTACTAATCCATAGAGTTCACAAAATTCTGGCTTGATTTTGGGATAATCATTCCTATTATGTCCTTCTTGACCACACTATATGCACCACAAACATAGTTTATCATTTCTATGCATATTATGTATCCTCTTCATCAAAGCATCTATCTTTGCTTCTAATTTGGATCTAGTGACTGGAGAATCTCTATAATTTTCAATTTGTTCCATTTTTAAGGTATTTGATCGAGCATTAGCCTTCACTAATAATTGAGACTATCCAATAATAAATCTAATTATTGATCACAATCTTTCTATGAACTAGGCAACTTTATCCTTATCTTCCATGATAAAATCAATTTTATTCATCACATATAAGAAACTATGATCATAGTCCCACATAGATTCTCCACGCTACTATCAGATTTCCTTCAAGTCTTGAATAGTCTAGCTTGCACACTTTTTCATTTTAAATTCTACCACTAACTATACTTTAACTTGTTGGAGATATAGGACATTAACATCTCTCTTGTAAATGAATTCTAAATCATGACCACCTAAAGCTCCTATCAACTCACCTTCTTTACATTATCATAAGTTATTCCCTTAACCTACCATTTCATGTGATAGGTTAATAGATACTACTTAGGGTTTGTAGACCCATCATATTATGTTGACATAATAAACATGCATGGATTGAACTGAATATTAGCATACTTGTAATGATTAACACTAATTATTTCACACTAATGAGTATGACTATAGGTTTTTGTGCATTGGTGACAATAACTATAGGATTTTATGCACTCATTTTACTAGTGTTTTTAAATTTTCCTTGAAATCAAGTCCAACTTCTTCTAGCCTCTTCTTATGTATGGACTTATTTGTCTCTACACTAATTTTTCCAAACTTATCTATAAACAAGTCAAACCATCTTCTCTCTATCCCTTCCATTGCACTTGGTGTTTTTACTAAAGAAAAATTGGGTTGGGAGGATGCATACTCAAGAATTAAATGATCTTTATCCTCAACATCTTCTGATTGTGATCTTAAACCTACTATATTTCTATGCTTCTGCATAATCTCTTCTCATGAATATTCTTTCACTACTTCAAACACTTTTCCTCTTAACTATGAACTACTCCTATCTTTTAATTTCTCTATTTTTAATCTAATTTCCTCTTCTTCTTCACTTTATTTCATCTCCTCACTACTCATAACTCTATCTTCTTCTTCTTTGGGCCCTTCTATTTCCTACTCTAAATATACTATACTTCCTACACCTTGCAAAGCCTATCTCTGGGCTCTCCTTTATTTAGCATCTTCTACCTTATTCTTACTCTTAATCATAATTAAGTCTGGATTATTCAATTTGTTCCATCTTCTTTATTGTCATAGTTCTCTTACAATTATAGAATCTTCCTTTCACTCTGGATCTTTTGTCCTCCATATTTTGGGTTTAGGTTCAAGTTTCTCTACTTAGTTATGCATCATTCACTCTTACATCACATGCATCCCCATAACACTTGAAATGACTACTCCATATTGGTATGAGTAAGCACCAAATCATTTTCCATAACCATCATATTAATAAGAGTAGTTAGTTATTGAAGGAACTTCCAATAGATTCCCCTAACAAACTAGTCATGTGTAGCTTCAAAATATAAATAACCTTATACAAAAAATTTGGTGATATACCCATCAATGGTATTTGTGATCAAGTAGTCTATTGCATCGGTCCAATCAATGTCTAGGTTTCATAGGTTTTCTAGATTTTCCTCTGACTAGGTTATGAGTTCCATCCTCTATGGCTAAAAATAATAGTACTTCAATCTAGATAACTAAAAAGTTAATATCTCAAGCAATTTTTACTAGAATATTTCATGTATTTTTCCTTATTTATGCTCCTCAATAATTTCCTTTTCATTTTTCCGTATTCTTCTTGCTTCCTATTCAGTAAAATTTTGAATTATTTCATCAAGCCATCTCTCTATATCTCTTTGTCTTATCAACCATCTCAACATGTTTCAACAAAGATCCACGTTCATTACACCATTATTATTATAGGTTCTTGGAAACCCTTTAAAACATACTAATTTAGGGATAACTTATGTATGTAGTAATAAAATTAAACATTTGAAACCATATTCATATTGAATATATTCATTAATGAGACATAATAAAAATATGTATAGATAGACACAAGTTTATTAGAATATCAATAATCGATATAAACTCATATATTTAACATATTAAAGTAAACAAAATACTCAGCAGGACACAATGATAAACAATGCATAAGCTAACCATTTTTGAACAATATGTATTAATCTCTATCACATTAGAAGCATATACAAATATAATTAAGTGCTAAATATAGAGTTTTACCTAGTTTTGTCTCTTCATATTCTAGACTTTTGATATGCCCAAAAGGAGTGATTCTTCACATTATATCATCTATCATTATGTTTGCATACTTCAAATAAATACAAAAAGATTATACAAAAGATAAAATGAGTGAAAATCTCACACATGTCCAACAGATATACTCTATGATTTTTCTATCCTTGTTTTACACTCAACAATATCAAGAAGTAAACAAAAATGGGCTATATTATGTGTAAAAAGGCTTATTTCCATGGCTCATCATGTGCATACAAATAATGAGTTGTAATTAGAATCATCTTCCATATTCACATTTTAATCAAATTTAATCATAGTTTTTGTACATATGTTCTTGTAAATTTACCAATAATACCATCCAATTAATTCCCATATGTATACAAAGGAGGTTGTGCATTGTAATTCATATGCACCTTAGGATTAACCTTAATTTTTTTGCTACATGGTTTATAAATGGATTGGAAAACATCTTCAATTTTACATTTCCATTAGGTTGAGTCATTTGTAGGTTTATTAATCTCAAAAAAATATCATCAATGAGATCCTAAATTTTTTCTTATCGTAAAGCATTTATTCATATAATGTCTAACGCATTGATGATAATCATAATTTGCATTACTATCATGTCCCTTAGATGGAGGCTTATTTGTATCAACATCATATGGTGGAGGGAAAGATATAATATTGTATTCAAGTAACTTATGAAAGATCTTATGAGGAGGTTCATGTATCTGTGAAAATTTCCTACTTGGTGCAGTGGATAATTAGTATGTTGTGTCAGTGCATTCACTATTAATTTTTCCTCAGTATTAATATCATTTATTTTGACAATATAAGTTTTTTTACTTTAAAACTTTACAGTTGAAGTAGTTGGAACATTGACCACATATTTTACCTTATTCAAATATATGAGCATAATTTATCGATCTTGAATTGTATTGCATGGCTCATCAAATGATTTTAACCTCATAAACATAAGAGATTAGTGGAGAGGTAAAGGAAAACATTATTTAAATATATATTGTAACTCATTTTCAGCCATAGGATTTAAAATCTTAGCAAGATTGGTCTTGTATCTAAACACATAGCTACCGATTGGTTCATTGGATCCTTGTTTATGTTTTGAAATTTGGGCATAAGATAATTTCTCACTAATATTTATTTAAAAATGTGCTAGAAACAGATCAACCAAAGGATTGAATGCCTTAATTATTTGGAATATAAGGTCATAGGATCATAATAATGTATGCTCATAAAGGCTTCTTATAAATAACTTGGTAAAGGATCACCTAAACATGCTATGTGAAAGCTTCTTAGATGTTTACATGGATCACCTTTACCATTATTTAATGTAATAGTTGGATCTAAAATATATAGGTAAAGGATAAAATGAAATATATATAGCTAATAGATTATGAAATAATGTATGAGAATTAATCAAATGAATTTTTGTAGAAGCACCTTGGTCTATAAATCTATAACAATCTACATGAGGGATTTTACAATTGGCATGGATGATTGTCTCAAATTAGTAACAATCCTAAGATGTACATAATTCAAATGTATAGGGATAAACATCAAAATATGATAAAAACCTTGTGTTTCCCTCACACCTTGGATAGGAATCACATATCTAACCATAGATGTAAACATACGAATAGTAGTTATAGTAGTAGTGGTCTGAACACCTATTGTAGAGTTAATAAATCTGAAAGGTTGATGGTTATCATTGAAAGTATCATATTGTTCCTCAAAGGTGTCAACCTTAACCTTTTGTGTATTTTTTACTTCTAAGATTACCTTTAATAATTGATCCAAGTCATCATGTTAATGTCAAATTTGATGTCAAAAATTATCCAAGGCTTTAATTTTTGTAGCATCTACCCCATCAAGGTCATTTGGATGGATTCACCTTGGTATTTTTTATTATATTGATTAGTTTTTTTATAGATCAAATATTTCATCATTAAATATATGATATTATACTTCCACATGTTCATTATTAACATTTGCATAATAGGAATAAGAATAAGGAATTTACATTTCAATTATTTTAACAATTTTAATTTAAGTTAAATGAATATGATAATTTTCAATTTCAACACCATTTAACCTATCATTTCACCTTAGAGGAACAAGGGAACTATCCTTATTAGATGGAATAAAATAAAATCATGAAAATATGCAGAAATTTATGGAGAAGGTGAAAATAAATTATTGCCTTAATATATGGTGAACTTAGAAATCATATTTGAAACCCTAAGGAATATTTTTAAAAATGCAAAGAAATAAGGATTAAACCCTAAGGAAAGACCTAGGTTTGACATGCTCAATATAAGGAATGGTTTCACTAATATGTTTTACCTTATTTTGGATTAACATACCTAAACAAGTATAAACTTATAAACTATTTAGATTATATAATACAAATAAATAATACACAAATTTGAATGTTATAGTAGAGTATACTTGAACAATTAAAATTTACAATTATGGAAATTACTAAGAGGATTAAGATACTTATCTTATTTCAGGTTTATATAGGATTGAGACTACATACAAATGACAAGATGGCTAGAAATGGATCAAAAAATTCTAAAATCAAGGAACTAAGTATCTATATCTATCTAGATAATTTTGTTAATTTTTGTACTCTTATGTTAGGCTAGAGGCATTTTCTTTTGGCTGCATTCATCCCTATGAACTATGCCTCACTATTTTAACACATGCTACTATGTTTTCTTAGAAAACACCTTATTGCATGATATCAAGAGCTTGTTATCTATGTAGTATCCAAAATAATTTATATTTTGTTCAAAACCCTAGTTCCACTTTTGACACTAAGTTAACATGTAAAAATGGAGAAGATTGATGGGTTGAGCTAACCTCAACCACTCCCCAATTAATGGTTGACTATTTCCTGCATATCCAATGTTCTAAGTACATAAATAAAACCACACGTAGTTATTCCCTTAAAGTGTATATGTGTAATGGTTCTCCATTTATGAATGAAACATATTATTCATATCTTTATATTTGATAATTTCAAACTCAAATTAGCTTAGGGGATTCAAACTTGCCTCGGCCTTCCCTTTGTGATTGATTTATGATTTTATAAATTTAGAGTAGTCCCTCTTTTGTGTGTGTGTGTGTGTGTGTGTGTGTGTGTGTGTGTGTGTGTGTGTGTGTGTGTGTGTGTATTATTGATAAGTGTTAGATAGATGATAGATAGATAAATAGGCTGATACCTATTGTGTATAAATAGATGACTCTTTGGGTAAATTATAATGCCATTGACATGCAAAACATATGAACTGAACAATAAATATAATTTAAAATAGTAGAATGTTTGTTGCTTGGTGCATAAACTATTCTAGTGAAGGTGGATAGATTTAAAAATATTTAGTTATTTAAGTATGGTTGGAGGTATCCAGAAAGACAATATTAGTGATATGATGATCAATATAGAGTCTGAGTATGATAAAAAGTAGGTTAGACATAGACTAGGGAATTTCTATATGTGACTAATAAAAATTGAAAATGGTAAGCCCATATAAGTCAAACAAATAAGAAAGAAGGATATGAAAAATCCACATGTGTATCTACAAGTCATGTAAGGTAGATACAGGTCAATGCTAGAATTTTCAAGTGTGTAATGCCATAATTTTTGTATAAGAAGTATAAACAAAAAACAATCATGTAAAAAATATATAACTAAAAATTGTGTTTGATAGGAATGTCAATTTGATGTAGCTAAGGAGGTGATATGATGGAGGAATTGGGGGAAATTATTTGTGTTGTACGTTTTTTCACCTAAATTTATTGTAAATTTCACACACAAACCCAAAGCAATCTATAATGTTGACAACAACATCTATATAGAAGTATAAAATAAGTATAGCTAAAAAAATATTCATACAAACAAATATGTAACTAAAAACCTTGAAAAAATATTGCATTTACACATGAATAAAACACTAATATTTATTATTTTATGGGAATTTATAGAGCCTTGTATAATTCCAAGCTTGATAATGTAGATACTAAAATCTAGTATTAATTACTTGATGAAGACAAGTTTGAAACACATTTACCATGCATGACTTACACACATAAATATGGTCCTAACACACCATCATCTCACACATGTATGCTAACTTATGATTTTTATCCTTTCATTATACTATTACACACTTGCAGTAACCACATTGTTTATTTCAAACATACTATCCTACACAAACATCTCTAGACCTTCTATTTAGTCTCCATGTGCACAAGTCGATAACTTTAGATTGGGTTAGTATTATTAGTCAATATTGGCTTGAGATTTATAGTGCCGATCCTTTCCAAGCAACATATAATTTATATAATTAAATATTTTCTCATGGTCATCCCATCTACCTAACATATCATTGATGTGAGAAATTGCTCAATTGGACTCATATATATACAAATCAAGGTTTCACTTAATGGAGACTTGGAACTTATGTGGTACAACTCTATAAATTATTACACATTGAGAAAATATACCCTATTATTCATAAATTACAAATCAATTACTATGATTAATTAGTATCTAACTCTAAAGCATACCAAATCCAAGTCAAATAAAGCATTATTAATTACCAAATCTAAATCATTAGTTGTATTCATATAGTGGAGCTCAATTTCATAAAAACACTAGGTGGGAGAAATATATGTGGGTTGATTTCCTTACTTAAAGTATCAGATACATAGTAATAAATTAACCATAAAATGGGTGTGATTGATATCAGCTCATCTGATTACACTTTTTGAATTTTTTTAGGTTTCTAGTTCTCACAAGCACACTCAGGGTTTTAAAGTGAAGGAGGCTAATTTATAGAGTATCACATGTTATCAAGGTTTAGAATCACACATGAAAATATTTTAGAGACATTATAATGTGACCATAGGTCATAGGTTTATCTTTCATCAAAGGTCACTACCAACCACTCAGGTCCGTATCAAAGTCAATATTGACCCAAATCTAACAGAACTAACCATATGCAAATAGAAACAAAGTTCCTACACTAAATTAATTATATCATACTTCAGTATATTTTCTACTATAATAACATAGTCATGGTCAAACACTCAACCATAAATCTAATTACTCATCTTTTTTTTTTACTTAATGTATTTAACATATGCCACTTGTCAAATCAATGAATCAATTTTAGTATTTTACATTAAAAGGTATGCTTGAATGCCATATCTATTTATCATAATTATTATAATAATTTTTATCCTATTAGGGTTTCTAATACCAAATTAGGGTTAAACATATTATTGAATGTGTACATTTATCAAACCATGTCAAAACCCTAAGTCTCCCTTAAGATTTCATAATTCTAGGGT
Organism: Torreya grandis; assembly: GCA_037957365.1. Lineage (NCBI taxonomy): Eukaryota > Viridiplantae > Streptophyta > Pinopsida > Cupressales > Taxaceae > Torreya > Torreya grandis. The sequence goes on along the minus strand of JARHVA010000247.1, from coordinate 3,115,554 downwards.
TTCATAATTTTTCCTTCAAGTTTTAGATATGATCTCTTATTTCTCCCATACAAAATAAAATAATTATTTTCAATTTGGCCCTAGCCTTTTGCATACTTACATTATTTCCATCTTATGCCATCCAAGAAGTTTATTTCCCTTATCCTTCCAAGGAATAATTTTATACTAATTGGGTTCCATATATAACATAACCAGATTTCTTCTACTTTATATAAAGTGGATACAATTAATGTTTCTTCTTATTTTTATGATGCACTTATTCATGAATATGTGGAAACATGTGATTTTGTGACATGACTCCATTAAAACATGATTCTCAAGATAATCATAAACAACCTATTAACCAAGATAGTTATGAGGGCCTATATAGAATTGATACCAATGAATTTAATGGGGTGGATCCTAACCAAATCAAAGCCTTGTCTAATTTTCATCAAGGATTCCATCAATATCCTAAGGATATGGGTAGAATATTCAAATTGATCCTAACATCTAAGGATGCAAACTAATCTAATATTTTTACATCTTATGCACAATAACAAGATCCTTTTACTATTTTAAACCCATCTTCTTGAGCTATTACCTCCACTTCAGGTGCTTAGACCTCTACTATTGGTATTATCCTTACCTCTATACCTCTAGTGACATATGTGGCATCTAACCAAGTTGTAAGTGAAACACAAGGATTACAATATATTTTTATACCTATTCTTAAATAATTAACCATTACCCATCCTATAATGACTATGCATGTGACATCATCAACCTCACATATTACACATTCCCTTGAGCAGATAGTTAAAAATTTATATGCTAAGTTGTTGTGGTTAGATCAAGGTGCTTATAGAACTAGTCATTCACTAAATTTTCATGCCTTGATTCATAATCCATTATCCCATGAGATAGAATATTATCCTTTACCTATAGGTTTTTTAACTCCTACGCTTCCACTAGACTAAGGTAAAGGGGAACTAGAGTAACATCTTTGATCAATCCACGTATCATACTTTGAATATGCATACTATGATAAGTTATTAACCAATCTATTCCCAATAAGTATCAAGGAATATTATTTGATATGGTTATATGACATTCCCCACTAATTATTAAGATAATTCAAGCCTTTTTTAGATCAATTTCTATCACATTTTTGTTATCAATATCATGATAAACTATTTTATGTGTGAATTGTTAAACTTAAGCAAGGGTCTAACGATCCAATTAGTGATTATTTACTTTGGTAAAATAATATGATACCTATGATTGATGTTATGGCTGAAAATGAGTTAAATACATATTCAATCAAGGCTTACTTGCATCAATTCATGAGTCAATCATATTTAACATATTCAAATCCTTTTATGATCTACACCACAAATTAAGGGAATGAGAATTTAATTGCATAGCTTTGAACAAACTCAAGTATGCACATACTCCTAAAATTACTTCAACAACAAAATTTCAAAGCAAACAAAGCTACAATGTCAAACCAATTGATAATAATAATGAGGAAAAAATGTAGTAATACAGTATCACAACCTTTAAATCACTATAATTAACACCTCCACTGAAGAGGAAATTTTCAAGAATATAATCACCTCCTCATATTGTTAGAGATAAAATAACAAAGAGGGTGGGTGTGAATCAGTGAGCCCAAATAATCCAACTTCAATTCTTATTTTTATAAATACTTAATCAGATGCCACAAGTATTCATTAAGCATACATATCATTTACAGTAATGAACAAGAGAGACAATGCAAGATCCCTCTTAGGTAATAAAACCCAATGGAACCTACAATTGGATGATTGTCTTATAGTAATAAGATATAATTTATAATAGCTACAACTGATCAAATAACTACAATCCCTATTTAGTGAGACTATAATCCCCCAAGGTGTTGCCATACCTATCAGCTGAGCTAAAATAAAAACCATACATTTTAGAAAGTTTTACCTTACAAGGAGGATATAACCACCTTAGATGTTGAGCTACAATAATAAAACCTATAAACACTTCCACCTCTAAACTAATTTCAACAGCACCTGATGATGGACCTTGGCTTATCTCTCTTCACCTTTGCTCATACTCAGTCTACAAGAGTACTATTCTACCAATAGAATTATGACCTATAGGTCATACAAATAGTCCTCAAATTGATATGATCTTAAAATCATCCTTAGGGTGATCTACCCCTCCTTTTCTATACAAAAACACACACACAATCCTCTCTCTAATCACTCCTTAGTCTCTTACACAAAGTCTAGAACCCATCATCTTTGGTTCCATTATTTATAGAGCAATCTAGATAATCACTACCTTGGTCATCCATTAGGCATGCCTTATCCCTTAAGTCATATATCACATGAAGACATAGATTAATACAATCTTCTTAGGTTGGTCATAGCATCTATGGGTCACCCTTAAGGAACTACACCTTTTAATAAGGCCCTTGTAGCCCTTATAGGTCTTATGTGAACCCATTCACTCCTTTAGCATTCCCTCAAACAAAATAATAAGACATGACCAATTTCAAATACATAGGTCCACTAATTATGTCCCCTTTGACATCCTCAAATGATCATATTCAGCTTAGCTTACCACTATGTATTCTCAAACAACTCAAACACTAACCTGGTGCACATAGTCACCTTATAAGAACACATAGTCAACCTATTAATCATTCTTCATACTCAAGATAGATTTATCACACATCCAAAATCCACACAGAGCATACTTATAGAGTCTACAATACTCCCTAATAGCCGACTCACCATGAAACATCAAATCAGCATCAATACAAGCTTGAATATCCTTCTCAGGTCACTTGCAAAACAAACATAAACATAGTCAACTTATAGGATCAATATCTTTGACTATACTCACTTTTAAATTTTGAAATCTATATAGCTAGATGTGACTTGGAAGCCTCTACCATTTTTATTTTTATAGCACCAGCAAATTTGAATTCTATCAAAAGATATGGATGAAATATAGAACTTTGATTTTATGTTAAATTCAAATATTTGAATTTAAATGGTTATAATTAACCATCAAACACAATGCTCGAATCTCATGAACTTGATACTCAAATTAAATACACTCTATCGATCTTGATCAATATTTAATGCATAAGTACCAATGCTTAGATGTTAAACCTCTATAACTTTGACCTCATCTCATGCAATCTAGGAACTTTGACTTAATGTGCTCCATAAATCTCTATGGATCAATTAGATCTTTAATGATCAATGCTCACCGTTTGATCAACTATATGAATGCCTACTCACCATTGTATCAATATCATGTACCTTTTATTTGTCATTAAAAATCATGTACCTATCCTCATCTCATTTCCTCCTAAATTCTTAGAGCCATGCACACCATTGATCTTGCTTGAGATTTAACACTTTCAAAAATGACTAAGTATAGGGACCTTGTCAATATGCCTGATAGCCATTTTTATCTTTAATAACTTCTTCTACACTTTGATATAGGATCTCAAATTTAGACCAGATGATCTCCTCACATAGGAGTATCCAACCATGTGACATACTACTCTTGTAACCCTCACACGTGCAAGATATAATTCCATTAAAGTGCCTTCTCAAAATATTCTATCACAGAGCCAACTATGTCCAAATCTACATGATAGGCCATCTTTGAGCATCCATAACTTTTATCATGATTTAGTGGATGATTTGGAATTTAGTACAAATCAACTATGCTCAAAACTAAACAAACCCATATGAATATATTATCTTGAAACCTTCACATGTGAAAGATATAACACCATCAAAATTCTCACTTGACTCTTCTTACCACACTGCAAAATTGGCCAAGTATGGGAAAACATAATAAAATTACCTAGGGGCCTAACCTTGCATATGCATATCTTTTGACATGCTACATCTCATGATCTAAAAATTATCAAAAATAACATAGGCACAAAAATGAATAAACCCATGTGATCAATTTTTCCTGGCACCTCCACATGTATGAATTTGAACCTCAACAACATGCTTACTCAGCTCTTTCTATCCATATTGTAAATTTGGCTATGGGAAAACAATGAATTCTGACTGAGAAGCCAACTTTGCACCCTCATAAATTTGACCTCACTTTAATGCATGACTTGAAATGTGGTACATAAAAACTAGGGACTACTATGATCACAACCATATGACCAACTCCCCTTGACTCCTTCCCACATGGTAATGGTGATGTCATCAAACTACCTACTCATATTTTCTATCACTAGACCCAAAGTGTTTAGATGAAAATTGTGATCAACCAGATGAATTCCACTTGTGTACATAAGCTCTCAAAGCATAGATAAGATCTTAGGGACCTCTTGTACATCCTCAATACCTCTAAACTCATTTTTGAACATCTCTAGCCATGTCAACACTGAAGATCAACCAAGCCACCTTCAAGCATACAAGAACAAGCACATTAGATACTTTATCATTATCACATATACTATCAAGGCACTTCATCCACTCATTAGGACACCTCCATGACACCACCATGACATCATCATGACAACTCTCTAATAATCGCCCCCTTTGTCATTGATGTCAACACTCATCAATATAGTAATATATAGCTCACCTTATCTCTCTTCAAAGCACTCCCATAATAGGAACTTTCTACCCCTTTAACACAATGACAAAGTGGGCAAAAAATAATAATAAATACCCTAGAATACTATAAAATAGGAAAGGACCATCTTATAAATATGATACAAACTCTCCCTTACTTTGAACCTATTTATGCTTGTCTTAACAACCACCTCTTGCTCCATGCCAACACTCTCTTCAATCAAGCACTGCAACCAATGAAGAAATAACACAAAAAACCATATAAATCTGATGAAAATCATAAATAAACATCTAATAGGGACTCCCCCTAATATCTTTCAGCATTTTTACCTTATAAGCATCTTCAAATCTCCACACACCATGAAGAACCACCATGCAAGCTTACTAGCCTTCTTTCTCAAGACACTTCCATGATCACCAACTATGCATCTATAATATGCAAAACAAGAACACAAGACCACTTTTAAATACATTGTTCCACTCCTTATGTCCCCTTATACATCCTTAAATGATCATAGTTAGCTTAGATTACTTTTATGTATGCTCAAATAGCTCAAACACTGACCTGGTGCACACAGTTACCATGAATAAACACATAGTCAACTTCTTAAGCATTATTCATACTCAGTATAGATTGATCACACTTCCAAATTTCACATAAAACATCCTTATGGAGTCTACAATACTTCCCAATATCCAATTCACCATAAAACATCAAATTGACATCAATGCAAGCTCGAATATCCTTCTCAGGTCACTTGTGGAACAAGCATGAACACACAATCAACTTCTAGGCTCAATATATTTGACTATACTCACTTCTAGATCTTCAAATTTATATATCTATATGTGCCTTGGAATCTCTACCATTTTTATTTTTACATCACCAACAAATTTGACTTTTATCAAAAGATATGGATAAAATACAAATCTCTAATTTTTCTTGTGTTAAATTCAAATGGTCATAGTTAACCATCTAACACAATGCTCAAATCTCATGAAATCATTGATCACATCAAATATTTTTCATTGATATTGATTAATCTTTAACACATAGGCACCAATGCTCAGATGTTAAACCTATATCACTTTGACCTTATCTCATGCAATGTAGGAACTTTGACTCAATGCACTCCAATTTTTGTGGATCAATCAGATCTTTAATGATCAATTCTCATTGTTCAATAAATTATACAAACACCCACTCACCATTGGATCATTATCTTATATGTTTACTCAGTCATTAAGCATCATGCACATGTCCTCATCTCGTTGTCTCTTGACTTCTTTGAGCCATGTGCACTATTGATCTTGTTTCATTACAATATCTAATTGATTATCACTCTTCTTCCTCCACAATATGGATACCAATGAATTATGATAACAATGCATAATGTGACTATCATCAAATTGTGGGAGATTTTAAAAATAAATACTTTAAATAATACATAAGATATAATACTTTATTGATGACAACACTATTAAGTTAAGTATCCCTACAAAAGAATCTAGGCCACAGAAAAATAAAAATAACAAATTACAAATTTCAATGACCTATTTTCCAAGCATGAGATAATAAAGACTAAGGATACTTCATAAATACATTATGCATACAATATCCATCCTCCTCCTATGACATATGATCACCTAATAGATTTTATTATTGGTACACTTATCAACGCATTATAAAAACATCATATGATGACATTTGATGACAGTGAGATTTTTTATGATGATACAAATTTTCATGCACTATTCATACAATCCTATATCAATGAGAAACCCATACATCGTGCAATGATTGATAATGTCACAAGTGAGAGTGTTTGCATGATGATACTTATGTAACCCCTTGGATACACACAACAATATATACAAGAAAATAAATAACATTTAAGGGATTCAATCGACAAAAATAGAATACCCTCAGACACATAGTGCTACCTCTTCAAGTGGGCTCTGCCATACTAGCGACTTCATTCTTATTTTTGTAAAGTAACAATGTCTTTGACATGTTTTTAGGACACCCTTGGATGTAAAATATCTATGCAGTACCATATATAGTACATTGATGTCTTAAGTACTTACATTGTATCAAGGTAGTCACAATTATAAGTGTATGATATGAATACCCTCTATAACTTGTGATATTTCCACCTCCACCTATGCCACCACTATAGTTGATTGATACCCCCATATAGGATTAACATATAGATCCATTTGTTAAACATATACAACATATTTCTATACACCCATTATAGAGGAAAGTAGTTGGGTCTACTATACATGTATTTATTCAATGCTGATCACATTAGAGAATCGTTTAAGGCTCACAAAGGCCATCATCTCCTATATCACATACTTAGTCAATACCATAAATATTTCATCATGCTACACAATGAACATAGGTGGTGAGACATTCTCCAACTATGAAATGGACCCCTACAGAATCCTAGACCTTGTAGATTTACCCATCATACATGGGATTCTATAGTCAATGATCATAATGGTTATTGTATAACATGAGATTTCCTATCATATTACAATACACCTACATATGGTAGCTTTTGCTCATGAAAGATTACACTATTCGATACATGTAATCCCTATGGCCCTCTTATTTATGGGATCATCAATTAGCACTTTTCAACATTCAAATATTTTTAAAAATACAAAAAAATAAATAATTTAAAAATGTAAAACATTTAAAATATTCAAAAAATTAAAAATTAAGACCCGAACATGACATGATTACTAGATTACACTATTTACGTATTTCATTTAAAACATGTTTGGTATATGGTATATTATTTTTATACAACATGCATTTCACAGTATATGAGCATGATGGAAGATATATAGGTTACACATGGACATACAGATGTTGGAATGTCCTCTACCTATTGGTAATGCCAATACTTGGGGTATTTTATTCCACATGTTTCACTATTACATGTTATATATTTTTATAACCTTATACCATGTTGTGTTATCTATATTTATTACACATCTCCTACTAGTTACTCATATTGTACACAGTGCTACATAGATATGCTACTTTACTATGATATGACATTGATACAAATGAATGGTGTAGACTAGTTTACTTATTTTGTGCTCAATTTATGTTGTTATTCTCTTGCATGATATGATATTTGGCCTTATGTGTGACATTAAATTTTGAGCTTGTTGACATTTTTGACATTGATTGGTGCTATGATTAATGTCATGTACCATTACTATGTAATATTTTTTAGTTATCTTTCAGTGATGGTTACTACTGTGTGCTTCATTAATACATATATCTAGACATGACACTTATATGCCTTGCATTACATCTATTACATACATGCATTGATATATATGTACATTAATATGATGACATACTTGTTTTTTGGTCCAAGATCCTACCCCTTCAAACACTTATGATATTAAGTGTTCAACGTGAACTTTAGGATAATAAATGACTTTCATCCTCCCATTTTAGGATTGCTTTGAGAGAAATCCAAGGCATAGGCTATAGGTATTGGGCTCCATAGTATAGATTGATTGAAATGATTCTTTGAGAGGTTTAATTATGCCACCAAGGATCTAATAATCAACCTCACAAAGAGGTTTCAACCCTCAGTTCAACCAATCCCAATCTTAAGCGCTATTAGCGCTTTACTTCCCCAAATTCTAAGTAAATGGGATAAACATTTTTATTTATTAAAACAAACATAAAAATAGGAGTAAGGTAGGGTAAAAAATGATGATTAAAGGCTTGAGAGGATGTTAATGATTCAAGAACTAAGTTATGTGCCTAGCTACAGCTACACCATTATGCGCTAATTTTCACAAGGGGCTCAAACTCATCATCACAAGGGGTAAGATTCTAAGTAAAAAATAGAAGGGAATGCATAATTTTTAAACTCTTCACTAAATATGATCACATAGAAATTCCTATAGTAAATTACAAGGACCTTCACAAAGGATCTGTAGATTTGAACACACATATTAATGAGTGTTGAAAAGGAAACAAGAAAAATTCATTAATAAATTAGAATAATGAAGCACATTATAATTACTACATTTATTTTTAGAAATAGAGAACATTATCAATTCTTTAACACAAGCATTCATTCAAAAGCTAGAGGATGATGGACCACATTCATAGACAAATAAACTAGTTGACAGAAAGCAAGAAATTAGCATTCATTTCAACATAGTTATTTACATAAAAAATGTCAAACTTTAAAAAGGGAAAGAAGTATAAAATATATAGATAAGGATGGGGTTCATCCCCAGGTAGCATGATATTCCCATCCTTTTCCATGATGGCCACCCAAGGTTGTTACAACTATAACAATTCAAAAATAAATATTCCCCACTCCTCAATAGATGCCCTAGGGCCCACTCGAGTGATATGTATGATCGTGCCACATGTTTTTTATCATTCATTGGGATTTCTTGGGATCTAACACCTCTGATATGTCTAAGATACTGACACATCTGATAGATTTTATATGACGTTTCTTCATTCATCAAGCACTCCTAGGATCTGACACCTCTGATAGGTCCAAGAGACTAATGCATCTAACAAGTTACATATGGAATTCATTCATTCATTGGGATCTCCTATGATATAATTCCTTTGATAGGTTTGATATATTGACACATATAATATATTACACATGGCATTTATTCATTTATCAATCTTTCTTGGGATTTGATACCTTTGATAGGTCTAGGAGACTACAAATCTAATAGGTTCCACGTGGCATTTTTTCATTTAACAGGATCTCCTAGGATATGAAACCCCTAACATGTTTGGGATAGTAACACATATGATAGGTTTCACATATTATTTATTCATTCATTGGGATCTCTTGGGATCTAACACCTCTAACAAGTCTAGGAGACTAACACATCTGGTAAGTTCCACATGGCATTTCTTCATTCATCAAGCTCTCTTGCAAGATTTTATGAAAAGTAACTAAGTTAAAAAAATATACATGATCAATTAAAATCTCATATTTCTACCATTAAATCCTTATGAAATGTTGAGTAGGACTCCAGGGGACTTATGCTTCAAGAAAATCAATATGAGTCCAATTATGTGAAAAAACATATTTAGCACATGAAAATTTCTAAGGATGAAAACCCTTTGTTATTTTAGAATTTAGTAAGGAATATAATATATTTAGACTCAAAAAACTATATATATATTCAAAAAATACCAATGTATCATTATAAATATCATGAAATATTTGTTAGACCAAGACAGAACAAAAGTTCAAGGTTCCACTAGGCCTAAGGTTGACTAGAAGGGGATTAAAACTTTGGGAAAGCTTTGAGATGCGTCCCCTAATTATTCAAATAAGAGGGGGAGTGTTTGCCACAACAATACTCTCCTCATGTTCACATGATTACACATGATGTGTGACATGATACAATTAACTCTTCTTTTGCAATGAGTTACATCTCAAAAGGGGGGCATTGTCATGGGATTTCACAAAAGCCTTCATGAACATATAATCAATTGAAAGTAAATATCTAATAAATTTATAATGGTTTCAATGTGAGATGAATCAATTAAATTATATATATTGGCACATTGGTACAAATTATTAGGGCATATGCACTCACTTTATAAATACTCAAGTACAAATTTATACACATTTGGGTGCATATGCATAGGCATATGTGCAAAGATTACAGGAATAAGAATTAAAAGTTTCCATATGTACATAGATTTGAGATAAAATTTATAAAATTCATCATATAAATATTTATGATTGTATATAAATTGGTATAAATTCATAAGGCATGAAAATGGTTCATGTATATATGCATATTTTCATATTCATGAGGTATGGTACTAGTTCATGCACATACACAAATTAAATTTTTTAAGTTTAATGACAAATGGTTTTCATTCCACTTCAAACTTATTGACACTGAGGCCATGATGATGAATTAAACATTTTTCATTCTTTGTCGATCATGCATATATAATATATGGAATGCACTTGAACAAAACTATACAATTGAATCTATAATTCATCCGTAGTGGTTGATTCATTTTTTATTCTAGTCAACCCATCATGTGGTTCCCTTTTATTTTATACGTAGGTATTTTATCTATTACATCATATACTTCTCCTCTCATTTATGAGATTTTGGGCATGTTGTCTTCCCAACCCAAGATCTTGACTAGTTACATAAATTTGAGAGACGTTCTCCCTAACTCTCCATGTGATTTATTAAGGAAGCACAATTTATCCATGCTTCAAAAAGAGGAACCAATATCCAAGTGCTTCAATGGAAAGCAAAATTCTCCAATTCTTCAAAAAGGAAGCATCATTTAAAATAATTTACAAGGACAACTCTTTTCTTGTTCTTTAATTTAAAATTTTCAAAATCATATTTGAAATATTCAATCTATAGATTCGACTACCATATGTTTGTTGTAAGTTTTATTATTGAATGACCTTAAATTTAGTCCTCTTATGTATAGGTTGGTAATTTCAAATTGGTTCAATATCGATAGTTGATATTGACCTGAGCGTAATAGTACTGAACCTCTCCCAATATTAGCTACTTTCTAAAATCAAAACTTTCCTTAGGGTCAACTCATCTACCTAGCATGTCGATGGTGTGATAAATTACCAAATTGGATTAATATGTATACAAATAAAGGTCTCACTTAATTAGGAATTGACACTTATTTGGTACACATCTATACAATATTAAACATTGATAAAATCTACCTTATTCTTTCCAAATTTTAAATCAATCCCTAAGAGTAGTCACAAGCGAAGTTTGAAGCATATAAATCCAAGTCAAAGTAGGCATTGTGAAGTATCAAATCTAAATCATTAGCTACATTCATATAAAAAAGGATCGACATTTTAAAATTACATAAGTGGGAGAACTATATGTGGCTTGATTTCCTTCCTTGGAGTATTGGATACACAGGCAATGATCAATTGAATGGGGTCAAAACTGCCCATTACACTATTCTATTTCTTTAAGTTTTTAGTGATCACAAGAACACCTAGGGTTTTAAGGAGGAGTAAAATTTTAGAGTTATATGTGTCATCAATGTTTGTAATCACACGTCTGGATCTCTAATATACATGTGAAGGTAACTATACGGTCACAGGCATATCTTTTAACATATTTCACTATTGATCACTTAGGTTAGTATCAACAATCGATATAGATCTAGATCTGATAGAACTAATCTTGCACAAATAGAAACACATATATTGAACCTGATGAATCATGGGCTTGATTTAGTCTATTTTACAATATCAAAACATAGTCACAGTCAAATAGTCAATCATAAAAACTAAGTACTCATTCTTTTTTTGCATTTACTATAGTTCGCATATGCCACTTGACAAATCATTACAATCAATTTAAGTATTTTACATTTAAATGTATGTTTGAATGATATATCTATCTATCTAAATTATTCTAATATTTTATATCCTATTAGGTTTTATAAAACCAAATTATGGTAAAACACATATATCATTTATGTTGCAAATAGGGGAAACCCTTTTAAAAAATCATTTTTGGCTTTAAAAATGGCAAAGTATTTAAATTATTTTTTACCTTGCTTATGATGGTAATGGAATGGTAAACTTTAAAGAACCATGTGTGTCATGACATAATCCAATGTCACATCAAATAATCAACATGCTCAATACTAGATTCAAATTTTATTTATAGATCAAAATTCTCACTATTCTAAACAATATCACCCTATATTTCTTGCACTAACTACAGAAAGGTGTGTGTTTTGTATAATTTAATCAATTTCATGTTTGAATTACTTACATAAGAGTTTTGGAAGGTCCATTAATATGATACATTTAAAATTTGACTTTTTAATTTGAACAAGCTATTTAAAACTATTGGTAGAACATAATATAGTGGAATAAATAATTAATTTTTATAAATCAAAAGTTTATCCTATGATTGAGACCCGAAATAACTTATATAGAGAAACATGAGATAGAAATAATATTTTATTGAATTCATTTTTATTTTTAGGATATTGAATAATGCAATTGTATATTCTAATAATTATTGTCCATATTGTGGACACCTAAATTTGGTATTATATATTTGATAACATCAATTTTGACATATGTGACTTGTGCAATTTGACTCTTGTGCACACTTTCACCTATATATTTGCCTATCAATTATCTTGGTTGACCCAATTTTCTATCATTCATATTCAGGATCAGCCTAATCTATGAAATAACACTCCATAATCTAAGAAGATTGTCACCACATTCTAGATCATTGATTTTCCCACTTTGGACAATGCCTAAAATAGTTTAAAAAATTGTTACCTCAGGGGTTCTCCTCTACTGACATCGTCTAAGATCCTCTAAAAACTAATTTTAAAATTAAAATGTCTCCATTTTGGTTGGCCTAAGTATGTCCATATGTTAGTTATGGGTGAAAATATCAAAGGCTCTTCTACAAATACAAATCAAGCCTAAGTTTATACTCACATAACAATTATTTTGAGATCCACTTACAAACTTGAGAAATCCATTATCAATCTCTTGAGTCATTACCATAAATGCATACACATATAAAAAACCATCAATTGAGAATCCCTAGAGCCAATTTTGAACACTAACATAAGGTCTAAGTTTCATGTTATCAAGTGTCACAATCTAAACTAAAATTTAAATTCTAGCATGAACACAATGGTACACACACACCTAGGTGGGAGAACCATGTGTTTTTTAATCCTTACTCATATTATTGGAATATAGGAAATGCTTAAGCACTAAATAAGGATTTTTTGGGGTTGTCTACCCATATTTCTATCATGAATGGACATAGACATATACATGTGATCTGTGCATAGTTGTTGTGCAGTTGAATACACTATTTTTTATTCTATGAAAAACTTACACCTATCATTCAATCATGCACACTCCTTTTCTTGAAGTTTTATGATAACCTTATGTACAATCCCTACACCTAATCAAATAATTTCATGTAATGGTTACATCAAATCCTGGCCTGTATACCTCATTGTGCACCTCACAACTTGTCATCCTACATGCCTCAAATGCATTTACTCGTAAAATCTCTTGCTCTTTTGGACCCTACATCAACACAAATACATGTTAGCCTACCCCAACCACATGATTCAAAATGTGTCCCAAACAACCATTAAATGCCAATAGAGGATCCTAAGATCAAAGCTATTTAAAGACATCATGAACATTAACTATTCAAACCATTGCCAACTACCACATCTAATAGGAGAATGGCATGCCTATCAACATCCTCCTTAATATTCATATAGTAGTTAAGACTACTTTTTTTTTTATGTATTTTAAATATGTAATATACATATCTAGTCAATATAATTAATAACATAGTTATATCAATGCATTTTACATAGTCATAACATAGTTAGTTTGCTCTGTGTATCTACTTTGTATACATGCACTGTAGACTTCATATTATGTTTTCCCTATTCTTTTCATTTATGAATAGAATTTTATTTTCCTGTAAGTAACACTTCTTCTCCATTAAATGTGTGTTTGATTGTTCCATCTTAATACATGTATGTGCATTCAATCCACACAACCAAACTTAATTGTCCCCCATACACTTGGTCCCAGTCTCCATGGTGTAGATCATTTGGTATCATAGCTACGATCTATTCCTTTGTATGTCTATAACCACATGAGCACAATGAGAAAGAAAAGGTTTAATAGTTAATTCTATTTTAGAGACTCTAGGAGAACAAGATAGTAAAAGCAATATGGCTGATGCCTAGAACCAACTTAGATAGCCCCCAAAGTTTGAAGGCTCATTACCAATGCACTCGAGGCATGACACATCAAAAAATTTGGTTAGTTCTATGAGTTAATGTTGGGTTATTTTAGTTATTTCTACTTTGACACTGAAGCTTCTCCCCAACAGGCTAGCACATTGGCCCTATCACATGATAGGTAGTCTCACGCGCTCACCCAAAGTGTGCAGTGAAAGACTGGTCCTTGAAGGCTTTGTAGCACAATTTTATATGTTTGTTCATCTTTTGTAACATAGTTTTTAAAAGGTTATTCAACACCCTGAATATACTAATATTATCATTATCATTCCAGATTTAACTACCACTATAACTAAGATCACCATTACTATTTAATAGTAGTGATAAAATTAAAAAAACACATGACTTAGAAATAAACCATATCCATTATCCAACACTTAAAATAGTTAATCACTCATAAAAAAATATAGAAAACACAAATTTATCATTAATAGCTTACTGAACTACAAGACAATTTTTATCTCTATACCCCAAAAAAGACCATCATGTGAATGATTAAAACAAGGGTTTTTATACTTGTTTTTCCCTGACCAAGTGTCATAATTATAATTATCATGAACAAATGTCACATAGACTCCCAAAAAACTAAGAGTCATGGCTCTTACAATTAATTATTCCTATAGACTTGGGTTTATATGCCCCTAGATCCTCGTTTTATGCTACATTTTGGTAGCCAAGTGTTCTATTCCTTGTAAGCTAGTATAAAACCTCTGATCAATGGGTTCAAAGTGTCCCACTTGAAATGTTCTTCCAACTACTCCTGCATCCCTCACATTTCACTTCCCATGTGTTCCCTTAGTCTTATGATTTTATTCTGAGTCCTCTATTCTCGAGTCCCATATGACACATTATCTCTTGATTGGGTCTTCTCACACTGGGTTTCTTATGCCATGGTCCTTCCACACCTATCACCTTATGTGCCCAATAGCTATACACCATGGTCCTCTCGTGCCATTATCCTTCTATGATGTGTCAATACTTACATCAAAATGGATGATCGTCCCTATACACCGCATGCCAAAAATGGAACAATACTTAGTCAAAATTTAGGGGTCAACATCACCCCACACTAACCCTTAGTCCATCCTAGACTAAGTGACACTAGCATCCTATAAAAAATTTGGCCCCTTATGCTCGAGTTCCTTCTTAAGCCTATCCCAATGGAACAATGCATTGAGGACTTTGGTAGTTATTCTTCTAATGGCCTCTTTTAATTCTTTCATCTCTTCAAGTTGAGTTGGAGTCTTGGTCTTTTTTATTTGTTAATCTAGGGTTACATTGGTTTCCTTATAGATGTCTTTTAATTTAGATCCATCCTTATCAACATGTCCTCATATTATGGCAAAACTTGCATTGACTTGTTGATGATGGTTATTAATGGAATCTTTCATCATTTTAATGTCCTTGAATGCTTTTGTATGCTCAATGTGATTTTTTATTAAAAGAGAAGCATCAGCTACTTACTACCTCAGGACCTCCTAATCATGGAATCAAGCTTCCACTATTTTATTCAAGCATGCTAGACATGCAAAAATTCCATCCAAAATAGAGACAAATTCCCTGAATCTCTCCAAGGTGCTCTTACAAATGTCTACCACCATGGTGAATTATTTAATTATTTATTTAGCCTTATCTCTTGGTGTGAGGCACTCCTTATTTTTCTTGAGCAAAAGCTCAACTAGGGTTTCCAATTTTCTGATGGCATCCCTGTCTAATGATACGCCATCCACAAGTGTTGGTTCATCTTTCAAAAAAAAAATTCAAAGGTTTAAAACCCTTACCTTAGCCTTAGTGGCATTTTATATTTGTTTCTTTAAGGAAGCCACTTCCTTGGCTAGCACTTACTTTTTTGAAACTAATTTATTGTATATTTCTATGACTCTACCATGTTTCCTTTCCATCATGCATGAATCTAAATCTGATAAAACATTTTAGTGCATCATTTCCATGGATAGTTTTAAAAATATGGAACTTGTCATTATTGGAGAGAGTCGTTGTGGATCAATCTTTGTAAGGTCTAGCAATCTTGGATCATCTAGGTCAAAAAAATGCAATCTAAAGGAATGTCAAATTGGGTTTCCTCATTGTACATTTCCAAAAGGAAAGACACCTACTTTCTTGTTTCTAGGGTCGCATCCTTGGGGTGGAAGTTATTTCAAAGATAGAGGTCCTTATCCTATACGTTGAACTGGTAACATTTGTGCATAGTGGATAAATCTCTATGTCCATGTTCCTCTTCAGTTGGCCCCTTCCCCCTTTTTCGGTCTTATTCAAGCTCATCCTTTTGATGGCTTCTTGATGCCATCTCACTTGCTCCCACTCTTTCAATATCAAGTTGATCACTGTATAGGGCCTCTTATCATAGGGATGGAATATTTTTAGAGTCTGATCCCAAACTATGAATCTCTACCTGAAAGGGGTCCCATTGGGGCACTCACCATAGAGGTTGGTGTGGGGTTGACCTTATGTTAGTCGTAAGAGAAGGTGGAGGTGAAGGTGGTCATGGAGGTGAATAAGGTGAGGAAGTCGGCTGAAGAGATGATGAAGGGTTTGAGGTAGGTGAGTGAGGAGTGGAATTAGTAGGAGATGGCAAGGCAGGGGGAGATAAAGTGTGAGTAGGGGATGAAGAAGGTTGAGGTGGTGAAGGTGAAGGGTGAGGTAGAGAAGTTGAAGTGAAAGTTGGAGGTGGATGTGGCATAGAATGTTAAGAAGTAGTGGGTATGGAGTGCTACACCTTCATTTTCCTTTATCATTTTTGTTGGACCTATTGCCCACTAGAATTGGTACTTGGCTCTAGATGTTTTCTTCATATTTTTGGTTCTTAGGGGAGCCTCGCCTTGGGGTCTTCATCTTGAGGATACTGGTGTAGGGAGGATTACAAATCAAGTTAGTCAAGCATTAGTCCATAAATAATGAAGCATGCATAAAGAACTAACTAACCAAGCCTATCTATTCCTATGGGAATTGCAAAGGATAGCAAGAAACAAATGAAAGAAAGTAACATCATATTACCTTTCCAAATAGATTCACCATACCAATGTGGCCCAAAAACATATTCTCCCTTGATCAATCATCTTTATCTTTGTCAACAATGGTGGTAAGCTCCTCCAATGCCTCAAGAACACTCCATAAAACCTAGGCTCTTGATTCCAAATCACTAAACTAGCCTATCAATGAAACTTGCAAGCAAAATCTATGATCAAATACAAAACTTTGTGGAAACAATTTAACATTATAACTTTGCAATATTCAAGCTTAAAATTCATGTCTGTGGCCTCTCTATTTATATATTTTTGAGATTGGTCAGGATCAACCATGACCATCCATCTCAAGATTGAGATGTGTGGCCATGGATAATCCTAATATTTAGAATTAAATTCATAATTATCTTCATCATGACTTTGGAAGAAGGGGCATTGAAGAGGCATGGGAGGCATTAACTAGGAATGGGTGACCCATAATCCTGATATTTGTGGCATTTATGGCCTAGGGATGTCTTCCCAAGAAATGATTTCACCTGATGATGCAATTATAGGAATCAATTTTCAAAAATAAATATTAAAAAACTCTCATGGAAAATCCACTTAAGCTCTTGATTTGGATTAATCAGCCTTAAGCAATGTTAATCAATATTTATGCAATTATTTGAAAATTGGCCCTCAATTAATCAAAATGGTCAGAAAGTCATATTACTAGGTCATAATTTGACTGGATAGGAACTGGAAGGCAATGTTAGATGTGTTGGAGCTGTATTACCATTTAAGATGTTGACAAAAATAAATAACAAAAGTATGTGATTTGTACCAATGAATTATAAGAAAAGAGTGATCTAGAGCACTAAATAGCAAAATTGTCATTTTGACTCAAAATTATCTGATCAAAGTTAGCTGGCCCATAAAATGCATTTCCCTATTTAGGGATACTTTAACCTAAATTGGCACTTGTAAATGATAATTTCAAGCCATTTATCACATTTTATAGATTTTGACCTAAAATGTGTATTTGAGTGCACTTTGAGTAAGATTGACAATTTCAACACAAATGGTGTTAGAAAGTGGATGTCTGCATTTTGCCCCTATTTGAGAAGGTGTAGCGAGACATTCAAGAAAAGTAACATATTTTCAAATAAAAGGGTTATCAATAATAAATTGGAATAGACCCATGATTCCCCCTCAAGAGGACATACTAGGATGAAAGAAAAGGATGGACTCTCAAGAAGAGAGAGAAAGTGAGAGATTAACCCATGGAATAGATCACATCCAATCAAGATAATGCTTGCACACGTGATTACCATCAATGATCAAAATATAATTAGAGGTATAATAGTCCCCAGAGATGGGAGGACTGGGAAAGATACAATCCATAAATGTAAGGGACACACTGTAAATGTACCTAATTTGAGAGTACAAACTACGCACTTATGGCATTGATCAATCCCAAGACAAGTTGCACACTAAAATATTGTCATCATGGGATTTAATGTGGAGAGGTTGGAATTAGAGGAAAAGGGAGAATGTTTTGCTTCAGGAAGGGAAGCACCACTAGACTGGGGTCTCTAAAGAGAATATAATAAGAAGTACTCTAGTAGAGCAGATTTGATCGTGATAAAATAGTTTTGCCCCAATACAAAAAATCTTGATCATTGATTAATAATAAACAATGATTATTCCACTATAGAGATAATTTGATTAGATGTGGTTTAGATATTGTGCCCCAGCATGGGCAATTGGCAAGAAAAATAGCTCAAGAATATAACCAAAAAGAGAGGTTAAAGTGAGCGGGTGAAAATGTACATATGATGGTGTAATGGCTTAGAAATCCATATAAAATCAAGCATATAAGAATTCACAAAGTGATGAGAGAGATCCAAATATAAACATAGGATCAAGATATAAATAATCAAGATCCATGTGAATCATCAAGATGTTCTAAAACATAAAAGAGATAAGAAAAAATAAATAAGGAAACACAAGACCAAGATGAGACAAGAAGTAATTAAAAGAGAAAATAAGAAGAAATAAAATGAGAGGTGAGAAATCACAAAAAAACATCAAGAAAACTCAAATAAACACACAAACAAAAACCAAGTTATTTTGGTTTAAAGATAAATGTTCATGCATGTGCAGTAGAGGCATTAATTTCCACCACATCATAACAAAGAACAATGACAAAATAAATGGGGGAAGAGAATAAAAGGAAAGGGTTGGCCGATTTGACTCCAGGTGTATAAGACAAGTGGGCACTGCCTATATAGTTCCATGGATGTATGTTCCAACATAAACTTCAAGCCAAATGTAGTTCTCCCAGGAAATGGGATAGAAGAAAAATGATGATCAGACCAACATGATTAATTGTTATAGAATAAATGGAAGAATCTGATGGGATGAAAAAGAATGATCTTGAAAAATGGAAAGTGTGTGGGACAACGTAAAATGAATTGGTGTTTCTATGCTTACAAAATGGCAAGAGCATAGCATGGTGGAATGAGAATGTACAAGTGTATAGAAGCATAAGACAATGTTTTTGTTCTTTTATGGATCATGTTCAGATGTTTTTGGTATTTTCAAAGTATTCTAATGTTTTTGGTGTTTTTTAGATAAAATATGCACAAAGTGGGACCATCTAGTCGAAGAAATACACATCTTGAGAGTAGAGGTTCTAATAAGATAGCTAAGCCGATTGTAATAGCCCATGCTCATATATCGATGAGAGTGAGGTTCTTGATAAAATAAGAAAGAACAGCAAGTATGGGAACTGAGAAGATGCAGCTATTCACTTGTCTGAAGCTACACAAGATAGTCCTGGCTGAACTACTTTGTAGAACTACTATTGAAGACGTTCATAATGTTCATGAGACATAATCAAGATCATAATTGGTCAGGGGATAAAAATTATTCAAGCTTATAACATGTCTTAGACAAAATAAATAATATGCTTCTTGAAGAGAGAAATCCAAAATGGGATGAAGAATGTGTTCAGAGTGCCAAGGGTTCAAAGCCTTTACTATCGAGATTCATGAAAAGTGGACTAGGGTAGTATAAAATGTGTTTAAGTTAAGATAAAAGGGTGGGATAAAATTATGACAGCACAAGTTGCCCCCAAGTCAGGGGTCGTATAGATAATGATTCAAAGTTGTTTATGCATAGAACCTCTTCAGGTGTATGATGTTCATGGGCTCTAAAATTTATTCACCATTAAGTTTAGCTAGTTGATATGCTCTAGATCCATAGTTTGTTGTGACAATATATGGCCCTAACCAATTGGGTTGAAACTTGCCTTTTTTTTGGGTTCAAAATTCATGTTCTTTTGGTTATCTTTCAAAATTAAGTCACCAATCTCAAATTCTTGAGGGAGAATGTGTTTTGTGTATCTTCTCCACAATCTATTTTGATAGGCATGTAAGTTTTCTAGGGTATTTAAAGACTTACCATCAAGAATTTCTATTTTGTGCAGTTGTGAGGCTCTATAGTCTTCATTATCTTCAATGTGCTCCAGTGATATTCATAATGATGGGATCTCAATCTTGACTAGGATGATAGCTTCAGTGTAAAAACAAGGGAGTATGGAGTAGCTCCAGTGGGGGTGCGATGATTGGTCTATAAGCCCAAAGGGTAGGAAAGAGTTTCAAGTGCCAATTACAACTAGCATCATTGACAATCTTCTTTAAGATAGCTAGAATGGTTTTATTTGATGCCTCAACTTGTCCATTGCCTTGTAGGTTATATGGAGTGTATTTCTTATGCTTGATATTCAATTTTGCATAAAGATATTTCACATCTTAGTTCACAAAATATCCACCATTATCGGATATAATACAGGTTGGGATGCCATATCGATAGATGATATGGTAATGAATGAATTTGTATATTTGTTTCCTGATAACATAAGGGAGAGGAATGGCCTCAATCCACTTGATAAAGTACTTGGTTACAATCAAAATGTGCTTATGGCCATCTAAAGATGTCAGGTTAATTTTCCCAATGAGATTGAGACCCCATGTATGGTCATGGTATTGTAATCAACTACAATGGTAAGGAAGGTGCATGTATCAAGTTGTCATGTTGCTGACAAGGAACACACTTCTTTACATAATTACAAGCATATGTCTCCATTTTGGGCCAATAATACCCCATTCTAAGAAGTTTCTTTTCTAGGACTAGACCATTGGTATGGGCCTCACACATTCCTTCATTGACCTCCTTTAGTGCCAGCATGGATTTTCCCAAAGATAAATAATGAAGAAGTGTTCCATCATAGCCTTTTATATAAAGTCTATTTCCAAGGAGGATATAACATGTTAATCAATAAAGGAATATTTTTTGTTGGTTGTTGGAAAGATTGGCAGGAAATACATGACTATGGAAATAGTTATAAAAGTCTCAATACAATGGTAGCTCAGGTGAGGGATTAGGATCATCAATGGTGTATATCCTCTCTGAATCTAATAGAATATGTGTTAGCTAAAGAAGATTTTGAATTAGGAACTGATACTCTTTAGCACTATCATGCATTTGAATTATGGAACCAATTGTTGTCATGGCATTGGTAGATCTGTTTTTGACTCATAGAACTTACTCAAATTGTAGAGATTTAAAATGTGTTTTAAGGTCATCGACAATTTGTTTGTAAGGAACAAGCTTATCATCTCTTGGTTGATACTAATCAATTGTCTGATTTATGATTAGCTATGAATCTCTATAGACCTTTAAGATTTGAATGTCCCATTTTATGGCAAGAGGGAGCCCTATAACCAATGCCTCATATTTAGCCATATTATTTTTACACAAAAACTATATATGGAAGGCTTTAGGGATTAAATCCCCTTATGACATGATCAACAATATGCCTACTCTAGATCCTTAGGATGTGAAGGATAAATCAAAATAGAGCCTCCACTATTTAGGTTCTTGTTATGCTTGTTTTATCATCATGATAGAATCATCTAGAAGGTCAAAGTTGAGAGGTTGAGTAGTTGTAATAGGAGCTTCTACAAGTTGGTCTACAAGAACTTATACTTTGATTGCCTTATGATTCTAGTACTCAATATCAAACTCACTGCATAATCCATTTAGCCATGCATCCTTGAAGAGTTGCTTTAGATAAAAAGAACTTGAGAGGATCTACCTTGGTGATAATAATAGTTTTGTTATTTAGCATATAATATCATAATTTCTAAGTGGTGAACACCATAGCTAAACATGCCTTCTCAATAGGCATATAATTATGTTCATAGGCTACCAATGTATGGATTAAATAATAAACCATGTGTTCCTTATCATGATCATCATGCTAAGCCAAAAGTGCCCCCAGTGCATGTTCCATGGTTGATATATAAAGACTTAGTGGCTTTCCTTGTGTTGGAGGTCATAAGACTGGTGGATTGGCCAAGTATGTTTTAAGCTTTGCAAATGATATCTGACAATCTTCATCTGACTGAAATGTTACCCCTTTCTTTAAAATATAGGTAAATGGGTGGCACTTATCTGCTAATTAGAAATGAACCTGCGTATAGACTGGATCTTGCCTTGTAGACCTTATAACTATTTAAGATTATTTGGTGGAGGCATTTCTATAATAGTGGTGACCTTTATAGGGTTAACTTCAACCCTTCATGATATAATGAACCCTAAAAAATTTCTTGATGTGAATCCAAAGACATATTTCTTAGGATTTAAGTAAACTTTATATCCACAAAGCCTCTCAAATATTCTTTGTAAAATGTCAGGGTGTCCAGCTCTTGTTCTTGATTTTTATAGTATATCATCAACATAGTCCTCAATAATGTCATGCATCATGTCATGGAAGATGACAGTCATTACACACTGATATGTGGCTCTAAAATTTTTCAAACCAAATGGCATGACTTGGTAACAAAATGTCCCCCACAGAGTGGTGAACGCAATCTTATGTTGATTTTCAAGGGCTATTTTGATCTAATTGTAACTAGAGAATCTATCCATTAAGGACAACATATCGTACTCAGTAGTTGAGTCGATGATCATGTCAATGTTTGGAAAAATAAAATCATCTTTAGGACACGCTTTATTGATATCATGAAAATTAGTATAAACATGTATGCATGGGGTCTTTTTAATTACTGACACTATGTTATAAATTCATTCAAAGTAGTCCAATGGTTTGATAAAATTGGCTCCTAACAGCTTTTCTAACTTGGCCTTAACTAAAAGGGCAATGCATGGATGCATCTTTCTCAAATTTTGTTTGACTGGTTTAGCATCAAGGTGAATAACAAGATGATGCACAACTAAATCTGGGTCCAAGCCTGGCATGTCAGAGTATGACCATACAAAGATGTCTATATAATCTTTAAGAATGGATATAATATGTTCATGTTTTGCTTCAGTAAGAGAAGTTCCAAGATAAACAATTTTAAGATCCTTATGGGTTCCTAAATTCACTTCTATTGTGCTCTCCATAAGGAGTGTGGATCCATCTTCTAGAATGGTAGGTAGAGTATGGTCATGATCATTTTCTTCTACTATATCTTCTTGTTGTTCCTCCCAAATATCTGGATAATATGAAGAATTAAAATCTACCTTCTCAAGTAAAGGCCAATTGGAAAAAACCTCTATAAACTCAAGAGTAAGATGCTCAAATATTTGATATTGTTTTGAAGAGATGCTTGTACTAACTATGGAACCTAGGCTAAATGTACTTTCTACATCTTGAGGGGATGAGCAAAGTTTCCTACTTGGGAGTGCCTAAACTAGGTTTTCACTCAAAGGCTTATCTTTTTCTTTACTTTTTCCCTGATCAACAAGTGCCTCAAAGAGGTTTTCACCTGAAGATATAGATGTTTGTTCTTTAATATGACTAAGAAAGTTTTCTTGCTTTCCAAATTAGGTAGAATAATTCAATGAAAAATCAAAACCCTACTTATGATCACCAATGGGGAATGCATATCAGAGGCCCATATATTCTAAAATTGATTCTTCATTTTGAAACTCATCAAGGCATATGATCAAATTTTTTTGATCCCAATCTATTATTTTATGATGGCAAAGGCATAGGTTATAGCGAGGGTTTGCTTCAATATGGGAAACACCAATGGTAAAGATATAATGTCCTGATTCAGGAAGGGAAGCACCACTAGGATAGATTTTTGCTTCAGGATGGGAAGCTCCAATAGGATAGATTTTTACTTTAGGATGGGAAGATCCAATAGGTGTTATGGTCAATATGGCATTTGAATCAAAAAAATCTTAATCAGTAAGCTTATCAAAAGGGATATAATGGGATATTATGTCACTACTAGGAGTCTCGTTACTAATCACTTCAGAAGAGTCACTACCAAATGTTATGAGGTCATCCTCTAGTGGTTTAAATCTGAGACCATGATTCCAATTGATAACTCTAACTGATAAAGGTTCTAAAATTCCTTGCATTTGTGGACCAAGGCCTTTCCTTGTATATTCAAGATGATCTATTATCCTATTGGGGATAGGATACTTTGGATTCTAAAAATAATCAACAAGGCCTTTAGAATATAACTAATCTCCCTCAGTAAAAGCCTCTTGATCTTTCTTTGGTGTAATTGTCGGTACAAAAACTATAGGAGGTTTTGGTTGCTAAATCTGATTAGGTCTGTTAGGAGTATGGGAAGTTCTAAGTTTACCAAATTTTAGGGGATTTTGGTAATTTTTCAATATTGAGGACATATTTTAGATGGTATGTGGAAATGCTTGCATCTTTAATAATAACCTATTTAGCTAGAGTTACAAAAAATGGATCAATCAAAGTGGAGGCTATATCACCAGGATCTATATAATTAGATGGAGATGGATGAGAAATGATAGTTTTGTTCTTCTTTGCAATGAATTCATAACCTAGACAATAGTTATAATTATGAAACTTTGCTTCAAGATGTTTGCAGTATTGGTATGGCTACTGATCAATGGGAATAGTAACCTCAATCCCATCATGGGGAAATTTAAGGCATTGATGAAGAGTAGATGGAACTATCTATACTTCATGGATCTAAGGATGACCAAGAAGTATGTTATAAGGAAGCTCAATATCCATAATATGGAATAATGTGTGATGAGAAATAGACCCAACCATGATTGGTAACCAAATTATACCAGATGACTCCCTCTCAACATTATCGTAAGCCTTGATTGTAATAGTTTTTGGTTGAATGTCTTTATCCATGTAGCTCAATCATCACACCAATTTAAGAGATATGATGTTACATCCTGAACCATTATCTATAATAACCCACTTGATCTTGTGATCTGCAATGATTATCTCAATGTATAGTGGGTTATTGTGGTTTGGGTTGAGGGTGAACATTTCCTTTTGATCAAATATGGTTTGTCAAAATGAAGACAAATGTCTAACTAGGTTCCAGAATTGATCAAGGTTTATATCATTAGGCATAATAGACTCTTGTAAAAATTTGTTGAAGATGGTTTTATGGACATCAGATGTCCACAAGAGTTCTAATATGGAAATTTGTGTAGGGGTTTTATCTAATTGATTTGTTAGACTATAAGGCCTTTGAACTGTGGATTGAACTAGTTTAGTCTTTATTGGGATAGTATTCAACTTTATAACCATTGGCACAATGTTCTCATTGTGTTTTATGGAAAAAGTGGGTGAAGGGCCCTGGATGGTAATTTGTGGGCATATAGTTACAAATGCACAATCTAGAGGTGGTAAGGAGTTATTATATTTAGAAGAGGGAGGCAGAGGGCCTTGGATGGTGACTCATGGGCAATTAACAATATTTAAAAAAAATATAGGTCAGTGAGGAGCCTTTATAAGAAAGGTATTGTTGTTCAAGATTAGTAACCCGTGCAAACAGAGTAGCAACATGATGATGTGAACCTGACATGGTATTACTAGGGGGAGAGGGTGCTGACCCTATAATGATGGGTCATGTGTTATGAGGAACATGAGATTGGCCATGTGGCTTTACAATAACAGTGGTAATGTGGGTTGAAAAAATGCATCCCACAGTGTTGTTATAGTCATAAGGTACATTATTATAAGCCACATTATTAGTGTGGTCATTATGATCTTGATTATGCTCATTATGATTTTGACCTTGTTGGTTTTTATTCTACCTCTATCCTTGATTATGACCATTTTGAGTGTTTCTTAGTGGTGATGGATCATGTTGAGGAAAGGGGTCTTTGTAGATTCCCATATCCTGATTTTTGTCCTGATTAGGGGCCAACTTAATTTCTAGTTCATCACTTTTAATGAAGTCCTCAATAATATGTCATAATTAAATGCAATGATATGTGTCATGACCAGTAACACGATGAAAGTTACACCATTCATTCTCTTTGTACCAATCTGGTTTTGGCTAATCTTGAGGAAATGGTCTTGATACTGGCCATATAATTAAATTAGCTACAATGAGCTTTTATAACACTATTTCAATTGATTCTCCTAACTTGTTAAAGACTTTAAAATTGTTATGAAATGTCCTTCGTTGAGGTTGTCTCTGCAAATTAGATAGTGGATTTCAGGGAGTTAATTATACATTTGGAGGAGGCATAGCCTATACCATTTGTACATGCCTTGTTTATGTCACCCCATTTCCAACCATGTTCTTTTTTTGTTAAAGCCCTTAGGCTTATCCTACATAATTGTTTGAGCTAGTGATTTAGCCTGATTAGACACTTGAACTTGCATAAAAATCTTAACGACGCCTTTAGAATAAGAGCCTTCTCAATCTGCACTCCTTTGTCAATAATTTTTTCAAATGAGTTAGTACAAGCTAACGATAGATTACGCATAACTTCAAGATGAAAATTTTGTACAAAGATATCAGCCAACTATTTATCTGGTAAATTATGTTGAAATCAGCCTACCAATGCTCTCCACCTTTGTAGATATGCAGTGAAACTTTCACCATCACACTGCTTGGCTTTGTATAAGTCAAAAATAGTCAATTCATGTTCTTTATTATATGATAAATGGTTAACAAACTTTTTTGATAAGTCGTTCTAATCCAAAACTGATCCCTTAGGTGGTTTAAGTAGCCAATCAAGAGCTTGTCTCTCTAAACTTCACAGAAATAGTCATAGTAAGTGTTTGCTACTATAAGCAACCTCTTGACACAAGATGAAGAATGCTTGTATGTGTTCATGTGGATCTCCTTTCCCTTTGTATTTTTCAAATTTGGGTGCCTCAAAATAAGGTAGAAAGGGTTTTGGAGAACATATAAGTCAAATGGATATGCGCTTATCTCATCAAATTTATACTTTTTTACTTTACTATTCATCTCCAATCTTTGGACAATTTCCTTCATATAATTCCATTATTGTATGTTTGGTGTATTTATGGATTGGATAAGATGTTTTTGGGGTGGAATGTGCCCCTGATTTCATTGTTATTTGGGTTAAATGTGCCCTTGGTTTTGTTGCTATTGGGGTGGAATGTGCCCCTAGATTTATTGTTGTTGGGGTGGAATGTGCCCTTGGTTTCATCATTGTTGGGGTAGAATGTGCCCTTGGTTTTGTTGTTATTGGGGTGGAATGTGCCCCTAGTTTTGTTTTTATGGGGGTAGAATGTGCCCCTAATTTTATGTGGATCTATATGGAGCATATACCATTCGATCCATGATTTGGTTCTGATTTGCTACTTGAGTTGAGAACATAGGCCATTGATTCTTGGATTGTAAAACATTTCTTGAATTTGGTTGTTTTGCACTTTGTTGATTTTGGAAATTTCTATGTTTATTTACCAATCTTTGTGTTGGTTGAAAAGAACTAGCCAAATTGTATTGAGGGATTTCCTCAATTCAAACTAAATGTTTGGGTTTCTAAGTTTATAAAGTAATAAGAGGTTCTTGACGATTGAATAATGTATGTTTTGTATCAAATGGAACACTTTGTAAGGTTTCTTGTGACTTTAACTGTTCGTTTAGATTACCTTGATCTACTATGGTAATGTCCTCATCCAATATTTGTTGCATACTTTCAACCACATTTATTTTTTCTTTTCAAGCATTATTGTGAATTGAAGTGGCAACTAGGGAGTCAATTAAGTCTACGATAGGTTGATCTGCATATCATTGACTTATTATCTTAATCTTAGCTAGAAGATCTAGATTTGTGGGTTTTGACTTTATTTATATTTCCTTTCCTTTTTTAGGGGAAGAAGGTATGTTCATTTGTGCAAAAAATTTCTCTTGCCATCATTGTTCTCCTTCTCTAACTAAGGTAAGCAATTGTTCTGTAGGAAAGTCAGAAGGTAGTATAGCACCTGATTCTATCAATCTAAGAATGGCTTTGTCTTGATCTTCTTGGGGTTGATATCCATTGTAATCATCTTCTGATCCTACTATTGTGTGTATGTATGAGTGATACACAAGATGACTTGAGTCCACCAAGATGATATATGATTTTGAGTCTTAATAAATGACCTTCAATCCAAATGGAAAATTGAACCCAAGTTAAAACAAGCCTAGTGTGCAAATGGTAAACCCACTTTGACACACCAACCCTTAGAACTAAAAAAGGTTTAATTTCAAATGTGGATTATAAATGAAGGATTAGATCTAGACTCAATTTGGAAGCATGACTTCACCAAAGTGGATGACATGACACAAAGCTTTTAATAACAATTTGAACAAGGGAAAAGTGAATTTTCCATTTGGACAGTGTAACACCTCCCTTGCTCAATAAAATTGAGGACAATGTGATTTGGTTATGTTCTTTTGAGTTAACAAGCAGTTTTAGACACAAATCAAGACCAAATAAGCTAATGACAAAAAACAAACATCTTAAGTCTAAACTGAAAAGGTATGGAAAAGTGGGGTCTACTAAACTAGCAAGATTTCAATCATTCTAGGGGAATTAATTACATAATGACTTTCACATCAAATGATTTAAAATACAAGCACAAAAATTAGGTGACCATGGCATTGGCTAGTTGTAAAAAGGTCTAGTCCTTTTTACAACCACTAAATCCTATTGTTCGCTCAGTATAGTGTGATGTCCAGATGTAGATACGTCCTATGTGTAACTCTAAAGGAGTCAAATAAAGTCAATGTTGAGAGGTGAAACCTCAGGTCAAAGCTTTCTTAAAGAACTCATGGGAGGTAATGACATCCCCCTTCCAAGCCAAGTTTGCATAAAAATAAAGAAAGCATAGAAGAGAAAGACTTTAAGGTCATTTTCAAGATCACCCAAACTTTGGTGAGTTTTTGAAGAGTGATTTAGGTGACATTCTTTCTAAGCATTGGACTAGGCTATTTACAATAAGAATGGAACTTTTGATTCCAAGGGTTCCCTAAAGGGAACAAATAGAAGAGCATACACGCAACATTCCTCTTTTTGCCAAATAAAACCTAAGTAAACAACTATTGCAAACTATAATTGACAAGTGTGTTCAATTTTAAGACCAAATTAAATATTTGGTGGTGTTCATTTGACCATTTGGTCTTAGTTGCAAACTTTGAAAACATTCACCAAAACATCTAAATTCTTTGTTAAACACTAAAACAAAGTTCTTAATTGATTTTTAAGCATGAAAAGGTGATTTAAACATGTTTTGATAAAATATCAAGCTTGGTCCTATAGTAAAAAAGTTAGCATATCCTTTTACTTTAAAACTCTTTTTAACTTGAAACAATGAACTTTGGAAAAATAGCTCTCAGGTCTATGTTTTAAGAAAAACATAGTGACCAACGTCAGTTATTACAACTGATGATAGTTACTTTGGCTAATCGAGATCTAATCAATGTTTTACTAACTAACATCGGTTAAGCTAGGTAATTGATGTCAGTATTACTTGCTAATGTTAGTTACTGCATAAAATTGTGGCAAATAAAAATGGTAAAATAAAACTAAAAAATCAATTTACCAGAGTTTTAAGGGTCCAAATGAATGTTTTAAAGTTATAAAATTATCTTCTTTAGGTGTGAGATGTGTCTTGTCCCATTGGACATGCCAAGATGTAGAGAGGATTACAAAGCAAGTTAGTCAAGCATTAGTCCATAAATAATGAAACATGCATAAAAAACTAACCAAGCCTATATATTCCTATGGGAATTACAAAGGATAACAAGATACAAATGAATGAAAGTAATATCATATTACCTTCACAAATAGATTCACCATACCTATGTGGCTCAAAAACATGTTCTCCCTTGATCAAGCATCTTTGTCTTTATCAACAATGGTGGTAAGATCCTCCAATGCCTCAAGAACACTCCATGAAACCTAGGCTCTTGATTCCAAATCACTAAACTAGCTTATCAATGAAAATTGCAAGCAAAATCTATGATCAAATACAAAACCTTGTGGAAATAATTTAACATTATAACTTTGCAATATTCAAGCTTAAAATTCATGTCCATGGCCTCTCTATTTATAGATTTTTGAGATTGGTCAAGATCAACCATAACCATCCATCTCAACATTGAGATGTGTGGCCATGGATAATCCTAATATTTGGAATTAAATCCATAATTATCTTCATCATGACTTTGGAAGAAGGGGCATTGAAGAGGCATGGGAGGCATTAACTAGGAATGGGTGACCCATAATCCTGATATTTGTGGCATTTATGGCCTAGGGATGTCTTTCCAAGAAATGATTTCACCTGATGATACAGTTATAGGTATCAATTTTCAAAAATAAATATTCAACAACTCTCATGGAAAATCCACTTAAGCTCTTTATTTAGATTAATTAGACTTAAGCAAGGTTAATCAACATTTGTGCAATTATTTGAAAATTGGCCCTCAATTAATCAAAATAGTCAAAAAGTCATATTACTAGGTCATAATTTAACTAGATAGGAACTGGAAGGTGATGTTAGATGCGTTAGAGTTGTATTCCTATTTAGGATGTTTCTAACACCCAATAACAAAGGTACGTGACGTGTACCAATGAATTAGAAGAAAAGAGTGATCTAGAGCACTAAATGGTGAAATTGTCATTTTGACTCAAAATGATCTGATCAAAGTTAGCTGGCCCATAAAATGCATTACGCTATTTAGGGATACTTTGACCTAAATTGGCACTTCTAAATGACAAGTTCGAACCATTTAGCATGTTTTATGGATTTTGACCTAAAATATGCATTTGAATGCAATTTGAGTAAGATTGATAATTTCAACACAAATGGTGTTAGGAATTGGATGTCTACAACTAGTGGAGGTGTAGCATGTCAAAAAAATTATGGACCTACTTCCTAACCAGGATATCCTTAACCTTGATAGTGGTTAAGTCAATTTCTCCCCTCTCCACAAAGGCCTTCTTGCTCAAAAATACATATATTTTTCAAAGGGTGTGGCACTCCACGTCTATCTGCTCTACCTAGAAAATTATTGGTTGCGTATAATATATCTGGTTGATATAATTGATGAATTACCACATAGAGAATGCATATGTCAACTTAATCCATGCTAAAAGTTTATTGAAGTATTCATGTGAATGTGTGCTAGGGAGTAGTGTTGTTTTACAAAAAATTCTACTTGGTCTATGGTTGGGGGGGAATCTTTAGGAATGCACCATTCATTTCAAAAAATTGTATTCATCATCATTTTGTAAGATGGGGTAATGTGTTGGGGACAAGTGAGGGCTTTGAAGCGCTTAGTGGTGGACCTGTGAGTGGGAGGGTACACCCACTTTAATGAATTTGAATTGTAGTCAAGCACCTTAATATCATTAAAAACTATCAACAATAAGATTTATCTCTAAGAAAACCTATACTTAGGCATTTTTTACACCTCTATATCCTCAACTATCTTCTAGGCAAAGTACAGTGCCCAGTTATACTTTGTGCCCTGAGAGACTCGATGGGCAATGTGTAGGTGGGCCATGTCCACCTCCTTCCATTGATTGGTCCCTCTGACCTTACTAAAAATGATCCACACTGTGACTCTAAGGGTGGGATCTTGTAGGTTCCTTATATGCATTGCATGTCCTTGCTTTTGGTACATAAGCATGGTGGCGGTCTGTTGAATCCCCTCTGTATCTGCTAAGTCATCCAACACATTCACCCATAAGCACTGAAGTACCATGACTTTGTTTATCCTTTGCATGGTGATATTCATGTTACATCCCACAAAGTTGATGTATTCCTCATGGATGCACAAGAGAAGGAACTAAACTACCTCAGTAAGCTTGCCAAAGTATGGTAGTTCAAAAAGTTGAAAGAGGTTGACCTTCTCTAAATAGATCTTAATGGACAAGTCATAGACCACTTGATTCCTTGTGATGGTGGTCTAGACTTTATAATAAATTTTTATTTATACTTCATTTCCCAATTGATAGTGGTTGTAGTCAAAAATGATGGCAGTTGACACCTTGGAGACCCAATTCTCTACATGTAAGACTAACTCTAGGTATTACATATCCTCTATGAGTAAGGACAGAGGGGGAGATGCTAGGGTATTTTTCACTGATAAGGTCTGCATCTGATTTCCTTTCTTCACCATCTTTACTTCTTCTTCCATGCTCTTTCTCACTTCTCCTTTTGTGTATTCTCTCAAAACTCTTTCTACACGTTGCACATGATTCAGTCCCTATTCTTGGTTTTCTGGTGCCTTCTCCCTAATAGGGAACCAATATCTACTCACCTCTTCCTCCTTTTGTATGGTTGGAATATTTTTGAGTCTTTTGGCCTTTTTCTTTAGCCACATTACCCTTCATAGTGCTCAAAGGTTAATCCGTGGTCATCCCACATTTTTTAATGAATATGTGGTGGCATCCCAACTTCCTTCGGCTCTCAATCTTCACACTTTGACAATGGCGGATCTACAACCTACAACCTTAAAATTTTCCACTCTTATACTCCAATCTAGACTTATCAACCTCTCTTCTTGCCTGGAAACAACCTTCATTATGTTACCAACTCCGTAAACAATCTACTTTGCAAGAAATTTGGTTTCATTGTAGTTTCTAGTTCTCTGGTTCATTGTTTGTTCTTAGCACTCGAATATATAAGTAAGGTTAAGTGTAAAATGACTTTGTAAAGTTTATTTATAGGCCCTTTGGTGGGTTTACCTCCATTAATTCAATCCTTCTCCCCATCACTTCAAGTCATTAATACACATCTTTTAACGGCCTTTGTACTTCAAATCTTGTATTGAGCATTTAGTGCCTTAGTGAATTTATCCCATCATTCTACTCACACGCTTCCCATCATAACTAACCTTGTTACATTAATGACCAATATTTTCTTCACTTCTTTATTGGGAGTGGATGACAACTATGTCCCACCATTCTAGTAAAGTGGAAGATAGTTGTCACTCAAATGGTGGGAACCTTTCAAAGTGAATTGAATGACTCACGTGCCCTTTATCACTTATGTACCATAGATGAATCTTGTGATTTTGGTACTTGCATGCCCACATGTCTTGCATGCCCAATTTTAAATTTAAACTTATTATGATTCACATGCATGATGCCTTACCCCACACTAAAAGGGGTTCATGGTCCTCCATAAAAACACACTAAGTACAAAAATTCAGATTTACATTAAAGAGTCGTGTGCCTCAAGGGTAGTTATTTTTATTGATATCAATAAATTCTATCTTAATGTCCTTAAGCCTTATTGATTAAAAAAGTGTAGTTAAATGGAATCACAATACAGTGAAAGCTGACTGCTATTATAGTGCCTCAAGAGGAACTAACCCTCTATTCATTTTAATTGATAAGCCCCAGTAGGTCTAATGCTATGAACTATAAATAGACCATCTCAATGGATGCATAGCTTCCCAAGGTGGTGCATGAACTTGAAATCATATAATATAACTTTCATGCCTAGAGAAAAGACTTTATTCTTTAGATGGCGATCATGCCATGCTTTTTTTTTGTGTTTCTCAACATCCTAACTCTAGTGGGTGAGGAACCGAGCCTCATCTAGTTTCATCAAATCATCAAGTTGGGATTTCAAAGAGGCCTCATTGCACAAGTTTTCTACATGCATTATCCATAGAGATGGAACCAATAACTCCACTAGCATGACTGCTTCCTTTCCATACACTAGGTTGAATAATGTACTTTTGTTGAGGCACTTGAATGTAGTTCAGTATGACCAAAGTACTATAAATACTTTGTCATCCCAATCAGTCTAGAAAATATTGAAAATTTTTATTAAAGTGGTACCAAAGATATTATTGAAGGATTTAGATATTCTATTATCCTATGAGTTGTATGGTGTTGTCTTGTGGTGCACGATCATGAACTCAGCCAATAAGATTCAAATCATCTCATTCAAGAAGTGGGCTCCACAATCACTTGTGAAGCTTAGTGGACATCCAAACCATGTTATAATATTCTCCCATATGAATCATGTGGTAGTTTTAGTATAATATTTTATTGGCATTGCTTCAGCCCAATACATGAGGTATTTAGTTTCTATAATGATGAACCAAGATCCTGTTTATCATCCTACTAGAGTTATGGGTCCCATAAAATCAATAGCCCATTTTTTGAATGGTTTTTGAGAAGTAATGGGTTATAATGGCATAGCATCTCTCCAATTTGGATTTCCTACATGCTGGTAGATATTACATTACCTAACATATGCCTTTGCATCTTTGAATAAAGTTATCCACTAGAGTCTGACGAGTAGGACCTTACACATGGTAGCCTCTACAGCATAGTGTCCTTCAGTGATACCTTCATAGATTTCTCGTATCACCTCAAGGTGCTCATGTTTCATTACAAAATGGCAAAGTACCTCATCATGATCCATTTTATAAATATCCCCTACTATGAGCTGATAAGGTTTGGCACAAACCACAAGTTGCTTCTCCTATGAAGTGAGGGAGTCAAGTGCACAGTCAGTATTGAGAAATGTTGCAATATTTTCTAGCTCTTCAGGTACCTAAGCAACTCTAAAGAGTTATATGTTGAGAAGATCATCTTTTATGGTGTGTGGGGGTTCCCCATTTTCAATTCAAGATAAATAATTAGGACCACAGTTGGTCTTCCTAGGCTTTACTACTATGAAAAACTAGAATTCTTGAAAAAGGACAATCCAACGGTAAATTCTCCCATGTAGTACTAGTTTGTTGACAAGATACTTCAAGGCCTCATGGTCTGCATAGAATGTAAATGGAGTGGCCAAAAGGTACTACCTAAATTTATGTAGAGCGTAAACCATAGATAAAGTTGCATGCTCAATTTTGGTATAGTTCCTTTCAATCGATGTCAGCTTCCTACTAGCAAGGTAAATCATGTGATCTAAGTGTCCTTCACTTGCTTATGAAAGTATCGTGTCGACTAACATTCTAGATGCATCAACATTGACATGAAAAGACTTTGTTCAATTAGGGAATTACAAGATAGGAGCAGTAACTAACCTTTCTTTGAGTGTTTCAAAATCTACGTTACAAGATTAGTCTATGTAAACTATTCATTATGCTTTAGAAGGTCTTCAAGGGGCACTACAATCTTGGCATAACCTTGAATGAACTTTTTGTAATAGAATGTGTGCCCTAGGAAGGCACACACCTTGTACTAATTCTTGGGCACTGGTAAGAGGAGAATAATGGTGACCTTGGCTAGTTCTACTAGGATTCCTTCCTTACAAATGACATGCCCAGGAAGTACACCAAAAGGTGTCATGAACAGGCACTTCTTCAAATTTAAGAAAATTTGCAACACTTGATAGGCACTCAAGCATAAGTCTCAGGTTGGTACAATGGTCTTTGACCAACCCATAGACCAGCCAGTCATCCAAGTAGACTTGTAGGAATTTATGGATTAAATATTTCAAAGCCTTAACTTCTATTTGTGAAAACACTATTAAGGCATTTTTCAACCTGAAGGACATGATGGTATAAGCAAAATATCCCCATTCATTATCAAAAGTAGTCTTGGATTGGTCTCCCTTAGCTATCTGGACTTGGTGGTACCCCAAGAACCCATTCATAAAAGAGTATACTTCACAACCGGCAACACCTTCTAGAATTTCCTCGATGAAGGGCATTGGGAAAGGATCTGTTACATAAGATGCATTTTAAACATAGTAATCCACATAGATACGGATACGCCCATATTTTTTTATACTGATTACCATGGGACTGACCTATCTAGATTCAATAATGAGAGTAATTACTTCATCGTGGAGCATGTTATCGATCTCCTCTTTCACTCGCACATGAAGGTTACGGTTCATCTTGTATGGTCATTTCTTCACGAGGCAAGCACCATCAATTAGTTATATGTATATATTTCTTAGAGAAGAGTGGAATCCTTTCATTTCACTATAATTCCTTAGAAATACATCTTGATACTCTTTTAATAACTTAAAAATCTTGGAAATTTTTGTGTCAATCCAATAATTTTCAATTGTAACCATCTTTGGCTCTTGTTTTGTGCCAATGTTATGTTGAATAGTTTGAATGGGCCCGTGATAAGCGTTATTCATTGGAGAACTTGTGTCCCAAATAGTTCATGAACCATTACTTGTAGAGACATCTAAATGGTTAGTCAAGGGGTCGAGTGAAGTAGACCCTTCATGTTCATCTACTTGGAAGATGAGTTTTTGCTTCCCTAGGCAAATGTCTTCATGGCATTCTTCACTAGGAATTGTTAATGGTGTAGGAACTAACTGGGTAGGAGGCTTAGTAAATAAATGCAAGGTTTCTTTAGGTTCTTGATGAATATGGTGTAGGTGGTCTTCGACGGGACTTGGGTCTCCAATAATTACTTCGTGCATGGCTTGAAGGGTGAGGCACAATTCCATCCTTGGTAAAAAATAAAAAAGTGTCAACGTCATGTTCTCCTTTAATAACTACCAAAACTTGGTACTCAGGTGCCTTTCTTCATGAATATACCATGCCCATGCCCAAGTGTATAAAGTCTCATAGAACACATGGACCCAGAGGCACTCTAGTAAGAATGTTTGTTGAGCTCACCATATTGTCTCACAAGGTTCAATGTGAGGTTCAAGTGTTTGCATGCCACTATAACTAAGTGTTCCCCTAAACTTATTTTCTTGATGGAATTTATGGTGTAGAGCAGCTCACACTTGATCCTAGTACAAAAGGCGCTCTTTATGAGTATGTTACCATCTGGTGACAATACCATCAAAAATGTGATCTAATGACCTCATCCTATCATTCTCAATATCATAGAACTCTTTGAGGCTCTAGAAAAATTCATGCACCTCCATTTGTCCTTAGAATTGCATGGATTCATCAAGTCTTTCAAGTGGTGGTCCCACCAGTGGTCCTCTCATTACTAACCCCATGAGGCATACAAACTTGTGACATTTAAAAATCTGGTGTAAAATGCTTTCTATGGTGTTGCACAACCTTTCAGTGAGATCATAGTCACCATGGGCCCAATAGTTGTAGGCATTGCTTGTAGTATCCTAGATATATTAGTTGTCTATCCACCAGAGAATACTATCTATAATTAGATCATGATGTTCATCATTCAAATAGTAACATTATACAAGTGGATGATATCTTCATCATCACTCATGGGCTCAATATAGGGAGGTCCTTGTGCTAGGTCTAAATGTATTACTATGCATTGATTAGTATTCTCAAAGCTAATGTATTGGTTTTTAAAGCTCAAATCTACATGGTTCTCATAGCACCAAATGTTAGGTTGTGGAGCTAAAAGCTTCAACCTTTGCAAACTAGGAACAATGGTTGTTGAGTTCTACAGGAACCGGCGTCGGCAGTATGACCGACGTCGGCAGGATCCAGTGCAGAAGGCAACCGACGACGGCAGGAAGTCGGCCGACGTCGGCAGAACCAGACCGGCAGGGACCGACGTCGGTCGCCTGTGTGTTCCCGAAGTGTTCGTTTCACGGACAGTTAGTTAAGTGAACTATGAGTTTGCATGTCAAGACCAGCCAGAGTCTTGGGCTGCGAGGATAATTGTTCAAATTAAGAGTCTTAGTTATTGTTTGAGTTAAGGATCTATTTATAGACCCATTGGCATGTATTGTATAAGGCATGAGATAGAAAGGAAGAGTTCCTTCTAGTTGTAAGATCTATGAGTTGCAGGTTGTTACAAGCTCATTGGTGATCTACATGTAAGTTTGGTCTTTGAATTGCAGGTTGCAAGTTCATGAGAGATCAGCTTGAAGTGCTATAGAGTGCTTGATGTACCGGCAGGGTTATTACTGACTGGTTGGTGAGGTGAACACCAATTCTGTGTGTGAGTTGGTTGTTGAGACCGTTTTTGTGTAGGAGAGTGTGTGTGAGAAGAATTACTGTACACTTGAGGTGTGGCGAATCTCTGTAAGGTGAAAGAGTGTGGCGGCTCTTTGATGTATTCTTTTCTGTTAGTGTTAATACAAGATAGTGTATTGTCTCTCATATTCTGTGCTTTTGGTGAATTCTAGTTACTTGTATTTCTGGTTATTTCCGCATATTCAATTGCTTATATATTTGGTAATCATACTGTGCTCTATCTGAGGAGCAAGATCCTAACCAGTGGAGTCAGAGCATGTTTGTTGTTCCCTGATTTCCTGACAAGTGGTATCAGAGCCTTGGTTGTAGGTTCTTGAGCTTGATACCAACAAGTGGTATCAGAGCTTTTGGTTGGGATACTAACAGATTGGTGTAGATCTGGGTAGTGTGTTTTGATTACAGGTTACTCACAGGGTTTCTGTTTGAGTGGGAGTTGAGCAATGTCAGAAAGCAGTCAACTACGAATGGACAAGTTCAATGGCAAGAACTACCAATTATGGAGGATGCAGATTGAGGACTATCTGTATCAGAAGGATTTGTACTTACTGTTGGGTGGGGTTGCTAGCAAACCCTTGGATATGAAAGATGAAGAATGGGAGGTTCTTGATCGGAAGGCTCTGGAATCTGTTAGATTGAGTCTTGATTCATCTGTGATTTCCAGCTTATCACAGTGTAAGACAACGGTGGAGTTGATGAAATCTTTGGCAAATTTATATGAAAAACCCTCGGCTTCAAACAAGGTATTTCTTATGAAGCGTTTATTTAATTTGCAAATGTTGGAAGGTGGATCTATTCATAGCCATCTTAGTGATTTCCATGGTTTAGTAAACCAGTTAAGTTCAGTGAATATTGTATTTGATGATGAACTTAGAGCTCTCTTAATCTTGTGTTCATTACCTGAAAGTTGGGAAGGTTTGGTAATGGCAGTTTCTAATACTGTGTCTCCTTCAAAAGTCTTAAAAGTGGATGATGTTGTGAGTGTAATCTTGAATGAAGAGATACGCAGGAAAAGCACAGGTGAATTATCTGGAAATGCTTTGAGTGTTGAAGGAAGAGGAAGGCCAAGAGAGAGGACAGAGCGTGGGAGATCAAGGTCGAAGACAGGCAAGAGATCCAAGTCCAGGTGTGGCAGAATAACCTGCTGGAAATGTGGAAAGCAAGGGCACTTAAAGAGAGATTGCAGATCGGGTGAAGATCATCATGAAGAACATGGAGAAGAAGCAGATGTTGCAGGTTACATTGCACAGGATGCTCTGGTATGTTCTTTGGATAAAGTAGAATCTTGGGTATTAGATTCTGGTGCCTCTTTTCATGCATCTCCACATAGAGAATTTTTTCATGAGTATGTCCAGGGAGACTTTGGAGAAATTTGTGTAGGGGATGGTAAGCCTTGTCAGGTTGTTGGCAAAGGCAAAGTGAAGCTGAAATTGCAGACAGGTGACACATGGGTGTTAAAGGAGGTCATGCATGTCCCAGTTCTGAAGTGGAATCTGATTTCTGTTAGAAGTTTGGGTGAAGAGGGTTGCACAGTAACTCTCTCAGCGGACTCTTGGAAGGTTACCAAGGGTACACTTGTTATAGCTAGAGGTAAGAAAGTAGGTACGCTTTATCTATCTACTTGTTTTATTGATTCTCTTTCTGGGTTATCTACTTCAACTGTAGATTCAGAGATGTGGCTTGATAGGCTTGGTCACATAGATAAGAAGGAGATGCTGGTTCTTGAGTCAAAGAATATGCTTTCAGATTTGGAAGGCATGGATCGTGGTTCCTGTATGCAGAAGAAGAAGGTAAGGTTTCTTGAGGAATCCGATGTTAGTGACAAGAACGGGAAAGCCTTGGTTTTCAAGGAGAAAGTGACGGACAGAGTTCAGCATAAGGTGCAGAGGAATTCTGAGCAGAGCAAGGGTGATTTGGACAAGGTTTTGATCTAAAAAGAGCTCGCGGGAAAAAGTCAGGTCTCACAAGAAAAACACAGAGACCAACGTCGGCAGGAAAACCGGCGTCGGCGTCCAGACAGGGACCGACGTCGGCTATGTGCAGCCCGACGTCGGTGACTCGGGGCAGACAGAGACCGGCGTCGGCCAGGGGAAAATGACGTCGGCAGAGAGGCAGTCGCAGGGAACCGACATCGGTAGGCTGTAGACTGAGATGTGACCGGCATCGGTTACTGAGATGAATTTTGGGTGGACAGCTAGTTGTCATG
Source organism: Torreya grandis (assembly GCA_037957365.1). Taxonomy (NCBI): domain Eukaryota; kingdom Viridiplantae; phylum Streptophyta; class Pinopsida; order Cupressales; family Taxaceae; genus Torreya; species Torreya grandis. The sequence goes on along the minus strand of JARHVA010000247.1, from coordinate 3,074,728 downwards.
GAGTCTCAAGCGCCCATTTGGAGGACTGAAGGTGTAAGTAAGTTCTTAAATTCGTCATTTCCCTTCTTTACACTACTTGTTGCTCACTTATGGCATAGGACCAGGAAGTTATTGAAGAAGCAGAACAGGTAGATCCAGGAAACAGTGGGAGCTAGGCATGGATAAGGATGTGATTCCTTGGAGGAGAACCAAACAGGTGTTTTGGGTAGTGTTGCCAGCTGGAAGTAAGCACTGAGAGACGAATGGATGTTAAGGATGAAGAAGAGCGGAAATGGATACATGAGATGGAAGATCAGGGTATATGATCTTGTTTTAGCTGCAGGGCAATGGAGGTTTGATCATTGTGTTTCTCTTTACCAGGTTGGATAGTATTAGCTACACTATTCTATTTTCTGTATGATGTGCTTGTTGCAGGGTTACATATACAGGTATTTCTGAACTAAAGGTAAAGCTAGTTCAGGTGTTTGTCATGGAGAATCTGGGAGCAGCAAGATTCTTTGGCATGAGTGTGTTCTAGAGACATGGAGGTCTTTTTGACTTTGTTTCAGGATGATTGTGTGAAGCCGGTTAGCACGCCGATGGTTAGACAGTTCATAGAACAGGTGTCTTGATTCACATAGTGAGGTTGAGTGCATGGTATGTACTAAACCTGAGTTTTCCCAAGCAGTGGGAGTTGTCACAAGTTTGGAGTCAATCCGGGAAAGTAATACTGAAGGGCAGTTCAGTTGGACCAGCAGCAGGTGCACATGCTATGCAGGGTCAAGTTCTTTTTTCTACATGGTTGTAGATGCGGATGTGGCAGGTAATTTGGATGACAGATTTTGCATCACGGATTTTGTGGTGGTTGGTCTTCAAGAGTGATCTTGAGGAGGGATACAAAGCCAAGGAAACAAACTAGACGGTGTACAGGTACAGGTACAGGTTGCAGCTGTTTATCTCCAAGTGGGAGATTGTTAGGTTGTGGAGCTAAAAGCTTCAACCTTTGCAAACTAGGAACAATGGTTGTTGAGTTCTACAGGAACCGGCGTCGGCAGTATGACCGACGTCGGCAGGATCCAGTGCAGAAGGCAACCGACGACGGCAGGAAGTCGGCCGACGTCGGCAGAACCAGACCAGCAGGGACCGACGTCGGTCGCCTGTGTGTTCCCGAAGTGTTCGTTTCACGGACAGTTAGTTAAGTGAACTATGAGTTTGCATGTCAAGACCAGCCAGAGTCTTGGGCTGCGAGGATAATTGTTCAAATTAAGAGTCTTAGTTATTGTTTGAGTTAAGGATCTATTTATAGACCCATTGGCATGTATTGTATAAGGCATGAGATAGAAAGGAAGAGTTCCTTCTAGTTGTAAGATCTATGAGTTGCAGGTTGTTGCAAGCTCATTGGTGATCTACATGTAAGTTTGGTCTTTGAATTGCAGGTTACAGGTTCATGAGAGATCAGCTTGAAGTGCTATAGAGTGCTTGATGTACCGGCAGGGTTATTACTGACTGGTTGGTGAGGTGAACACCAATTCTGTGTGTGAGTTGGTTGTTGGGACCGTTTTTGTGTAGGAGAGTGTGTGTGAGAAGAATTACTGTACACTTGAGGTGTGGCGAATCTCTGTAAGGTGAAAGAGTGTGGCGGCTCTTTGATGTATTCTTTTCTGTTAGTGTTAATACAAGATAGTGTATTGTCTCTCATATTCTGTGCTTTTGGTGAATTCTAGTTACTTGTGTTTCTGGTTATTTCCGCATATTCAATTGCTTATATATTTGGTAATCATACTGTGCTCTATCTGAGGAGCAAGATCCTAACCAGTGGAGTCAGAGCATGTTTGTTGTTCCCTGATTTCCTGACACCAAAGCCTTCCCAGTAGGGCTGGATAGTCATCAGCTTTTGCTAACTCTAAGAACTCAAAATCTACCTTGAATGGAACCCCAAGTATGTCAATAGTGGCATTCTTAAGGACCCCAATAAGATGCACTCAAGTCTTATTTGTCATGAACAAGACATGAGGAGAAGGTTTTAGGGCTGGACTAGACATTTTTTTCCAAGCATCTTTAGTGAGAACATTAACTTTCATGCCAGTATCTACTAGAATATCCTGGATTACCCATCCACTGATGGAAGCATTAACCAATATCTCTCCATCTTTTGGGGAAGAGGAACTAGGAGTTTCTTGATGTCAGGCATGATTTAAAAATAAATCTTCACTTTGTCAACTAAAGTGAGGGTGGAATTTGTTTGGTAAGTGGGCTTGACTCTTAAGCCAAGCACTGATCTAGGGAACAATGTTTTCATCTAGCATACGTTTGCACAATTCTTGAAAATTGTCCCACACCACTAGTTGAGGTTTGGATTCCCTTTGCACTATGTCACACCCTTATCTTTGAGGTATTGAATCTCTCCTTGGATCTCTTGCACAAGTGCCATTGTATCCTAAAGGACATCATTTTGTTACTGTGTATCAAGTTACTTCCTTGCCTATAGTTCTTGCCCATGTACCTTCTCGATCAGATTGGTTGTGAATTGAGTCTGACCCCCACTACGAGTGGTGATATTTACTTGTTGCACTATTGATATGGTTGGTTGTGTGCACCATTGTGGTTTGTCTATTTGAATCATTTTATCACCCTTTTCATTATGTTCCTTAGTGATGGATGCATATAAATCAAGACACTCTTCCAATCGGTGGTCTTTTTTGTAAAATGTGTAGGTCAGGTGCTTTGGGCAATCCCTTTGATATTGGTCTTATGACCCATATTTGTAGCAAGTCCTGGTGGAAATTGACCACCACCTCATCCTCATCCTCTCCCTCACCCAAGGTAGCCACTATTGTCTTGGGTATTGGTGACTAAGGTTTGGCACGTGTCATGTGCTTGAGATTTTTGAATATCACTAATCAATCGAGAATCATTAATGTCATGGGTGTAGGCATCACAAATCTTACAATACTTAGACACCTTAGTGTTCATAGCCCATTGCAAAAGAGGATAATAATAGACATCATGTTCTTCATGAAAAATCTCATAGGCTTATTTTAATACTACGTGGATGTTCTTATGCAGGTAGTTATTCTTTGTATGCCCTTTAGTTTCATAGTCAATACATTAGACACCACTACATGTCTCATGTGCATTATTTGTCATTAACTTTTCAAGTTATGATATCATGGATGCTATTTGTGCCTCCATAAAGGGATTAATCCTAGTATCCATGCTTCCAACTGCTTCAGCATGAAGAGTAGCTTCTAGAGCCTCGTGTGCATTGGTGAATGTTCTTTATGATAGGGTTCGACGAAAAGGTAAAAATAAGCCTCCCAAAAACCATTGTGCATGTTGAGTAGGATTTATTTCAAATTATAATTTATAAATCAAGGTTTTGAATCATGCATCATATTCACGTATGCTCTCTATAAGTCCTTTCTTTATGTCTTTCAACACCATTATACTTTGTTTTGAGCTGATCATAGTTGACCACTGCTTGTTGAGGGTAGAACTTTTGATACCACATGTGTGCACATTCTAAAATCATAGTGGAAAACTACGTAACCTTTTGTTCAAAAGATGTGATGTCATGTGCTCTCTAGATCAATTCACACTTATGGGCATGTTCAGTTATATTTTCTACTTCTCGGCATTTAGGTAAATGCAATGTCATCTCATAGTAGATCATAGTAAGTTGTTGAGCGGGTGGTTGCAGGGAAAATCCAACTCCAATTCCATTAAGGGGTCCAATGCCACTTGCACCTCCCCCTAATCCTCCTCCAGTGCCTCTAGTAGAAGTGTCTGTGGGAAGAGACATGGTAAAGGGTTGGTTTCTAAAGTTTGGGCCTATATTCTAGCTTTGAGGGCTAGATCCACCAGGCATCCCAAGTTGTGCCATAGAATTCCCTTGAAGAGGGAAAAATAATGTATATTTTGGATGATCGCCTAATGTCCTAGTTTTAGTCTCTCGTACCTATTTACTTTCTGACTATGTACTATTTATATCCCAATTATATATATGTATTCTATCTGACTCAAAGGTATAAGCACGCACTATGGTGGGGGATCCTAGTTGATTCATAATTGGTTCCTTGATTCTTGGAGTCTAGCGCAGTTCTCCTTCATAAGATAGAAGTGGCAAAGAACATGGCTTGAAAGTGATGGGTCCCTTGTGCTTATCCACCTCCCTATAGCTCTTCATATCACTCCTCGAGGTTTCTCAATCTCTTATTGTACCACTAATTCCCATAATCCTTTGTTGGGATTCATCATACTTCCATTTTTGTAACATGTTCTAACTTGTTACCATGTTGATCCCATAATTTTTAATCAACCCCTAATCTCCCCTTCCAAACATGCAGCTCATGCACAAGAGATTTTAGTCTTTCATGGGTAGATTTTCCAATCCAAGGTCAAGGCAAACAATGAGAGATATCATCCCCTCGATTCTCATATAAATTATAACTTTATTTCCTCAACACAAAAATAGGTGGTCAGAGCGTACTCTAAAATATAGCTATTATGAATGCCTCTCCACCAAAAGTTAACCGTTCACATATAAGAAACTCCAAGTCATGCTAAACTCCTTTGTCACTCAAGTGTCCAAGGTTGCCTTGTTCTGAGATTTTTGGATCGTCTTTGAGCATATTCTAGAATTGAAGAATGCAAGAGAATTGGGACCTTGGAAAAGAAAGTTTCATACAGAGAACTATAGAGATTTTACTCTACCCATTGTCATGTAGAAGCTCTTGGTTCAAGATACGGGACCATAAAGTTATCTTTGACACTGGTAACCCATTCTTCAATATTCTCCAAGCATGATGCACTCAAACATTTCCCATTATTGTGCTCAAATTACTTCGAGTCTTGACAATGGAACCTAAATGTTGGGTTCTTTTAGTTTGTTCTACTTCGATGTTGAAGCTTCTCCCCAATAGGCTAGCATGTTGGCTCTATCATGCGAGAGGTAGTCTCACGTGCTCACCAAAGTACATAGTAAAATACTAGTTCCCAAAGGCTTTATAGCAAAATGTTATATGTTTGTTCATCTTTTGTAACATAGTTCTTAAAAATTTATTCAACGCCCTAAATATACTACTATTATCATTATCATTCCAGATTTAACTACCACTATAACTAGGATCACCATTACTATTTAACAATAATGATAAAAGAAAAAAATACCCATGACTTAGAAATAAACCATATCCATTATCCAACACTTAGAATAATTCATCACTCGTAACACAATATAGCAAATATTGATTTCTCATTAATAGCTTATTGAGTTACAAGATAAAGTTTTTATCTCTATTCCCCAAAAAATACCATCATACGAATGATTAAAATAGGGGTTTTTATACTTGTTTAGCCCTGACCAAGTGTCATAATTCTAATTGTCATGAACAGATGGCACACGGACTCCCAACAAACTAAGATTCATGGCTCTTATAATTAATTATTCTTGTAGACTTAAGTCTTTATGCCCCTAGATCCCTGCTTTATGCTACATTTTGGTGGCCAAGTGTTTCATTCCTCATGGGTTGGTATAAAACCTCTGATCAATGGGGTTGAAGTATCGCACTTGAAATGTTCTTCTAACTTCTCTTATGTCCCTCATGTTCTGCTTCCCATGTGATCCCCTAGTCTTCCACTTCTATTTTGAGTCCTCTATTCTTGAGTCCCATGTGACACATTCTCTCTTGACTGGGTGCTCTCACATTGGGTCTCCTATATCATGATCCTTCAGTGCCCATTACCTTCTACACCTGGTAGTTATGCACCATGGTCTTCCTATACCATGGGCTTTCCATGTTGTGCTAGTACTTGCATCAAAATGGACAATAGTCCCTCCATATTGTGCACCAAAAATGGAACAATACTTGGTCAAAATTTAGGGGTCAACATTTAATGATGTGGTTCAACCCAACACCTTCCCATCCATGTCAAGAGTATGCTTCACGATGGTTTCATCAATAAACCTCTTTTAAAGTATAAGTCAATATTGACATCCCTTTATTCGAAGGCAAGATTAGCAGCAAAGCATTGGATGCCTAGATTTGACAACTCAAGGTGTACTTAGTTAATTATTTCACTAATGCTAAGAAGATCACCTTCATAGTACTAAATATGTCCATTATAGTTGTTCACTAGTGGGAGACATTAAGTGCATAGCATGTGAAATATTATGTTTTAATCAAATCATAGAAGACTTTTGTCGATGTTTTTAAGGATGAATACTACCCTTTTTGAAACTTTAAATATGAATACATCAAGTTAAAAAACTATGACAATGCATGGATTAGTTAGTGGAAGACTACGTTGTCATATTCTATGACTACTCTATGCACCTACAAGATAACTTGAGTGACTAATATAGGGTGTTGAAGTACATCAATGGACTCTCACCTTATATTCATGTGAAGCTAGAGTTCTTGACTTGTGACACTTTAGGACAAGCATATTGTAATGCTACCAAGATCAAAACCAATTTAAAGATGAATCAATGTACCACCTCTTCATCTAACATAGTGCATAAGGCCCATCCCTTGCACAACTCCACATCACAACCCCTTTCATAGAAGTAGCACTTTTCTCACAAAGGTGGGCAACCCCAAAATATTGCACAACAATCGAAGGCTTATACATCTTCTACTTCAAACAAAAGCAATAATTTTGGTGATAATTGCTGCCATCACCATCACTCATCCACCCACAACAAATCTAAATCTCATATGCAATAGTCTTTGTTTTCACAATCTACATCAAGACCCATACTGATGGATAATACTGATCTAGATGCTTCTTGTCTAAACACTATCCCCACTATGATCAACATCTCTAAAGATCATGAACCTATCTTCCATACCAAGTTTTGGGTGAAGGGTCAGCCTCTCCATGTCATCATCAATAGTGGTACTTAGAATATCATTGTGCAATCCACAACTCAATGTGCCTTGGTCTTAACACTACCATACATTCCAAGCCTTATTCTTTGGGGTGGTTGTAGTAGGGGAAATATATATAGGTCTATAAATAGTGCACTTTCTAGTATAAATTCAAGCCTATAGAGGATAACATCACTTTTGACATTGCACCTGTTTATGTCTATGACATCTTGTTGGGGAGACCATCTATGTACGACTGTGAAGCTACATATTAATCCAAGCCATAATGTTTACTATTTGTGCAAAATATCATTTATACCACCTCTTTGAGTTAGTACCCATGACCAAAGTCACCTTAGTCTTTGCGAAGTAATGTTTTAAACTTGTCTTGAATGTACATAAGTTTGTGTTGCTCATGGTCTTCCCTAACACATTGGCTTAGTAAATGATGAAGCACACTATGGAAATGCATAGCACTCATGTAATATCCCAAAAACATCTTAAAAAATTACTAAAACAACATAGTGATTCCTTCGCATAGCCTAAAGGCCTCCCAAAACACTATGTAGTAAATCACCACAATAATTTAGTTCCTGGATCCCCTCTTCCAAATATCCCCTTGTACCATAGATCATAATGGGAAAATGATGAAATATAGCACTATATATAAGATCTTCTAATAGATGTAATATTAGGGCTAGTTCTTCACCTCGCAAGATTTTACTAATCCTCGCACCCAAGAAGGAGGGGTCCTTGTGACTCTACATAGATTATCATGTACTCAACAAGATAATAGTGAAGAATCAATACCCACTTCCACGCATTGAGGACCTTCTGGACTAGCTCTGAGGCACTCAATACTTCGCCAAGATTGACTTGAAGTTAGGTTATCATCAAGTTTCGATCCATCCTAAAGACATCTAGAAGACATCATTCAAGACATGGGAAAGATTGTACGAATAGTTGGTCATGCCTTTTATCCTAACCAATGTGATAGTCACTTTCATGAGCTTGATGGATGATCTACTCAGGTCATTCTTGAACTCCTTCATCATCATCTACTTGTATGACATCCTCATCTTCAATAGGACTTGGGAGGAGCATATGAAATACATCTCGCACATCTTTGACACCTTACCTCAACACAAGTTGTAGTCCAACTTAGCAAAGTGTATGTTTGGCAAAATGAAGATCTAGTACTTGGGATACATCATTGATCACATAAAATTCCATGTAGATCCATAGAATATCAAAGTGATCCAAGATTGGCCTACTCCATGCAATCCCATGGAAATGAGGAGTTTTCTTGGACTTTTCTAACTTATAACACAGGTCCATCCTTAGTTTCTTGTGCATCTCTTGGGCTCTCAACTACATAACATGTGCAAAATCTAAGTTTGATTGGACTCATGTGCAACAACACACTTTTGAGGAAGTCAAGCAATGCCTCTACATATAACCTATTCTCTCAATGCCCAACACTATGCATTCCTTCAAAATTCACACTAATGCATTTGATTATGCACTCAGTGCAATGTTCATGCAGTATGGACATCCGACCGCATACCTCTCAGAAATTTTTAATGACATGGTGCAAAGGTACTCTACATATGAAAAAAACTATATTTTATTATTCAAGAAATCAATAAATGGTGACACTACATTCTAGGGAAGGAGACAATTGTTATTTCAAACCATAAGCCACTTTAGTTCCTACAGACATGGGACAAGGTGGAGAATGGATGACTTACCTACAGTAGTTCCATTTAATGATCAAACAAAATAAAGGGAAGGATAACAAGGTATTATATTTTCTTAGGTGATGACCATTTTACATTTTCATCACAGTAGTGGACACACATAGCCACAACTTCACAGACTAGGTATCCCTCTACTTAGCTGACCAGGACTTCACAATGACTTACACCATCCTATCACAAGGTAAACAAGTTTAGGAGTTATACTTGTCTGAAAAACTTCTTTACAATCTCAGACATCTTTGTGTTCCTAATGGTGCACCTCACCAATGACTCCTCTGGGAGGCACACTATGCCAACACCTCAAGACACTTCAATGTGACAAATACTCTAGTTGCATTACAGTTGCACTTCTATGGGCCACATATGTGCATAGACATAGAATGGCACATGAAGTCTTAAATTCCTTGTTGCATCACAAAACCCATGAACAGGAAGTTAGGACTTTACACCCCTCTATTGGTTTCATCCATACCATGGGAATCTATCAACATAGATATCATGACTGGGTTACCTACGATAAGATGACAACATGATGTTGTGTTCATTTTAGTGGATAGGTTCTCTAACATGGTTATCATGGTTGAATGTAATAAATATATTGGTGTAGATGGCACTATGCAATCCTTCATCACCCATGCTTGAGTTCATTTTAGGCTCCCAACATCTATCATCTCCAATCGAGATCCATGATTTGTAAGTCACTTTTAGCAATCATTATGGGACTTGATAGGTATGAAACTGGATCGGTCGATGAATTTTCATCCATAGAAAGATGGGTAAACCAAGGTGGTAAATCACACACTTGTTCATCTTATACAAATGTACAACCATGCACATGTTTGTACTTGGGATGACAATATCTTATACATTCAACATGCCTGCAACACATCCCTTCACAGCTTGATGGGTCATAGTCCAATCTAGACATGTCTTCGGTTTCAAGATTTGACACCTCTAAACATATCCTACTACACACTAGCTAGCACTGAGTCACACACACAAGAATGGGAAGTAGACAAAGCTATGAAGTTTATATGACTTGTCCAATCTATTCATCAATAGGTTAATCAAATCCTCTCTCGCACACAAGAAAAGTACAAGGAGTGCCATGACACAAATCACACCTCATGCATTTCGAGTTGGAAATAAAGTTTGGCTGCACGTTTAGAATGAACACTTCAAAGGTCCACACTAAAAGATCAAGCCTTTATGCTATGGTCCTAACACCATTTTGTGTACAGTTGGTGAGAACATTTTTGCTCTTGATCTTCCTCCATACTTGGGAATGCACCTAGTCTTCTACATGGAAATTCTCAAGCCTTACACTTTGCCACTTTTTGAGCTAGCAGTGACACAACATCCTTCTAATTTAGATCTTAAACACTTGCACCCCACAAATGACCATATCATCAAAGTGACAAACATGCACACCTACCATGGCACACATCAAATTTTCCAAGTGTTCAAGGTTGGAAAATATGTTGATCAAGCTAAGTGGTAGACTTCTCAGAAACTTGAAGTATATTTTCCTCAACTCCACACTGACACAATGGAGACCATTGATTTTCAAGAAATGGAGAATGATCTATGCACGGCCACTGCATAGTTGAATACACTCCTCATTTATTTTTCTATGTAAATCTTGGACCTCTCATGCAATCATGTGCACTCATTTTCTTGAAGTTTTTTGATAACCTCATGCACAAGTTATGTACTTGTTCATATAATTTCATGTAACTGTCACCTTAGATCATAACTTATACACCTCATAGCTCGTAGTCTTGTGCACCTCATGGGTATTTGCTCACAGACTCCTCTGATCCTTTGGGCCCCACCTCAACATAACCATATGTTGGCCTACCTTGATCGCATGATTCAAAATTTGTCCCAACTAATTGTTAACTACCAATGGAGGATCTCAACATTGGGGGTCATTGATGACAGCCTAGACATTAACTATTCAATTGTTTCTAACTACCACATCTTACAGGAGATTGGTGTGTCTATCAACATCATATTTGGTAGTTGTACATCAATTGAGACTACTTTTGTATTATGCATATTAAATAGATAATATATGCATCTATCTAAGATAATTAATAACATGGATAGATCAATGCATTTTACACAGTCGTAAGACAATTAGCTTGCTCCATGCATCTACTCTATATACATGCATTGTAAACATCATACTCTATTTTTCATATTCTTTTCATTTATGAATAGAAGTTACATTTCCTACAAGTAAGACTTCTACTCCATTGAATGTGTTTCATTATTTCCTCTGAATACATCTTCACACATTCACTATACGTAACCAAACTCAGTTGTCCCTCGCACACTTAAACCTTGGCCCCATGGTGTGGATCAACATGTATCCTTATAGATCTTGCACAGATCAACTTTGACATTTAGGGCATAATCTTAACATTAATTCTAATTGATACATGTACCAAATTATATATTTTATCCCTTTAATCTAGCATTTTCAATACTACACTAAAAAGGGGGATTTTTTAGACACCTAAACTTGGTATTCAACACTTGACAACATTAATTTTGACACATCTTTGAATACATTCCTTGTGCATACACATTTGACTCTTGTGCACACTTCCCCTTATTTTTTTACCTATTTATTGTCTTGGTCAACCCAATTTTCTATCATTAATATTCAAGATCACTCTAGTCTATGCAATAATTCTCTATAAACCTAAGCAAACTGTTGCCTCATTCTAGAACAATGATTTTCATTCTCTAGACAATTATGATAATAGTTAGATAATTACAATAAATACATGTATTTACCTCTACCAACAATTTTCAAGAACCTCTAATAGCTAATTTCCAAACTTAAATGTCTCCATTTAGTTAGCCTAAGCACATTTCATATGTTAAATGTGGGAGGAAATATTAAATATTCATTTATAAATACAAATCAATCCTAAGGTCATACTCACTTCAAAATTAAATTAAGAACTGCTTGAAAACTTGAGAAATCCATTAGCACTCTCTTGAGAAATTACCATAAAAGTATACACATTTGAAAAGCTATTGACCCCCAAAATAGGCTAAGTATCAAGTAAACACATGCTTGCATGTTTCAGGCAGAGATTAACACCATTAGCCAAGAGGTGCACACAATCAAAACCACATAACCCACACATGCACCTTGAACATAATTTCTAGCAAAGTAAATGTTAGTTTTCAAAACCATGAGAATGTTTGCTACACGATAAAGTGGTAGGACAAAAGGAAAAGTAGCCACATGGACCCAGCGACCACAAGGGAGATTGCAGGGAAAGTGACAGGTGGATATGTTGGCTATAGATCCTAACATGGAGTTATTGAGTGATGACAACAAATAGCATGGTAGTTGGCATCAAGCCAAGATGGCATTTCAAATATAAGAATAGGTGGAAATTTTAAATACTGGTAGATTCTGGGTGAGAAAAGGGGTATAAAAGCATGTCAAAAGAGAGAATACCATCTAAAGAAGAAGAACAAGCAGACTAAAAAGATGACCACAAAGAAGATAAGGATCTAACATTGAAGAAGGGTACTGTCAAGGACCACCGATGGAGGAACAGAGAATGGAAGGAGAAAGTGGGAAGAAGAAGAACCAAGACCTTTGTAAGGAGATCTAACCAAGAGCATATGGAGGAAAGGGTAACTAGATGGGAAGAAGAGTGGATGAACACAAGCTATCTTAGGATCAAGGAATAGGAGTCCTTAGCCTATGGGTCATATGTTGTAATCATCAAGACCCTATAGAATTTAATTGTTTATGTAATAGTTAATATTACTTAATAAATTTATCTCTTGTGTAATCTGACCTAAAAGCTTACTATCTAAATTTTAATGGTATAATGGTTTAGGAACTTGTATTTTATAGTCTATCTTTAACATAACCCTTCACCCTTTCCGTTGACACTCTCACCTATGAGTTCATCATCACTCATGAAGGTTTCTCTCCTAAGCACACTCAGATGCCCCATTCAAGTATTAAACAAATCACTATTATATATAACTAACCCCAACCCATCCTAGATCCTCTCTCTCCTCGTGCCTCGGGTGAGCACATACAACTCATTCCCTGCATGATATACCAATTTAAGGAAATTACAAGGGCAAGTTAGTGATCATGGATGTGGCCCCTTTAGTGAATAGACTAGCCAACATTTTGGTTTTGTTATCAAGACCGGTTGCAATTTATTGCTACATTAGTTAGAGGGAGGTGTCTTTGAAGATTGCTTGGATAGTTAGTTGACTTTTACCCTCCTCACATGAAGTGAGTTGAGAGGAAATTTGATGTAAACTAAACTTGAGGAGTGGCATAACACACCACATAATGGAAGGACCAAGTATCTATGAGCTTGTAAGGCATCAATACAATGAGAATCAATAGTGAGTGATAGTTAGAATGGATACCATGGATAGGAGAGAGATTGACTCAATAAATTATGTGAGGACTAGTAGTGATTGGGAAGGGCATGAGGAGGACTCCTGTGGGGTAGAATTTTGCTTCGATGGTGAGGAAGCGACTGCAAATTAGCATGAGTGAGACTTGAAAGGATAGGATATGGGATTTCTGAGATGAAATCACTATGAAGAGGTTATTGATAGATCACTCGAGTTCCAGGACTAGGATGTCCAAGACCATCCATAATCCAATTCAGATGAGGAGTTCCAAGACACCATCAAGGCATGTGACACTACCATAATTGATGTCTAAGGGCAAGGAGATGTCCCCTTAGAATAACTTGTTCCATGTCCCATGTTGGTAAAAAAGGATGTGTAACCAAGGGCTAGGGTGAACATCATGCACTATGGCATGCCACTCGTGGAGAGGATTGAGGATCCATAGACTAAGGACCAACCACAAGAAAGAGTGGAAGGCATTGAAATATCAAGAATGGGACCCCAAACATCTCAATCAGCTAGAGGACACATTGCACAGACCCTGATAACAATTATGGGAATCATCCAATAGGTAGGAGGAAGTCAAAACTCAGGGATACCACCTGGGAGCATATAAGGGATGACAACTCCGTAGGCACTAGCTACCCCCGTTCCCATCACCCAAATATGGTACTAAATGGCCTTAAACCTTCTTCAGTATTGAGGCACTGAGAGTGATAAATCTAGTGAGATAGGGGTATTACATTTCCAGACAATAAGATAGCTCAATTAGCTACCACATTGATGGAATGCACACACAAGTGTTACATGAAACTTGATCCTGCATATACCATCATATATTTTGACTACTTGAAGGATGAATTCCTAGGAGAGTTTGATATCCCTGGGTTTGAACAGTAATGCATCATTATGGTGAAGGAAATTAGGTAGGAGCTAGGAGAAAGTCTTCGCTCTTATGAAGTTAGGCTTAAAAAATCAATTTCCAAATTTTCTTCTATACTATAGTGAGTACAACATGCACAATGGTTTATAGGAGGATAGTGCACCCCAATTCAACATGCCCTCACAATGCAAAACTTTGTCATGCCACAAGAGGTGTTGGAGGTTGCACTTTGCACAGAATTGGCTAATACCATGGAGGCATGGGCCATCACAAGCATAGTTGTGTAAGTAGAATCCATGGAGATAATTTTGTAGTAGATTTTAGTCAAGCAAGGACAAGGTACGTGCCCTAGGTTATGGTGTGTCGACTACAAAGAGGAAGGACATAATCAAAACAATTACCTTGGAATAAATGTACACACCCTGAAGATCTCTTATGAAGTCTATCATGAGGGACATTAGACACGGTTGTGCCCTCTCCTACAACATGTAACCAAGACTAAGGATTCCCTATATTGCAAGGTATGCGATGCCTTTACCCACAACATGAATAAATATTGGATGATATAATAATTCCATGAGACTCAAAAGCGAGACACACAATGGTTTATTATAGGACCATCAAGGCATGGGCCAGAGAACTTGGGATATGGTTATCCTACACAAAAACATGATACAAGGAACCCCACCATAATTCAAATGGATTCAGGTTTCCACTGCATAATTTTTACAAGTGTGGCTCACCCTAATAAATTCAGCAAGACTACCCCCAGCACCCTATGTGCACTTATTGTCATGGTGTGCACCTATTTGATAACTGTCCAGATCTATATGTAGGGGTAATGCATAGAGGTAGGAAATACATGTATTCTTGCATGATCAATTGTGCAGAAAGATCGTGACTATGAAGGTGATGGAGGTCAAGGAACAATGGACCTTGATTCTAAGACTTGGCTTAGTCCAATGAGTTGATGCCCCTGCATGAGGAAAGAAGACAAAATAGACCTTTGGGATAGCAAGTTGCACTTATAAACCCAACACTGACACTGCCTACAGCAATGGATGAATCTCATCAGACTGAAGTGTTAGGCCATACGTTAAGTGGAATACAAAAGTTGAAAGTAGAAATTCATCTCACCTAGGAGTAGGAATATGCCTGACATAAACTCTAGGGTCAAGAACAACAAGATGAAAAGCTCGTTGAACTAATAGCACTTCTATAGCATTAGGATATGTTTCCAATGCTAAATAGTTTGTTGATCACTGGCAAGTAAGAACAAGAAGACATCGTATCAAACATAAAGAGTGGCCAGGAACTATTCATTGATGTGGAAATCAATGGTTGGTATGTCTATGATGTTCTAATAAATACATGGACCAAAGTAAATGTCCTCATAGCATATGCATGGTGAAATATGGGAAGTCCTTTGTTGGAACCATCACCTCACATATTAACTATGGCTAACAAGACTAAAGTGTAACCCATTGGGGTATTAATCAATGTTGACATCGAGATCCAAGATGTCAAGTTCAGCATTGACTTTGAGGAGATCAAGCTGGTGGAAGAAGACAAGTATCTCGCATTACTCAGAAGACCTTGATGTTACAAAAATAATGTGGAGTTGCATTTTAAATATCATTACATAAGCATTGACAATGGGAGCAAACGCATGGTGATGCCTTTTTTCATATAACTTGGGACTAAGCAAGTTATGCTAGTTGATCCCTCCCATAAACTTCACTCGAATGGGGCCAATGCACCACTGCAACCCAGTTATAAGGATCATATAGTTGCCTAATGATTATGCAAATAAATACACTCCAACCCCTTGTTAAAACTTGCACACAACATACCATCCCCAAAATCCAATCACCTACCTCAGAAGATGATGAAATGGTGTAGCAGGTCAAGTACTAAGACATGACCTACCCCATCCACTAGAAGGTAGACATCCTTAGACTAGCACACCCAAACTCAGTTGATGCAAGTCTCAAGGACCTAAGTGTTTTCATCTTGCACTCAAAAGAGGAAACCACATGCCAATCAACTAGTATGCCTTCATCTATAAGAAAGAAAGACGCCACATGAACTGCACTATTATGTTTTAACTACGCTCTCTAGAAATCAACACGATGAACTTCACCCTGGTACAAATATACTCCATCATGAACAATTCCTTGGGTACTAGATCCACGTCTGGGTGTAATAAGGTATTTAATGCCATCATGTAATAAAGCTATCTAATCCATGTTTCTTCCCATTTTACTTGGCGACAGAAGTTATTTTGGATAATAAGACATGTTCACCCCTTAATATCCAGTTGGGCGAGATCAAGTGGGAACTTTCTCCAAACAGTCACCATGCCAGACATCTGAGTATCTCTAGTGGGGTCAAGAGTGCTTTAAAATTAGAAAATGAATGTTTATGCCACCAATAAAAAAGTATACATCATCACCCAAAAATACACATCTCAATGAATCATTGCACTGGAGGACCAGATGCAAATTTTAGTGTGGGGTAGAAGATGTACTGAGAAGAAGAAAATAAAGGTGTCTATCGAATATGTCTATAATGAGAGTGTGAAGGAAGGAATAATAGGAAGTATATGAGAAATAGAACAAACATGTGGAGGGAGATGGCATGTTGACCAAGTCAAAGAGGTGAGCAAGAAAGGATAGATGTTACATCAGTACACAAGGGACAAGGTATGGCTAGTTAATGAGCTTGATAAAGAGGAATGGTGGCGACTGAGCTGACATATAAGGACTGAAATGATATAGGCCCTGATTCAGAGTTGTCAAAACTATGCAGTGAGGGAAGTGACTCAACTAAGGAAGGACAAACGTGTGAAGGATCGAGGTGTGTAAAAGACCGGCCACCTATCAAGATTTCAATATTTGAAAGATGACTTGGATAGGTTGTCGTATGCCTAGGCAGAAATAGTTGGTAGTGTGGATAGTTATTAGCATATCATCTAGATCTTTCAGTCACTCCTTTTGCACCTATAAATATGTATGGGACAGATGGCCCATGGTTCAAATTACCAAACTAGGCTTAAAAGTAGAAGAGACCACTGAGATCTTAAAAAGGTAGCTTAGAGAGTCTTTTATGTCAGAGAGATAGTAGACAGCAAAAAAAAGAGGGAAGAAGAAGGAAATCAGACCATGAGGGTCAAAGCTATGGAGGTTGGATAAGAGGAAAAAAATATGAAGATTTGAAGACACCACACTACCTTATGGACATGACTCGATTGATTTTAAGAAGGCTTAATGAAATATCCCCTTTCTGTCAGGGTATCACAAGAAAACTAGAGACCTGCAAGTAGCAATAAGAGGAAGAAGGATCCCATCGAATGAAGGGAAGAGCCAAGCAAAAGATGACTAAGGACAGAGTCATGGGCCTCCATCATATGCAGATGGGGAGAGGCCATACACCATTAGAGAAGATGTAGATGTCTTAGGATGAGCCCATGCATGAACCCACCCTAGAGCAAACCATGAAACAATGGGAGGTTGGCAAATATAGCTCGGCACCAGTAGGAATTGGTAGTGCTACATGCTTGACCAACACATTGTGGAGCAACCCATCTAGAAGCTAGATAGACTTCAAAAGAATGGATATAGTGGTAAGATAGAGTACAAGGATGGTGGAATTCCCCACTACCATTCCAGGTTGTTGATCACTAATGCCATTAAGGTTCACAGGAAGTCACAACTAGGTTTGGTAGGATCGAGGAATTTAGGGATTGTGCCTTAAGCTTCTTGGCTTCACCTAGTGGATGTCACCCCTCACCTATAATGGTAATCATAGGGATGAAATTCACTCATCCAGACCTAAAGCGCTTAGCTCTTTGATGCATGTAGACCCTGCTAGGTGAAAGAGGCTAGACCACCAGCCTTGCAAAGAATAGGGAACAAGGTGAGGATATGGTACCTGGGTACCCAAGATAAAATGGTAGAAGGATCTATCAAGTGATATAGGTGACAAAAACACAGCGTAGTACAACCTATTAAGGTTGTATTGGAGGAAACTCAGAGGCCGGTTGCTTATTTATGTTAGTGTAGGAATTATTCATGTTAGTGTAGGTGATTTGTGTTGCACATGATTGGGCACGGGAATTTTTTGATTGTTTTTCTATAAAACAATATATTATATGAGATTAATAAGGAGATATTAAAAATAAAATATTTTGTGTCTTGTTATATACATATTTTGTCATCAATTTCGTATGTCGAAGAACAAAGGATAAGACCCGATTCGATAGGTGGCCAAACCCCCTCACAAACAAACAAAATGTGATTTCTCTCCTTACTTTATTCTTCTCCTTGCTTATCTCACATTTTTCACTTGTACTCCTCATGAATGCATTATTGGTAGACTCTGACATCCTCGTCCTATTTTTTATTTCATTTTTACACTAATTGCTCTCATTTGACTAGACTTATTTTCAACCTAGTCTAAAGTCCATCTATAGAGTGTGCATTGGTACTTGCATCACAAGCATTGATTGCTCTCACATTTATGGACTAGATGCATTACTATCTGAGCTTGATGTCTATTCACTTAAGCATTTTTTATAATTGAAAACATAGGGGTCATTATTGATTGTCTCTGAGGGTTGTTATGGGCCCTACATCATCTCTTGTGCTCACACTCAATTTTTGTGACTTGTGTGCCACTTTGGTGACCACTGCACTAATTGATCTTACATTCTTGGACATATTTTCATCTAAGCCTATCATCCATTCATTGAGTGTGTATTGTCACTTGAGCAATGTTTTTCTCATTGCACATCTTTGGTGTCTTCTCTTAGTCATGTCGACTCCAATTGAGAGATAGCAGTTGATGAGGAGAATTTATGATATACCGTGGTTCTTCTTGGAAAGACTAACTATGTTTCTTGGCATGTGTATATGGAATGCTTTATCATAAACTAACACCTTATTTCATTTCTATATGGATAGATTCCTACCCCCACTAATCGTGACCCAATGACTGGTCCAACTCTTGTGACTATGTCTATGGTCATTTATTGATGCATGTTTCATAAAACCTACACCACCATGTGGAGCACAAAATGTCCCTCCACTATTTGGAGCACTTTTCAAACTCAAATAAAATACATGAATACTATGAAATATTCATCCATTTATTAAGACGTCTAAGACCTAAGACTAGTTGATCAAACATACGAATTCTATTAAAGACTAAAATCAATATGAGAGTAGAAACTGAGTACTATGTATTTATAAATATCCTTGCATTGCATTAGAAATAGCTTGGTGAAGAGGTACAATATAGGTGGAAGATAGGTGAATCCTAACCATACCATGCATGTGGAAATAACTTCCATAAAACAAGGGGAAGAAAGGCATCAAGCCAACATTCTCATACATGTGGGATAAACTTCTTCAATGTACACAAAAAGTAAGCACCTAAACAAGATAAATAAAAGTGTGAGAGAACCTTACACACCAACGCCCCCCTTAAATGTAACTTAGGTGAGTAGAATAAATGGGTCCTAACAACAAAGTCTAATGAGACACCCAATTAGAAGACAACTCTCATAAAGTGGAGAGAAGAAGAAAATCCGTCGAACCCCCCTCCCCCAAAAGAGAAAAAATAAGAAGAGAGGGATATAAATTCCCACAAAAAAATGATGTTGGAATAGTCCACACTCCTAGTATAGCTCACAAGATGGCCAGTGTTGATAATGAGATCCTCTGCTTAAAGACTAAATAAGATCCATCCGCATCGAACAATGTTTTTTCCCTTTGCCAAAGGAAGAACATGATGTGTGTATTGAAATTTTTCTCATTTCACAATGGAAGATAAGGGTAGTGATACAAAGGTATCTGAATATGGTCTAAAATTGAAATGTGGCATAGGTCTGACAAGATTGTGCACAAGAACAAAAGGTAATGCCATTGAAGTAGTCTTGTCAGAAGGACATGGAACATTCATTTAAATAATGTCCATGTGAAGTGTGGAGCATAGCTCAACAACTCTTGAAATTGAAAAAGAGACTACAAATGAAGCACACAAATCTACAAAATGAGCATTAACATGGACATATGAGTCATCAAAGCTCTCAATGGATGTACTCACACTATAACTAGTAAAGTCCTCTGAAATACAAAAGTGTGAAGGCTCTGGAAGAGCAACATCATGAATAGAGATGAAAGTAGAATCTACAATAGGACAATTTAGATCAGACAGAATCTCATCTTGTAGTGGTGTCTCGACATAAAGCAGAGCACAGTCCACTATGAATGTGTCATCACTAGAAGTAGGAGTATGAGGAAATAGTACAACAGTTTATAAAGAGACAATAGGAAGAGGAAGAGGATAGGTGATATAAATCTAGTAGGATCTCTGAAAAGAGTTTGAAGAGTGTTCCGAACAGTGGAAGGGGACTCTTTGTGCTCCAAATGGTGGTGTAAATCTCATGAAATGTGCATCAATAAATGACTATAGACATAGTCACAAGAGTTGGCATAGTCATTATATTGACAAAGGTCAATGGGGGCAATAGTTTATCCATATAGAAATGAAATAAGGTCGTACTTCGTGAATAAACATTCCATGTACACACGTCAAGAATCATAGTTGGTCTTTCCAAGAAGAACTATTGATGTAGAATCAACTTTTCTCATTAGTTAGGATCACTCAAGTGGAGTCGACATAACTAAGAGAATATACTAAATAAGTGCAATGAGAAAAAAGACTGCACAAGTGACAATGCACGTTTAGTGAATGGACGTTAGGCTCATCTGAAAATGCATCCAAGAATGCAAGAGCAATCAGTGTAGTGGTCACCAAAGTGGCACACAAGTCACAGAAACTGAGTGTGCCCACACTCCTTGATATCCACGTGGCCGTCAAATTTATGTCAGTGTAAAGTGGCACTATTCATTTCAAAAGTGGAGACATTTTGGGGATGACATCACTCACACATCAATTGAAAAGGGGAGGGGAGAACACCAATTTTAGGTCTTAGCCCCTGGTCACATTGAAGTTAAGCCCCTAGTCACTTCCAACCTAAAACTACTTAACTTTTACTCCAAGAGGGCATAAGTTTTTTGGAGGGGGAGAAGTTGAATCTAAAAAATATCAACTAACTTTTGTCAACTCAAACTCTTTCCAATTTATGCAAAGTGGGGAATTATTTTGTGAGCAAGATCATCAAGCTTCCACAACTTTTAATGAACTCCTTTTGAGGCACCATTTTTTTTAACTGCGAGTTTTTTCAAACTCTATGCATTGGTGTTATTCTTATGCCTTGTAAAATTGCATCTTTATAGATTCAAGGGGGTTGCACATTCTTATTCTTTCAGCACATGTAGTTCAACGCATACTTCCTTTATGCACCATAGATCAAAGTTCAGTTCTACCTCTTACCCCATTCAACTACCACGAGTGGAAAGTCAAAACAAAAATCCTCTTGAGGAGCAAAGGGTTACATTGAATCACGATGGGTATAGAAAAAGAATCGACTAGAGAAAGTGAAGTGGTACAATAGAAATAATGAAGCCTACGATAATTTATGTTTGTCTATGTCTCCCGTCTTGGTCTTTTATATTGTATTTGCTACTACTCATAATGAAGTCTGGACCATATTGTAAAAACTCTTTAGAAAATAGAGCATAATGAGGGATCATGAGTTGGAGAACGAGCTCACTAGTTTGACCTCAAATAATTTTGATACGGTACAAGACTTCTTTAAAAAGTTCAAATCACTCCGATTACAATTGAAACTGTGCGATATTAATAAAAAGGATGATCAATTGATTCTTTCCATCCTTGCCAAGTTTGGATCTGAGTATTTTGTCTTCATTTCTACCTTCTACACCACCAAGCATCCCATTGGAGCTACATGGACCATGTTGCCTTTGGATGACTTTGCTATTGACTTGACTCGAGAGTAAGACATCATTAAAATGGGTACACTGAAGTCATCTAAATTGTTTACCTTAATTTTGAATCATGACAAACAAAAATCTTCTAGTAGCAAGGAGAAGAAACAAAACAAGGACCTAGAGTAAAGAAATGGTCAAAATTTTGATGTTAAAGTCAAAAGCATCAAAAGAGCCCTCTTCAAACACGAAACCCAAGAAAGAGTGACTCACATGTGACTACTGCAAGAAATCTGAGCATGATGAATCAAAATGCATATGAAAAATCAAAATGATTAACTGACTAAGATAATCGAAAAGCACAATATCAGTGTCCTTGATTCTTCCAATCAGAGTTTGTCAGCACATGAGTCTTCTAAGGCCAAAGACAATAAAAAAAGAAAAGATAAAGGCAAAACGCTTGTTGCAGTTGTGTCTCAGCATTCCATATGGGTAATTGATTATGGTGCATCACACCACATGGCTTTATCACAGGGCATGTTATCATCCTTGGAGCCCTGTTCTATGTCTTCCATCTTGATGGATGATGATACTTTCGTAGAATTTAGTGAGAGAGGATATATTGAAGTGAATGAGGAGACATTTCATGTTATGTGTTCCCTCTTTATCCATCAATCTCCTATCTATTTATTAAATTACTCACATCGATTTAGAAAATAAAATTGAGTTTACACCCAATTCAGTGGTTATTGGAGAAGCAAACAATGACTCCATTATTGTATTTGGGAAAGAAGATTACCAGACTTGATTGTATACTTTCTCACATTTTGCCCTTGATCAACCCTCTATTGCATTTCTCACTCATTCATATGGGTTGAGTAAATTATGACATAAGTGATTCGACAATCTCAACTATCGCTACTTGGAGTAACTTAGTCATCAAGACATGGTTTCAGGGTTGCCACGAGTCAAGTTTTTTGAGTTTGTCGGGGTTGCATACTTGGTAAGCACCCTGAAGAGAAGTATGACAAACACAAATCATAGAGAGCTAAATAGATATTGGAGCTTGTCCATAGTGAAATTGTTGGTCCATTTCCAAAACCTTCATTAAACAAATCTAAATACTTGCTTTCATCGTTGACTTTTTGAAGTATACTTGGGTGTAGTTTCTTAAGCAACAATATGAATACTTTGATCATTTTCAGGTTTGCAAGGTGCTTATAGAAAAATAGTTAGGTATAGACATCAAGACTTTGCACACTAACATCGGAGGTGAATATACCAATAACCATTTTGAATAATTCTGCACTTCAAAAGGGATTGAACTACAGTGTATAGTTTCATACATTCCTCAGCAAAATGGTGTTGCACAGCGCAAAAATAGGGCTTTGAAATAAATGACCAATTATATGATACACTCCAAGTCTCTTGCACCTCAGTATTGGACCAAGGCCATCAACTTTAGTTGTTATATCCAGAACCAAGTTCCTCATAAAGCATTGAAAGGAGTCTCCTTTTGAAGTTTGGAGCAGTTAGAAACCATAGTGAAGCACTTCTGAATGTTTGAATCCTCTGTTATGTCCTACATTCCCAAGAAAAACATTAAAGCAATGGAACCTCAAAGTCAGCTTTGCATCTTAGTTGGATATCTTGAGGGTGTTAAGGGACACAGGGTTCTCCATCCCACCACTCATGAGTTGTTCATTGAAAGAAGTGTTCGTTTTCAAGAGGTTCCTTCAAACTCCACACTCGACACCTCTTCCCCTTATATGTATTGGGATTTGATGACAGCGTCAATGATTCAGATTCCCCTGAGCAACGCCCTGATGATCTTGATTCTTCTTCAAGTTCTGACGATGAAGAGTAATGATGAGAATTCACCTCCTCCTCGTAGAATATCTTCATAGGATGAAAAATCTCCTCATAATTCTACGATCACTGGACCTATTTGGGTTAGATAGACATTGTAAAGTGTTGGCCAATGGGTTGGAAATCCATCAAACACCAGGGGAACCTGTTCACAATTACATGATGCCTCACATGCTTTCATTGCATTTGCTTCCGATTTGCAATTGTTTCGTGAGGCATCAAGGACTCTTGAGTAGGATACTGTTATAAAACAAAAGTATGGTTCCTCGCTGAAGAACAACACTTGGGATTTAGTCTCACATCCTAAGGGAAGAAAACTTATTTGATATAAGTAGATCTATCGAACAAATTTTGCAACAGAGGAGTCTATAAACAAGTTCAAAGCACGTTTGGTAGCAAAAAGTTTTTCTCGAGTACCTGGCATTAACTTTACCAAGACGTTCACCCCAATTGCCAATATGAACTCAATTTGACTCTCTCAGCATTGCCACATCACATCACAATGATGTTCATCAGATGGGTGTGACGAGTGTATTTATTTATAATGACCTCAAAGAAAAAATATACATAGAGCAACCACAAGGATTTGTGAAAGATTCCTCCTTAGTTTGCAAGTTTTGAAAATTTATCTATGGCTTCAAACAAGCTCCTTGAACTTGGTATGCCAAAATGGAATTCTTTATTCTTTCAATTGGGTTCACTATATGTCATTTTGATCCCTTTTTTAATATTTTATGGTAGAATGATTCATTGTTGATTATGGTTCTCTACGTGGATGACCTATTAATCATAGAGAGTTCTTCTTCCACCACCATGTTAGTGAAAACTACTATCTGACAGGGTGTCAATGACCAACTTAGGCTTGTTTCATTACTTCCTCGAGATTGAAATTTTTCATTCTGACTCTAGAATTATTATTGCACAATCCAAGTATGCTTTTGATTTGCTTGCACAATTTAACATTGTTGATTATAAGCCAATCTTTTTCTATTAGTGTGAAACTTAAGGTTAATTGTCCATCTCCTTTGGTTGATGCTACCTCATATCGACAACTTGTTTGTACTCTCATCTACTTTACACGCACTAGCCCTGATATTTCATATGTAGTGCACATGGTCCCCAAATTTATACAAAAACTACATGTACTACACTGAAAAGCAGCTAAACGAATTCTCCTCTATATTTATGGTACTCATAATTTCAAGGTTCTCCACAAAAACGTTCGAAGATCTTACCTATTCTAAAATATTTGTGAAAACCATTTGAAGCATGCCAAGATCTTACCCATTCTTGAGAACTTGGGTTAAGTCCTACAAGCAAACTCTAATTGCTCTTAACATCATCTGTGTTTATCAGATGCTATTAACAGCACAAGCTGTAAAATTATGAGAAATTCAAAGCATGACTCAACCATATCCATATTCCATGCACCAGCTCATAATTTATCGAAAAAACATCATAATTTAATTAATAAGTGTGAAATTCAGATTCAGATTGAATTGCATATCTTCAACAAGCTTGCAAAATGATTCGTGCCAGACCAGCTTTTTCACTGAATTCCTCAATTTTTTGCAATGTGTTACCCTATCAGCCTGTCCAAACTGTCATGGCGGTAATCATACTCTGTTAAAAGGAAATACACGCATAACAAAAAAAACTAAGTGATCAATACCAGACCGTCCATTTTTCTATTACCATAAAGATCTGCATTAGCTGACCTTGATGCAAATTTTGTGTCGTCTTTTCTTGATGCAATTTGCAGGGATGAACAAATAACTAGTGTTTTTTCATGTTTTCTTGATGTGGATTGTGGGGATGAACCAATAATTACAGTGTTATTCAATGTTTTTGATTAATTAATTAAGATGAAGTTAGTAGTTTACAGAGATGAATGTTGTTAACTAGGATCACATCGTAACAATCAATCAGATTTCACAAGACAACGTTGGGTCAATTAACCCTGCACCTTTATCTTTCGCATGCATGGCTCCTATTTGGTGCCAAAAGAGGCCCAATTCAAATGTTTTAAAATCTCTCATTTAGTTCTTGGATAGAAAACTTATTCAAATCATTTATAAATTTTTCAATTAGTTCTTCGATCAAAAACTTTACAGGATTTAGCAATATAAGAGAAGCAAAGATCTACAAGACCCATTACGTAACTTACATTGCTAAGCGATCGGGTTCAAAAGACTACTTACAAACATGAACTGAGGCTAAATAATGACAGACCCACGTAAACCTGGATTTGGCATTCACCAACAGGAAACAGTTCCAATTCTATTGCCCTGACTTCATCATAAATTTTAGCTGTGTAAGTTTTCCTATTGATGGATCTTTGCTCTTAGCATGGCCCAGATGGGTAGTCTTCTATCTTGTTTGAAAACAACAGAAATATGCATTAGCCATGGGAGGCCATGCACCATTTCAGCTAATTTGGTCGACGTGAAGAATTCACACCTTTTTGCTTAGGAATCTGCCTTGACAAGCCTGTGTTAACTTTTCAACAATAAACAATGAAAGATAAATAGGATACATATTTTCCAAATAAATTTGTCAATTACTATCAGAATATTCCAATAGGTCCTAGAGGATATAGCAGGCACGTGCAACTCCTATCCAAGAGCAAGCGGGGGCTGAACATTTTTTCAATTTTGAACGACATCATAATAAAAGACATTCAATCACATTAGTGGAGGCAACCAACTTGTAAATCCACAAAATAGGAGCAAATCGCAACCTTTAGCAAAATAACAAATTATACAGAATATGCCTTGCAACCCAAAAAAAAAACAGAGTGAACAACTTTTAAATTCTCTTCATGCTACTTCACATAAAATGACATGCCTGGCAAAATCGTACACTGTTTACAATAGTAACCTTTGGATTTGTCTAAACTTGGAAATTTTTATTTACTCCATTAATTCCTATACAAGTTTCAAAATCAAATAATTCTTATTCTGCAACAATAAGATCATTTACAAATATTCATATTGATTCATTTAAGGGAAGGGACACTCTGGCGCTGTATCCTAAGTATGGGGGGTTCACATTACCACATGGCATCAACATGGAGCCCATAGTCTTGTCAGCTCACATTTTTCATTTGAAAGGTTTAAATGAAGGGAAAGTCATATTTTTAATTGTTGATTTAAAATTAAAATGCTTGAAAAGCATTAAAAAAATGGTTGATCCAATCAATGTAATGTGTTATAAATGTGTTGTACAATGAGCATCTAGTAAATGTCAATTTTATATGTTATGATGTGATTGACTGCTTTACACTCTTATTAAGTGAAAGTTAGACAACTAATGGACCTTTTGTGAGCATGTACTAGTGATGTACCATGACAAATATGAGGTATTGTGTAATCTTGTAGTATATCAACTACTGGACAACATTCATCTATTGGCTCCTTTCACCTAGCTAGTTTTATCATTCCATGATTTTCATTTTTTAAGCTCTTCTATGCATCTCTACTTGCAGCTAATTACAGATATTTATACCCATGTCTATTGTATATATTAAGTACGCAGCAACAGATCAACATCAAAAGATCCTTTATGAATTGTAACTAAAAATGGCAGTGTAAAGTTTATCTCAGCCTTTAATGATCCCCAAAACAATTTAGTCAACCCTGTAACATTCTAAAGCTTTCCATCAATGTACGGAAATTTAATACATGTTTGTTTTGTCCTTTACATCCACAATCTCAGAGCTTGTATTGAAGACTATAACGTATCCTGGCACTACCATCTATTTCCTTATGTGAGAATTTATTTCCAGAAAATCATTATAAGAATTGAGAAAATAATTATATTTTCAAAAGAAAACAAGATACATTTTCTACCCTCCAAGGTACACTGGGATCCACGAGTAGTACAAAGTGCAAAATAACCATCCACATTAACCCCCAACAAATGTTGGAATTTAGGTTTACAGGGGGTGGAAGATGGGGCCAGAGAGGACACAAATGGAAATCATATCTTCTTCAATAACCTCCTCATCTTGGTGTAGTAAGATGTGTAAGAAGACCTGTTACCAGGACAGAAAGTTGGCCCAGTTTTTACATTCAATTTTGCCCTCTTTGTTTTATTTATTTCCAAGACCTCTAAACACCATATAAAGGCTTGGTAGATTACATCCAAAGGGCATTTGTCACAAATTGATATCATGAAAAGGTATTACAGAATTGTGTTATTTAAAAGGTTTATGCCTTCCGCATATGATTATATCCCACAAAATACACGTCACTCATTATTCCCCCCCAAAGTTGTGGCATAGTTCTAGGCAATATTACTCTCTTGACATTTTTCTCTCATAAAATCCCTAGCCAGGTACTTTCAGAAAATTCTCGACATGAAGAATCTTTGAAATTTTTATCTAACCAACATTTCACAACTTCATATGCAATACTGCAAAAAAAACACCATTGCAAAGGATTGAAATTGACCATTTTCCCTTTTTCCGCTGAATATTACTCACCCCAGTGAGTTTTTCCTATCAGGCTTGCAAGCTGTTTGTCAATCTGTGCCCATGGCTTAATCATCTAACCCACAAGTTTGACCGAGTTCTTGACAAGTTTTACAGATTTTAGCAGGTCCAAGTCGTATCTATTCATTTGGATGCCGAGCAGGAAACATTCACCAAATAGTACTGTGATTATGCCAAACATGGAGGAAAGCCACCAAATTGCAACGAGAATCAAGTGGCAACCATAAGCATACTCAACCTTCAAAACAGACATGAAGTCGCAGACTTATATTTGACATAATACAGTAGAGAAGATGATTATCAATATGGATCTTCTTTCTTGACATTCAGTCAACGAGAGAATAAATTCAGTAACATGACTTTCACTTGGCCAATAAAGTAACATTTAAATTACATACATCACAATGGGTGGCATCTCAGAAAGTTGATATAACCCCAATGAGTTTTTCCTATGAGGCTTGTGAGCTTTTCATCAATTGATGCCAGTGACTTAATCATCTGACCGACAAATCTGACCAAGTTGGCAGTTCCAAGTGAGATGTACTCATTTGCATGCTGAGCAGGAAAAAATCAGCAAGTAGTCCCGGAAATATGAAAAACATGGGGGAAAGACACAAAAAGGCAAATAGTTTCAAGCAACAACCAATAAGTTTACTCGGCCTTCAAAAGAGACACAATGTAGGAGATTTCTATCATGCAAATATTTGACATAATATAGAGGAGAAGCTGATTATCTATATGGATCTTTCTTTCCTCAATGTGGGAAAAAAAACCAATAACACGAATATTTTCTCTTGGCCAATGAAGTGGGGCATTTAAATTTTGCATATATCACATTAGGTGGCATCTCAGAAGCTCGATTAAAAGTTTAATATATAACGCTGTCAAATGGGCTCCTAATGTATTGTCTAAGATGCATTGTCTTAAGTGGGCAGATTAATTGATGTAGTCCATCACAAACAAGACCAATCCAAAATTTTCAGTCATGAAAATCTATTCTCAAATGGACCACACAATCCAACATTGAAGATTATTTTATCAAAAGGGGGAATGCATGTGCAATTTATCTTATATTCATATGGTAGATGGTATAGATAATCTCATTTGGAAGGAAGTAGTTTTTCCCTTCAAACCTGATGGATAATTATGTGTCTATTTCAAGTTACAGTCCTCGCAAGTTTCTCCTAGGTTTGTACTGATACTCAAAAACCATACTTGGAGGGCCTGCAATCCCTAAGACAAAGAAAGAAAGACTTCCTTGCTATTGCACGAAACACAGCAGTACAAACCCAGCCTTTGATAACTTTTGATTAACATGACAGAAAGACAGTATTCACCTGGTATGTTCATAAGATCCAAGCTCTTCTTTCTGGTTTAATCAAAGCAACATAATAGTAAGTATTACATGATATTCAAGCTCATAACCCAGATGAGTTTTTTCTCACTCGCGAGGAACAACACGACGATAGGAGGATGCCGACTCCACTCTGTCACCCTCTGAATCATGCTGATCTGCCGAAGCAACTCTCTGTGGGAATGCCCGGCCATATGCAGTGCCATAGGCATGTGGATCAAATCCAGCATAAGGTGCAGAAGGATTCATATGGCCTGCCATGTGGAAATGTCCTGGCATTGGAACAACAGGAGATCCAAAAGGCATGTGCATGGGCATAGGCACGGGCATCTGCATAGGTTCTTCTCTATGATTTGCAAGAAATGCTGATGCCGCAACATTATGAGGGACCGGAGTAGATGCAAAGAGCTGATCCGAAGGAGAAGGGCTTTCATTGGAAAGCCCCTGCATCCGCTTAAGATACAGTCTATACTTCTGGAGATGACTGGCAACATTTTCTCTAGTCAACCCCTCGACATTCATCAACTGCATAATGGTCTTTGGCACCGCATTCTTGATACCCAAATGAGCTACCACATCAACAAACCTCTTGTGAAGCTGGGGAGTCCAAACTAACCT
Source organism: Torreya grandis (assembly GCA_037957365.1). Taxonomy (NCBI): domain Eukaryota; kingdom Viridiplantae; phylum Streptophyta; class Pinopsida; order Cupressales; family Taxaceae; genus Torreya; species Torreya grandis. Next base: position 3,044,620 of record JARHVA010000247.1, on the reverse strand, counting down.
GGGTCTCTTCAGGGTTCTTGCAGACTGTTCATCAGTTGAATTTTCATAACCAAAAGCTGACTCCTCCTCCTCCTCAACGCTTTCTCTATTCCTTCCCTTCTTATCCCCAATAACACCATCACTAGTCTCTCCCCCGGCAGGCTGGCTCCCTCCGGCCCGCCCATCTCCAGGACTGTTAACCCCTGGGTGACGCCCATCTAACCCTTGGCTCTCACGGCCTTCCCCAGCATTAAATGTAGGAAAAGCCTTCATCGAATGTGTAACAGCAGGGACACTGTTATGCCGCCTTAGTGCAGAAATAGTGTTCTGCGAAGCCCTGCTGACATCAAGCAGACTCCGGCAAGGCTCGGGCGTAATACTGAATGCACCAGCCAGCTCTGGCGTTATCAGCATCTGTGAAAGCGGGGTCAACTCCTCAGGACCAGGAAGCCCCGCTTCCCACTCCATCACATGATCATCATACTTTGTCATTTTACAGAAAAATCAACACCCAAAAACCCAAGCAAACAGCTCTATCCTTCAGAGAACTTGGCTTGAGGTCATTTATACGCTCTAATGGCCTGTAGCTCCTTAAACTTCCTTCAACCACACACAAATCAATGCTATCTGATCTCGATTTTAGTCTTATCCGGGTGGATTTCTGTATATTTCCCACTGGTTAATCCCATGACCTTCAAACGAACCCTCGATTCCTCCACATTAGAAAAACTTGCCTTAAACAGAACTCTCAATTCCCCGTAAAAGCAACACAAAAAAACACACAAACAGAGTGACTGAACCACAAAATTTCCGGGATTAAACCAACATGGTATCTTCATTCACTAGCTCCAAACCTCTTCACATTTCACGGTACAAATCCTCGTCCTCATTAAGCAAAACCCTCAAACCCTCATAAAACCAACCAAACAAAGCACACACTCAGCAGCTAAATCACAAAACTTCACATATCACGAGATCCAAATTTCTTCACATTCCACCCCACAAAACCTCCTTTTCGTCAAAAGAAAACCTCAATTACCCCCCATCAAATGGCAACAGCAGCTGAACCACAAAAACTCAAATACCGTTTTTCAAAAGAAAAACTCAATTCCCCACAACAAATAACAACATGAGCTAAACCACAAAAACTCAAGGTTTAAACCAACTCAAAAAACTTCAACTTTCTCCACATTCCGCGCTATAAACCCTCGTTTTATTGTCCCAAACTCTCAACACAACCCCAAAAGCTTCTGGAAAAAAAAATAACAGACAACAACGGCAGATAAATAGGAAAACATGACAGACCTAACCCACCTGGAAATGTTAATCAGCAGTATCTCACTCCACTTATATCTTATTGAGATCGATCAAACCCTAGCCTCGCCCGCCTGACTGTATATTTTATAATCTTATGGTTGGTTTGTTTTCTTCAGGCCCTGGGAATCGAACCGACAACGTCCTCTTCCTCCATCGGGAAACAGCACCGCCTGAGGAAGTGTATATTTAACTCGAATCGTAGTGGAGCGATCTGGAACACGTGATGAATCGAACGGCACTTTGACGCCTAAATACGATGGGGCCTTCGGATGAAGCTAAAAAGATTTTGGGGAAGTGGGAGGCAAAAGATATTTTCCTTACTTAATTGGTTTCTCAAAATATCTACCCTACTCTACTCTGCTCTGGAAATATTTTTAACATTCCATCCTTTCCTATAAAAGTGCGCAAAAGTGACGTCCATGGCCTGGCCATTTTCCACTGACACGTGTCCGCGATTGGATTCCCCAGTTTGTCATCATGTAATGTTGACCTGCACAGGGCGTGCTTCCGCTAACTCTATTTGACGGAGTGGGATAATGTGGCCAATTTATTATAACTTGGCGGAGATGGCGTGGCAGAGCTTTCTTATCTTGTTTGAGATTGCAAACCTGTACTTTGATGTGGCAGTGTTTTTATTTTTTTTCCAGTTTCGAGGGCAACCAGCCTATGGCACCAAATCCAAATTCACTTAAGCAAAGGGAAGGCATTACGCGTAGCAGACTTAAGTAGTTCTTAATGGAAAAAGTAGTTAGAGGGTGCAAATTTTACTCATCGATTAAATTGTTTGTATCTTCTTAATATCGAAGAGCATTTCTCTGGTTGGAGAGGAATGTTGGTTTAACCACTTTTTAGGGTTTATGTATTTCTACGGCACTTCCATCATATCACTGAGTTTCAATTTTTTTACAATTTTATTGTGCATTTATTGTATTGAATCAAGTTGTCATTATGCCTACCGAATCTAGAATAAATCAAGGATTACATGGAACTTCTAAGGAGAAGGATGGCTTCAATATTTGATGGATAGAAGTTTCTGATATCTAAGTTCGCACAAAGCGAAGGATAGAGCATACAACTTCTTCTCAAACTTAGACTAAGTATCTATAACAAACTCTAAGACTCTTATAAGACTTTTCGGTGCCCAATACAAGACTCAAGGCATATAAAAAGGCACAAATGTATAGTGAAAGAGCAAGGCCCTACCACGAATATATGTTCTAGTGGTGTCTATTGTTCAACCACTTTACAACTCAAAAGGAAGATTATTTGTCGACCACATAGTTAAAGTGATTCTCCATTATCTTTACTTTGGGTCTATTGAGGCTACCTAAGCTTTAAAGAGAGATGTTGCCAACAAATGATGACGTCGATGATGTATATGGGGACCCATCTAAGAATAATATGGCCTCTGTGAAGAAATCATCTTTAGATATGGCCATGAAAAAACACCCATATTGATAGATGTGTTGAAGACTCCAAAAAGTTGGATGCCAGATAAGATTGATGCGGAATGATGATTCCCATGCCAAGTGTGTTCATATTATTGTATGAGCTACAATATCAACACTACGAGCTTATGTTGGATAGATCATTGGAGGTCCATGTACTCAAACAGAGTTGATAACACAGTTATTATAGATAAGATTTGGTCTTATCATCCATGTCCAATCAGGGCTTTGCACAAGACAAACATGATTTTGAAAAATTAAATCATTATCAAGTCTATCAATCCTTATTGTTCCTCTATTAAGAGCAGCAGTAATATGGCAAGCTCTAGAAGCTTGTAAATCCATTGATGCAACTCTATAAAATCGAGTATATTGATTCAAAATTCCTTCCCTAGGAATTTGACTTTGTATTATTACACACAATCATTGAAACCTATTTTTCTAATCCTTGTACAATGAAAATAATTAGGGACAAGATGATTCATTAGAGTAATAGAAGGATTTCTTCTAGTCAATCAACAATAATATTATCTTTTCTAGAGATATGCTCAGTAGGATTATTGACCCTATTAAAGTATTATTTCCATCTTCAATATTTACTTCTTCCATCCTTTCTTCCATGGTCTTTATCTTTAAATGAGAGGAATCTACTACAATTAGTTATTATGACAAAATGGCTTAAATGCATTAATCTTTAAGTAAACTTTTCAAGACACTTCTTTATAGTGTATATTTCTTTATCAAAGAAGATCCATTTTTTGACATCATCTACAAATACTCTTGCAAACTCACAAATATATTTAGTAAAATTCTCTATACAACATAAAACTCCACCCCAAGCTAAATCTAAAAAAATTGTATATAAAACTTTTAAAAAAAATAAAAAAATAGGAACATGTAAAGCAGGGAGAGAATTGATCTTTTTTTTTGTAAACCTAACACATTGGTTGTGTTCCTTAGACCATTTAAACTATTTTTGCTTTTTGAGGAGATCTTGTAGCAAGGCTCTGTCATTTCGGGAATTGGGATGACAAGGCTCTGTCATTTCCAGAATTAGGTTGACATAGTTTAATATTCCAAAAAATGTTTGTAGCTTTTCTTAATCCATAACATCTAGAAATTCAATAATGTTTTACTTTATGTGAGGTTGTACCCTTAGTATTGCATTTTCAAGATCCATTCCCAAAAACTTACAATTCTGCTAACACATCTGCATTTTAGTACTAGATAGAACAATTCTAGCCCTTTTTGTTAAATCATAAAAAACTTTCAAATGTATTAAATGGTCTTCAAGTGTTTCGCTAAATATTAATATATCATTTATACACACAAACAAAAAATTTAATGTTTCTTGAAATATTTTATCTATATGACCAAATGGCACAACTATCCATTGGAAATGGCCAAAGGACAACTAAACTAGTTTTTTCTCTATCAAATTCCTTCACTCTGATTTGATAAAATCTTGATTTACAATCAAATTGAGAAAAATATTTACATCTGGTAACCTTTTGCAGTAGGTAAATTTTATTTAGAATGGGATACAGATGTGGCTTAGTAATTTATCACCATTATTTTCTTTCCCCTTTTTCGCTTAGAATGCTTATTGACCATGAAAGCATAGCATCAATACAATGTGGTTGATGGTTTTATGAATTTGACATGTAAAAGATCTCTTATAGTTTTATCCACATCCTCATGGTCATGGGTAGGAATTGGAATCCTTTTACCTACCTTCATATGATTATCCTTTTTTACAATTATTTCCATTTCTAGCATTGGTTTTTACTAGAACCTTTGAGGATCATCAGAGTAGATTGTTTATTTGATATGTTGTCCTATTTGTTCAATTTATGCTAGGAAAATATTTAAAGGTTGTTGGCTCATGGTTTTGGGATATTGTTCAATTGCATAAACCAACCTTGGTGCTCTGATTCTTTCACCATTAATAGTGAACAAAACATGCTTTGGTGTACTACAATAGGGAGAATAAGAATCAGTAAATGTTCCTCTTAAGACTACATATATAGGCATGCCATTGTGTGAAGAAGTCAGAATGAAAAGTCTTGCTTTGGATTTATATCAACTATTGGTGCTTATATTTATCACAAACTAAAAGATTTCCTTGAACATCCATTGACTAATATGCTTTCTTTTTATCTAGCTTTTCCCAATTAGATGTTATTGGTCCTTTAGCAAAAGATAATGAAACACCAATATCTAATTGTGCATCTAATCTCTTTCCATTAATCTCAACAAAAATGAACTAGAGTACCTTCCATGGATAAGCTGTGTGATATAGATTGGCCTTGGTTCACTAATGTAGAAATAGAAGTACATTCTAACTTATAGTTTGATGGTCTACTATTAGAAGAGGTTCAGGAGCTTCAATCTCTTTTTCTTGTTCATAATTTGTTTATTCTTCATTTAATATTTATTGTTCTTTAACCCAAGAATTTATTGAATTTGTTTTGCATCCATCAAAGCAGGGATCTTCAAGTTGTTCTTCGTCTTCTTCTTTTGCTACAAGTCTTCAGAGAAATAGTCATTCTAATTGAGTATCTATTTTATTTTCCTTAGCACAACCATAGGCAGTTCATGTTCCTTTTCTTTAGGTAATAGGTAACTAAATCTATTTTGTATCTAATTGTCATCTAGTTTGTAGGCCTTTTCAAACTATATCGACTAAGGCTTTGGTCTTTGAATGTGGTAAATAATAGAGATGCTTATTTCCTTCGATTGTAGCCTCTATTTATAGAAGGGCCTCTACTACTTGATCCTTCTTCATGTTGTCTGTGTGTAGTATCTTCATCAGTAAATTTAGTGAACTGCAGTTATTATAGACTCTTTAACTTTACTGCAACAACCACAAACATATACATGATGATGGAATAGAAGCTTCTACTGATTAGGCCACACAGTAAGGAATTAAGTCTTGTGGTAAGAGAAGATGACTTAATTGAAGAAAAAACTTTCCACATAGACATGACCATGGAATTGTAAAGTATCTAGTTGGTATTTATATCGCAACATTGTAATAAAGTAGATATAGCATAAAGAAGAGTTTAAGTATAATAGTGAAGAGTAATAGAGGTTATAGAGTAAAGTAACTTTTGTAATAGCATACGGTGATATACAATAAATAGATATGAGAACATTGTATTTGACAGTTATTATACCAATATAAATAAATAGAAGTTAGAGTAAAAATTATTTTGTACAGTGTACTAATTACTAAGAATGACACACCTAATTCATTTTAATGAATGCATAAGATAATTGTCTAATAAATACTAAACTCTTCACCATATTAGCCTTAACTAAAGTTAACTTGAATAACATAAACCATCTATAGATAAAAGATTTAGATTTTATGTCAACATTTGGTGGTACTGCACAAACTGCAATTAACTAATGTCCGAGGGAAAGTACCCATTAGAGTTCTGGAAGCCAACATTAATTAAAATAAAAGAGTGGTGGGAAAAACTACTAAAATAATCACTCTAGAACTAAAAGGATGGGAGAATATTTACTTGTGGTAAAGTCATCTATTTGTAGATGATATTTTGTGATTATGTAGTATCTCAGTCTTGTATACTTGGCAAACTCAAACCTTAGTTATTCCTCTTGCTTCTACACTCATTTTTCTTCTACAAGCCTCACGTCTACGTTATCTTGTACCCCTTGTCCTATCTCTTAGTTTGAACAGTATTATATTGATGACATAGATAACCTATCTTATCTAAAATGCTTAAAATGTACTTATATTACACCTTTACGAGTTATGATCATGTACCTATTTTGCTACTCCCTAAACACTAAGGTCTAGGTCAGAAAATAGTGTCGATGTTATTATCTTGCCTTGATGCAAGTGTCAAGTGCCCTAAAGTCATCCAATTTACAAAAAAAACATATTTCAATGGTCAGCCTAAGTGATTTAATATGAGTTATTACTCCAAAGGGATTGATATAAATACAATACAACCTAGTTACACCTAAAAAAATACCAAAGAGACCAAGGCACTTATCAAAATCACTCTATCAAGCATTCCATTGATCAAGATTCCCTATTTCTATACTAGTCACATGTACAACACAGCTACAGGTCTAAAGTATTAAAAGAGTAGCCTAAGAGCCCAATTTGCCAAATTACAAGCTAGATCACTATTGTACTTGCTTTACACACATTACATGATTCACATAGAAGCCAACACATAGGGGAGAACTACATGAGTTTGACGCCCTCTTCTGGAGTATTGGATATGGAGGAAATTTATCCAAAACTCAAAAGTTCTGGTTGACGAATATTTCAATAGCACATAAATAACACAATAACAATGGATTCTCTGAGAAGAGACATCATATTACTTAACAACCGCAATACAAATATAGGCTTATCTCTAAAAAGAGATGTTTTTGTTGAATCAAAAAAATTGCAAATACAAAACATACGCTTATCTCTGAGAAGAGATGTCTGCCTTCCCTTTTCGGGTTATAATGCATTTATACATATTTTGAAAACATCAGGAGATTGAGTGGCTCGAGGAATTAACGGTGACCTTTTAAGAATGAGTGGCTCGAGAGAAATAACAGAATTAAAACAGTACAATGCTCGAGGACATAATGGCTCGAGGAAATAATTGTCACCGACAATGTGACTTCCAAGAATGAAAACAATACAAGATTCGCAGAATTGACTGTCACCCGAATGGTCACCCAAATGGTTGCCCGGATCATTTCTGCCACCTGAGTGGTCGCCCAAAGTGTTGCCCAGATCAAAAATGCCCTTTGACAACATGATCATTGGAATCAGATCAACATTGTGTGGTAACTAACCCATTTTCCCCCAAAGTCACATTGAATATGGAAAGTTAGGGTTTTGCCATTTCATAAAGAGCGACTGTCCATGACCCATATTTGAATGCACTAAAGTGAAGGCGAAGTAAACCCCAAATGCATCTAGGTGGTCACATCTTGTTTCACCAAATATTTCATATAGGACACTATTATCGGTCTTAGATAGTAGTGTTGACACAACTATATAGGGATGATGCAACTATCTAGATAACCAAAGGTACTAGATCTAGAATCTGATAACTATTCTAGAACTATCTTCTTACCTACTTTCAGCTTGTTCCAGATCTAAAACTACATAAACATCAAAACAATCTAAGTACATCACTTCTTTGTCATTTTTATATCTAACATAGTTATACTTTCCATATTTAGACTATCTTAGCATAATAAATTCAATATATACTTATATATGAGCTTAGCATCTAATTGGCTTGTTGTAGATCTAATTATCACCCTTGTGTCATTTCATTTTTATATTCTTAACCCTAAGCTTAAAGTGAAATACATACCAATAATAATTCATTTTAGGGTTAAACATTTGTTAAACCCGATATTTGAACATCAAAACCCTAAGAATCCATCTTGGGATGCTTAATACCTATTTTGTCCTAATCTTTATTTACTTCATATCTTTTATCATGGATGATATTGATTTCTTTGATGACTATGATTATGAAACACTTCAAATCTCTGTTAAGGAAGGAATAAAAATTGACTACTCTTGATTTCTCCCAAGTGATAAAACATGCAATATAAAATCATTAAATGATGGTAGTTGTTATCCCTCTAATTAGATCCACACTCCCACCATTACAAGAGACAAATTGATCCATCTTACAGAGGATCCATAAATTTAGCCATGTTTCCTACACCACCATTATATGAGTTTGGCACTCGATACTTGCAAAAGTATGAATACCAAGGCCAAAGATTGGGAAAATATGAGCAAGGTATAACCCACCCTGTATCTCTCAAAAATAAAAATATAAATAGATAAGGGTTAGGGTTTTCAAATAAATCCATGACTCATCAACAAATCAAGAATATAAACTTTACCAAAGAAGTGGATACATATGATCAAGAGGCTCATTCATTTGATAGGCAAAAGTTTTTACAACTACACAAAGAAATTATGTCTGATATATAAATATCTAACATAGGGGACATGCCTTTAATCAAAGTCATTAAAACCCCAAACATTTCTACATTTCCAAACATTTCCCAAGATAAGATTATTATTCCATTACCAAAGCTACATGAAACAAGTTCTTCAAATGGTTCAGGCCATTCAAATGATATACCAATGGTACCAAAGTTCAAATATCCCATACCACAACTAAAATATTCTAAATTTAGTGATCATGAACTTGAACTTGTTATACATGAGGATGATGATACTCATATGCCTAGATTCAAAAAAGGTTGTGGATTGGAACCAATGATGGCACCTATGGCAAACACCACTATTTCCATGGAATATCTTGTATCTATGATGACCACTATTGGGGATTTTCAAAAATAAATTTCCTTACTCCAAATGCAAGTGGATTTCCATAATGATAATGCACATGTAACCTCATTCAATAATAAACCTCTTGCCAAATGTAAACTTGAATATCCTTCTCCACCAGGTTTTGAGCTACCACATTTATCTTTGTTTGTAACACATAAAAGCCCATTTAACCACAAGATATATTATGTACACACTTTTGGTCAATGGGCAATATATGGTAAACTTTTATTAAAGGCATTCCATATGAGCATTACTAATGAGGCTCAAAATTGGTTCTATGGTCTACCGAAAGGTTCCTTAACCACTTTTATACTATTGAAAGATGCATTATTCATAGAATTCAATATCCACAAGGTGTATAAACTTAAATTAGAACATTTACACAATTTTAAACAACATGATGATGAATCCCTTCAAGACTATACTATTTGATTCAAAAGTACATTATATAAACTAGCATTTAGACCTTCAGATTTGGAATTACAAATTATATTTAGGAGAGGTCTTATTTCCCCATTAAAGGAAAGAGAATTACATAAACAATATGAGTCATTCACTCATTTACTTGATGATGTGTATAGATATGCTTCATTCATCATTACTCATTCAAAGAAACTTAACATACCTCCCTCCCAATACAAAAGTTTTATTTCTCAAATAAAGGAAAGAGATCATTGCCTAAAGAGTATTATGAACAAAAAAGTGTCATACCTAATCTCTATATGACTAGTTTACAAATATTACTTAACATGGGGCCAATCCAAGGTCCATGTCCCAGACAAGAATCTCAAAGTGAACAATAAAAAAACATCCATGCCAACGAGATCTAAAAATTACATTATACATGGATGGTGCTTATTTTTGGCATAACCATATTGATCCTACACAATCAAAAACCATTTACAATGTAAGATGCTTATAATAAATGTATTTCAATCTAACAAACTTACAAAATAAAGGAGGTTGGAAAGACCCCTTAGGCAACATAACATTACCAATTGCTTGTGGTCCTAAAGTAATCCAAACATAGGTTTGGGTTATGCCTACCACATGTCCACATGTATTTACACTATAACTCTTTGGCTATACCAAATAGAAGCAAAAATCGATCCAAATCAGCAAAGTATTTCCTTCCTTCACAAATTCACATTAACACATATTCTAAATGATAGTATTACATCTTCTACTACACATGCAAAATGTGGGGAGGAACATGCTATGTACCTTTTCAACCTATGCAATCATGATGCAAACAATGTGAAAAATCTAACTTAAGGTTGAAGAAATTCATGTATACGAGTAATATGAATGCACATGATAGATCTATAGTTAATAATAATTACAAAGCATAGCACAGATTAATTCAACATAGAGAGACACAATATTTATCCTGGGAAAACCTCAAAGAGGTAAAACAAAACCCAACAAGTGATTTTCCATTAATAGAGAAACAATTTATCCCAATACAACTCCAACTTCTCACTTCTTCTCAACAAAGTCTTCACAAGCCTTTGTAATAAATCAAATATCTCACAAATGTCAAGATATCGAGTTGTTATTCACCATAGGGTTAAAACCCTATTTATAGGTAAATATGACGGGAGGTGATCATTGTGAATAATGGATCCAACGATCCTAAATAAATAAAAGAGCCTGATTAATTAATATCTCGAATAAACCTTCGATAATTAATGTCCCAGTTAAATATTTTAATAAAAAACTTAGTAAATAATTAAATAAATATAATATGGTTATTTATTTACATGAGTTTCTACCTCGTAGTAATAAATAACTTATTATTATTTATTTAATTATAAGTATAAGCTAAGGGTTAAATTACCACTTAGTCATTCAAATAGCTCTAACACACCCCCTTAAACCTAAGTGGGAATAAATGCCATAGTCACCATAAAAGAATTTGTTTTATTATTTTTGAGAAACTAGGGTCTAGTTCTTAAACAATAAAGGGTTTAGAGTAAGGGGGAAAATGTAATTAAATATAGTAAAATATAGATTTATATCGATTTGATCAAATCAATTACATAGGGAAAAGAAGTAACTTATATGAAAAAATAGGGTAAAATAGATGATTTAGAGGCTAAAAACTATTGTACAAGACTGAGATAGTGTCATGAATTTGGATCTGGCTTTCATTCACTGAAAGAATAGGAGAACCAAATTTAGGACACTTTGAGATTCAATGATATTATCCACTCCTGTCGCTATTGTCCAAACTAGTCATAGAGATCTAAGTTTTATAAATTTTATTTGTTGTCCTTGTATGAGTCTGCCTATGAAACTTTGAATGTTGAATGTCGATAGAGCTCCTTGTAGAGCTAATTCAATCTTCAAACCCTAGGTCTATCTACACACATGAAACAACAAACACATCAAAAGCAAAAAGGGGAAAAAATTGAGTTAGGAGAAGTATGAGCCCATAATCTAAAACCCCTACTATCTTGATCGTTGCCTACATTAACCCTCAAACTAGGGTCACAGATGAAATGTAGTTCTCGCTTAGAGAATGTGCATAATCAATGTGCACAGTAGATGCAAGAATGACTTTTGCTTAGGCCCTTCCTTGATCAAGCATGCAAATTTATGTGATGTAGAATGTTGATCTATACTATTGACTGATTTTTAATTATTTACTTAGCCAAAGTAGTAAATTCTAGATATAAAATGCCTTGTGAAGTCCTTTATATAAGACACTCTTTATTTTGAATTTGGGAGCCTTATTCACATTAGCTGACATCAAAAAGCTAAACTAAATTTAAAGTAATGGCTAAGAAGGGTTTATGACCTCTTGAATGAAGATAAATGACCGTTAGGACTTAAAATGTAAAGGGATAGGAGCATCAAAAATGGGACACCTTAGGGTCCTATGTTATAGTCCAATCTTAGCGCTCTTGTCCTATAGGCTTGGGACCTAGGGGTAAGATTGGCCTAAGAAATAGAGTCTGGCTGAGACTAAAATGATCCTCTAGAAGGCTACAGATGACTGGTAATGAGCAAAAAGGTGACTCAAGCATGCAATAAGACCAAGATAAGTAAAACAAAAGACATGGTTAATGTGAACAAGGCTCATATTCTCTAGTCGAAGTCTCCTATGAAAGGACTATGAAAAGACATGATATGCATGGTTGCTTGACCAATTTAGGGTGTATACATTTGACTAATTTTATTCTAGTTATGTAATGAAATGAAATACTAGAGTAAAAGAAAGAAAATAAAAATGTGTACTTGAACCTACCTGCATGGAGATGATGTGTTGTAAGGATCCAACTCACTTCCTGGCTAAGGAAGTGGATGGAGAGCTGAATAATGCCTAGAAAAAGAAAGAATCCTTGAAGCGGATGCCACCTATACTGAATTTGAATGCATAATATGTGTATCATAGAGAAGGAGGGCAATGTTTGCCCCATACGAAATCTAACTAAAGATGAGAAATGCTTGGAGACCCAAAACCAATGTTTATCCTCTATCCCACATAAACTCATGTAATCTAGAATGTTTGTACAAAATCTATATGTTGTGAAGAGTAAAATATATTATACCCCCACTCTGAATATTTGAACTAGAACTAAGAAATACTTGAAGGCCCAAAACTAATGTCTGTCCTCTATCCCATATAAACTTGTGTAGTTTGGGTCTAGGTAATGCAATGGACCAATTGTTGTTGATGGTCATGCAATACAACCTAGTGATAACTTGGGTACAACTGAGTGTAATCTAAAAATCTAGTCAATGTGCAAGAAGAGAATGGCCTATCTTGTCATTCTATCTGTATAACCCTGAATAATGAAGAACATGAACATCTATGCCATATCCCCAAATCTGGTATGTGAGTGATGCATCTATAATCTAGTAATCTATATAACCACATATGTTATGCATATCTTTCCATGCCTTATGTGAAAAAATGGAGACTAAAACACTATGTTATGCACTATGCACGTAGTCTACTATCTGATTCTATAATTGTGTCATGTTGTATGAAGTTATATGTGTGAGACGTATAGTGATGTACATGCCCCCAAATATGGTATTTGAGTCTGTATCTATACCAAAAATCACTTTGAATCCATATAATTTGAACCACTATATCTGAATAGTCTATGTACCTATAAGCTAAAATCACTATGGATCCATATGATCTGAATCACTGTATATGAATAATTTATGCATCTATAAGCTGAAGGTGTATTCCTCTAAATGTCTTAATTAATGTTGAGTGACCCATATAATCTAAATCACTGTATAACTCAACCAATCTGAGCTACATCTGATAATTTGAATGATAGATGTGTAAAAACTATGGTGTATCCACCTATGAGAGTCGATGGGTATGTTGGGTAAGTGTAGAAATAGAAGTAGTTGGAATGATGCCCCCCTTTGGGGAGAGGGATGAAATCTGTGATAGAGGAGGTTGAGCCAAAAGTGATGACTAGTGGTGTAATAATATAAACAAGGTTGGCATGTTGTGAATAGCTTGAGAGGTTGTTTGATTGATTAGTCTGAGTTATTGAAAGTAGAACAAGTTTTGATTGGTGATGATGAAGATGTGTGTCTGAGTATAAGAGAAATATAGAGATACACATGCCATAGTAGGTAGATGAATTAGTAAGAGAGAAAAGTTTGAGTGATGTCAAAGGTATCATTGTCATTCTTTCATGAAAGAAAATGGTTTAAAAAATGGGGTTACGGGGTTCAAGTTATGGGCAAAATGGTATTTTATTTTGATTTAGAAAGTTGGCTAATATAGGAAATTGGATTGTTTTTTGATTCATTTGTGCATTGACTAGGGTGAGATTTGGATCTCTAGAGTGAGAAAAATGCCAAGGAGACGATCACCTACCATGACCTGATTTGAGCAATTGCAAGACCAGGTTCAAGCTAGTGGTGATGTTACCTTAGTAAATAGCTGAAATGCTTGATTCTTGTCAAATTTTATGCCTATTTTGGTGTTTTTGAGCTATTTAAAGTAGCCTAGGAAAAAAATTTCTACTTCCAACACTCCTATCCTACATCTAGTGCTCTTGTCTAGGTTTCAGTGCTCTTGTCCAAGTTGCAGTGCTATTGTCCTATACCCAACACCGTTGTCTTGTAGGTAGGATTTTTTGAGATGTTGCTTTATTAATTGTCATTATTTTTTATTAGATTTTGACTTGGTATTGTTGATTGATGGATGTGCTATTTTGGTGTTTTTTCCATAGGGTGAGGTGTGCATGAGAGAGTTCTATAGTGGCTAGGTGATAGAGACCTTGAGGCTATTACCATTATCTATTAATGAGAGAGCTACCATAGATAGGGTAGGGTTGGGTCATGTGTGTGACTTAGGCACAATGTAGTGGGATCAATATCTAATTACTATCTTATGTGAGAGGTGGAATACATATACTTTTTGGCTTCCTATAGGGGAGATTAATATGAATCTAGAGGATGTGTATCACATTTTGTATTTACTAGTTAGTGGACAACATGTGACATTGTAGGATGACATGGGTGCTAATGTTATAGATCATGCATCCTTGTATTTTGATGATGTGCCCTCAAGTATACATCAGAGAGGGAGTGACAATGATGTACTACTATCATTTATTGTGTAGTCTAGTGTTTCACAATTGTGAAAGTGGTTGGCTATTTTATTGGCATCATTTGTTGCTATGGATGGGAGTGGAGTATCTGTTGCATATAAGATGCATAGGATTGTGTGCAGTGTGGAGGTATATGGCACCATATTGTCATGGGTTAGGAATATTCTTACCCACCTATACATGGATCTCTACAAGTTTACACAAGAGGTATTTAGTGGTAGATTAAGCGTAGTGACCTTATTACATTACTGGGCTTATGAGCACATAGCGGTTGTGTAGCCAATATGATTATTGAGGGAGAAGTGATTACCTCCACATCCATTTGGGGAGCAGTGGATGAGTACATTGGCTATCTGATCCCCTAAGATGGATCATTATAGGCAGGTGTTAGACACATTGGTGGCTAGTGACATCATATGGAGGCCTTACAAAGAATTTCCTATGTGGGTGGAGGATGGAGTGAAGTTACAATATATGAGGGACAATTTTTGGATACATGACTAATGGGTTGGAGTATATGAACACTTTCAATATGAGCATGTGACTAGATAATTTGGGGTACCATAAAATGTGCCCCTAATAACATGGATGTGGGTGAAGAGTGCACATGCACCAATGAGGGTAGGAGTTTATGCAAGGCCTACTGAGGCTAAGTTAGCATCATTACCTTTTGATGCATGGGATGTGGCTATAGATATTCTTGATGTGGATGATGTTGGGTGTACAAACATGTATACTGAATAGTGGTCTAGGCATTGGTAGGCTCCATTATACCCTATTGATGGAGGGGATACTCTAGAGTATGAGGATCTTGAGTTGATCTAGATGATGGGAGGTAAGAAATAATTTCATTTAAATTGTGTACAAATTTGTGCTTTTATTTTGATTTTAAATTATATAGCTAATGTTGTGTCATACTTTATGTGCAGGTAGAGTGGGAGGTGCATAGGATGAGGCACATGTTGGGGTAGGGAGTGGAGATGATGATTATTGGCAGACTATCATTGAATTGACACTTCGAGAGCTCACACAACATGTTCCTGATGATGTAGTGGAGGAGGGATTGATAGAGCGATCGATGATCATGATCGGTATTTATGCTTATCTATTTGATAAGGCTACTATAGTGATAACTACATATGTTAGGGTAACAAGAGAGAGAGATGAGCTGTGAGCTGAGCTAGATAGGTATAGGATGCCTCCACCTAATTTTGGTTCTATTAGTATGAGGATTATGGATGAGTATACAGACCTTTAGAGGTGATACATAGACTTGCATGAGGAGCATGGTCAGTTACTAGAGTGAGAGAGTAGTTCTAAGAGGCATACAATAGCTCAAGGAGGTAAGGGGCCATCAAGTGCTAGGGTGTATTATGGGACTAATACTAGTGGGGAGAGTGAGACTAAGAGTGAAGGCATGATGCCCATTCATGATTGATTGTACTTGATATGATGTATATGCTTTGAAAATTATATATATATATATATATATATATATATATATATATATATATGATTTTGACTCAAGCGTATTATGTTATGGATTTTTGAATATATTGGTATATTTATTGCAAATGGTTAATTTAGAAATAGTTGATTTGACATTGATGTTGAGGTTGCATATGTTTGGTAAATTGGTATTTGGGATGTGATTTGATTTTTCAAGTGTAATGCTAGTTTTGATTTCCAATCATATGTAAGTTAATAACTTTATTTATTTTGTAATTTGTAAATTGATTTGGTAAAGTGAATTGGTTTAAGATTGGTAAAATGGGATATCGGTAAGATTAGGATTTTGATAATTTGGTTTGGTTAGGGATGGTTACTTAAACTAGGAATGTTAGTTATTAGTAAAAAGGGATGTAAGAGATCACTTTGTGTGTATCATGTTGTGCTTAATTCCCTGAGAGTGGCTCAAGAATATAAAGGCTAGTCTTTTGGCTCCATCATCACCTACTAAGTGAATCTATGTAATCATGTGTTTGTTGATTGATGTTTGGATTGTGTGTCTAGTCCCCATGAGCAGGTGGCTCAAGAATACAAAGGATAGATAGTCCTTTGGCTCCATCATTTCCCACTAAGTGAAGCTATGAACTGATACTGATATGAGTGTGTGTTATATCACTATCTAAACCTTGATGGCCAACTAAATAAGTACCCATACTGCTCATTTTGTATAGAAACATGCCATGTATCTAATATTATCTATAGTGCACTAGCAATAACTATTCATGGAGACTCTTAAGATGTAATCTTAATAGATGTGCAATTAAAACTGTGTTGTGAAGGAGGCTCATCTATCTACAATCATAGTGCATTATTACATGAAATAACACCCTATGTCCTCTGTTGTCATGCGTATAATTGAGCAATATATTAAGATAGAACTGTAACCTGTGATGGGGGCTCATCTAATCTCAATTATAGTGGGTTACTACGTGAAATAAGTCCTTAAAAACTTATTCGTAGTGAATATCTATTTATAGAAATACTTTGTGATGTGGGTTCATCTAATCTTAACCATAGTGGGTTGATACGTGAGATAAGACCTTGAAAACTTGGTTGTAGTGAATATCTATCTAAAGCGGTACTCTACTATGGTGCTTGTGACTATGCTAAACATGTATATAGAACTACACTATGTACTCTTTGGAATACATTGCTATATGTAGGTTTCTCTCACTATGCTGGTCTCTAAACCTTCTGAGTAGGTGGGATAGAAGATCTCCTATGAGGCTCTATCCTAGAAATCACATGACTCTCATGATGAGTAACTGATGATTCCTATGAAGGAATGTCTTGCGATGACTCAGTCATAGAGGAATGAGGTCTAAGGTTCCATGATGGAGGATATCTTGGTGCCCCTTGTGTGAATGTTATGATTCCATTATCAACACATCTATTAATGTAATCTCTGAGTCCATAACAATCATTATCTCTGTGTCTACGGATATGATGATAGTTAAAAAAGGGCTAATGTGGTTGTCTATGTAAGAGATGTGGATCTCATCGATGAGTAGAAGGTAATATGATTAACCTCCTATCTAGTAGTGTTGATAATATGACATATGGGGTATCCCACTTTGAATCAAATTATAGTGGTGCCTTGATACTATTCTATATAGTGAATACTATAGGTGGTGCTCTGTAAACTGGCTCTTTATTCTTAACTAGTTGCTTTTTTGGTTGTGGTCTCCTATCTTGTTTAGGACATGGTGGATTTTGTGTGATAGAAGCTGTAGATAGAGGTAATGCTGTGAAATCTAGAGTAATCCGATCAACTGAATCTGACTCAATCAATCCCATTTTCTTTTCCAAGGATAGAACTATATAACATAAGTGCCTAAAAGAGGACTCTATCTAATATAATATATGCTCTAGGAGAGGTTGTTGAATTCCATTAATAAATATATGTTAAACCTCAAAATTTATTGGTTTTTAAATGAAACTTAACATGTGAGTCTTGAATTGTAAGATATAATCACTAACTAGCTCTGATGTATTTTGATGTAATGCAGTAAGTTTCTCATATGTAACATGAGGGCCCATGTTTGCTATGTAATATCTAAGAAATGCCTCCTCTAAATCATCATATGTATGTAAGGAACTAACAAGAAGTAGATGAAAGAACCAATTATGTGCATTACCCACTAGTGTCTATTAAAACAACTTAAGTAGAACCAAAGGACTTGCATGAGATGGTAAAACCTTTTGAAAGACCTGAAGGTATACAAATGGAACTCTAGTTCCTTCAAATTGAGGTAATGATGGTATCTAAAAATGCTTAGGAAATGAAGCTTTGATAAATGTTTTTTGGAATATGGTTACCATGTAATTCATTGGCATCCATCTAATATTTATAAACCTTGTTTTCCAAAGTAAGGAGATGTACTTGGTGTTATAATTCACCAACTGATGCATCAAATAAATAATCTCTTGGGATGGTATATTAGTATCTTGAAGTGGTTCATTTAATCATTGAATTTGATCATTTATTTTAGCCATGGGAATGTTACATTTAACAATTATATCATAGAGAGGGGTGTGCTCACTTGAACCTTTAGAGAAATGGTAATTTGGACCTTAATAGAGGGATGTGGGCTACCATTCTCTTTGGGTGAAGAGTGAGAAACATGTGCTACTATAGTAAGGGTTGGCTTAGTATATTCATTGGTATCCTTATTATTTAGTGAATCACATTCTAATTGAGTAGATGATGTGATGTTATCATTATCATGTGCACCATTTGAAATAGAATCAAGCATAAAAATAGAAACAAGATTTTATAATGCTTTAGGTTTGAGAGGAGTGAGAGAAGAGTTAGAATCATGAGATGCATTTTATTATTCAATATGTGAATAATAATCATCATCATTCCATGCATTATCATAATCAGAGTTTTGTTTATATTCATTCTCATTTTCATATTCAGTTGCATGTTAACTATCATACTCATTATCACTTCCATCATCACTAGAGAGAGGGGTAAAAGAAGAATTTAATTCTTTTCTAACATGCAATAAATTATCACGTGAAATTGAAACATTATGTGCATTTATGTTGTCTTGGAATGGAGTGTATGTATTATTTTCATTTGCAATATGAGAAGTAAGAGTAAGAGAGTTATCATTTAAACATTCTTTTACCATAGTTTGAGATGCCAAAGTAGAGTTAAGAACATGAGATGTGTATCATTTGAACTATGCATTGGTAATTTGACTCTATTGTGTTTATATTATTGTAATTTGAACATATAAATAACAAAAGAGAGAGAGAGAGATCAGGTTCAAGTGGAAGCAAGTTATCACCAATGAGAGGTTCACTTGGAAATGCATGACTATTTTATTCATTTGATGCATTGTGCCTAGGAGAATGAGGTGAAAAGTACCTTTCCCATTCATCAAAATTATTTTCTTTAGGAGAGGGAAGAAAAGAGATAAGTTTGAGAGAAAAAGATGCATTTACTTTTTCTTCACTATCACTTTCATATGTATCATCATATTCCTCATTACAACAATAGTAATTATCTTCATTGTAAATGAAATCATTTTCCATATTTTTTAGCTAATGTACAGTTTTGTATTTTTGTCCATTCATTGTCATAATTAGGAGAAAAATTTAAAATTTGATATATGGGATGAAAAAGAAGAAGTGCCTTAGTGGCCATTTTATTTCTTACACCAAAGAAAATATGTAAAAGTATTATTAATAAAAAAATGCAAGAAGAAGTACTAACATAGAGATTTTGAAAATAATTTTGACACTCCAAACAATTTGCAAAAATTTCAAAATTTTTATCTAAAAATTGTAAGGAAAGCTTTGGGTTTGAGAACCTAGTTTGGAAATCTAGGGTTTTGCTTTGAAGTTTTAAAAATTTGAAATTATAACAATAATTTAAATTTTAAAAATAAATTTGAATAAAATAAATGCACAAAAATTTATACAAAAATTAGAAATTAGAAATTTAAATTTTTGCAAGAATAACTACCAACATAGAGATTTTGAAAATATTTTTGACACTCTAAATAATTTGCAAAAATTCTAAAAATTTTATCTAAAAATTGTAAGGGAAGAAGGCTTGGGGTTTGAGGATCTAGTTTGGAAATCTAGTGTTTTGAGTTGGGGTTTTAAAAAATTAAAATTATAGCAATAATTTAAATTCTAAAATAAATTTGAATAAAATAAATGCACAAAAAATTTATACAAAAATCAAAATTTTGAAATTGAATTTTTTACACAAAATATGAAGGGGAAACCCTAAGGGTATCTAGGGTTTTGAAATCTGTTCGAAGTAAGTTGGATTCATAAAATGTTTTATTATTTTTGGGAAACTAGGGTCTAAGTCATAAATAATAAAAGGTTTGGAGTAAGGAGGAAAATGTAATTAAATATAGTAAATATAGATTTATATCAATTTGATCAAATCAATTGCATAGAGAAAAAAGTAACTTATCTAAAAAAATAGGCTAAAACAAATGATTCATAGGTTAAAAACTATTGTACAAGACTAGGATAGTGTTATGAATCTAAATTTGGATTTCATCTAATGAAAAGATAGGAATGTCAAAAATAAGACACTTCAAGGTCTAGCGCTATTGTCCACTCCTGTCATTGTTGTCCAAATTGGTCACATAGATATGAGTTTTATCGGTTTTGTTTGCTATCCCTGTATGAGTCTATCTATGAAGCCTTGAGTGATGAATGTTGACATATCTCCTTATAAATCTGATTTAATCTTTAAATCTTAGGTCTATCTACACATATGAAACAATAAACACATCAAAAACAAAAGAGGGGAAAAAACTAGGTTAGGAGAAGTATAATCACACGATCTAGAACCCCTACTATCTTGATCATTGTCTAAATTAAATCTCAAACTAGGGTCTTAAATCAAATGTAGTTATCCTTCAGATAATGTGCATAATCAATGCACATGGTAAATGCAAGAATGACTTTTACTTAGGTCCTTTGATCAAGCATGCAAATCTATGTGAAGTAGAATGCTGAGTTATACTATTGATTAATTTTTAAATATTTACTATGTCAAAGTAGTAAGTGCTAGATATAAAATGCTTTGGGAAGTCCTTTATATAGGAGACTCTTTATTTTGAATTTGGGATTTTTATTCACATTAGCCGACATAAAAAAGCTAAACAAAACTTAAGGGAGGGCTTAAGAAGGGTTTATGACCTTTTGAGCAAAGAGAAATGATCATTGAGACTCAAAATGTAAAGAGACAAGAGCACCAAAAATAGAATGCCCTAGGGTTTAGTGCTATAGTCCAATCTCAGTGCTCTTGTACTACATGCTCGAGACTTGGGAGATAGGATTGGCCTAGGAAATAGAGTCTGATTGAGCTAGAATGATCGTTTAGAAGGCTATAAATGATTGGTAATGAGAAAAAAGGTGACGCAAGTATGAAACAAAATCAAGATAAGTAAAACAAAAGACATGGCTAATGTGAACAAGGTTCATATTCTTTAGTCAAAGTATTCTATGAAAGGATTGTGAAAAGACATGATATGTGTGGTTGATTGACCAATTTAATGTGTATACAGAGTTATATTATGTACAAAATTTGAAGGATTTAAAAAACTTCATCATGCCAAAGTCACATTTTGAAATGAAATGAATTATAATCCATAAACTACCCAAAATTAAGTTTAGTCTAGCATGATTGTGAGATTATATCTCACTATTTTTTATGAAAAAATCACTAAGCATATTTGGAGCCTTTATAACATAAGGATCTTCATTACAAATTATACTTTTAATGTATTGGGGTACAAAATTAAAACTTTTAGATGAAGTTTATTTAAATCAAATAACTTCCACACAGTTTTTACAATGCTTTACAAATGAGAAAAAGTATAGAGAAGGGGTAACAAATGGTCATTAGGGGGTGGCATTATATGCACACTCCCCTTCAATGGCAATTCTAAGAGGCCCAACATTACACAAAATTGATAAAAATTGGTAGCACCAAGTGGATTTGTGAAGATGTCTGTCACTTGTTCATCTATAGGAAATAATTATATATTAATATCACCATTGAAGAATTTCTCTCAGATGAAATGCACATGAACTTTAATATATTTAGTTCTTTGATGCTATACTAGATGTTTTACTAGAACTATACAAGTTTGGTTATCACAATAAAAGATGGTACTTAAAAAATATTCAAATAAAATTCTTGCAACAAATTTCATATCCACATAACTTCTTTAGTAGCTTCCATAGCACTTGTGTACTTAGCTTCTATAGAAGAGAGAGATAGTAAGTTGATTCTTGCTACTCCAAGTGATAGCACCTACACCAAACTTAGACACATTTAGAAGTAGATTTACGATCTAAAGTATCACCAACATGATCAACATCATAATAATCATATAATTTAGCATTATCAATGGAAGAATAAAATAAATAAAAATTAATTATTCTTTTGATATTATGAAGAATACGTTTAGCTAATTTTCAATGATTGAAATAAGGATCTTGTATAAATTTAGAAGCAATATTGACATCATATAAAATATATAGCCTAGTAATGGTTAGATAAATAAAACTTTCAATAAACTGTTTATATAAAGTAGGGTTAGCTTTTTCATATGCAAATTTAAAATCAAGTTTAATACCAAATTCAATAGGAGTAGTGATAGATTTATAATCAAGCATGTTAAACTTAACAAGAAGATTATGTGCATACTGAGATTATGATATAATAATTGAATTTTTATCTTAAAATATAGCCATTCATAAAAAATGATGTAGAATGCTTAATTAGTCATTTCAAATATTTAACTTCGTTTATCTTTATATTTATGAATTAAAATAGTTAGATTGTCAGTAATTAATAAATCAACATATAATACAATTAGAATCAAATGACCATTTTCAACTTTAACAAAAAGATCATTATTTGAATAACAATTAAAAAAATGTAATTCTTTGAAAAAAATAATTTTAAAATACCAAGCTCAAATAAATTGTTGTAGACCATATTAATATTTCTTTAATTTACATACATAATATTATTTGTTAAGGTAAGTGAAACCTTTAGGTTGAGTCATGTAGATTTATTCTTATAAATCACCATTTAGAAATATATTTTTGACATGTGTTTGGTAGATAACCCAACCATTTTGGGTTGCAAGTACAATAAAAAGTTTAACAATACTCATTTTTTTACAGAAATAAAAGTTTCAACATAGTCAATCTCAGGTTTTTGAGTAAACGCATGAGAAACTAATATAACTTTGAACATGTTAATTTTATCTATTGAATTATATTTGATCTTATAAATCTATCTATAATTAATAACATATCTTTTAAACAGAGAAGGGACAAGATCTCAAGTTTGATTTTTAATTAAAACATTGAATTCAGTTTATATAACAACATTTCATCTATCATCTTACGTAGCTTCCTCAAAATATTGAGGTTCACATTCATACATAATCATTAATGTATGATAATAATATTAACTTATAGTTAACTTCTTAAGATTATCAACATTAGAATATTTAATTAGGGATTATGTTCATTTAAGTCTTTTAGATTGAACATGAAACTCAAGTGGTTCCTCAGACTCTAAGTTATCTATAACTAGATCAACTTTCTCAAGAGCATCTATTTCATCAAAAGGAGAAATATGAGAGTCAGGTTCATAAATAAAAGAACACTGAGGAGGATCCATAGAGGGTTCACAAAAAGATTTTTTGAGAATAAGAACATTTATATTCTCAATGATTTAATGTTTAGAGGGATCATATACTCTTAAACCTTTAGTCTTCCCTTCATATCTTACAAAAATTCAAGAATAGAAAGTTGAGTCAAGCTTCTTCCTTTTAACTTTAGGAACAAAGATAGAAGTAGGACTGTTAAAAATCCTAAGATAAGCTACACTGGGTTTCTTCTTAGTCCAAATTTATAAAAGGGTAAAAAAATACAAGGCTTTGGTAGGGACTTTATTTAGAATATGAATAACAATGTTCATGGCTTCGACCCATAAGAACTTAGGAACTTTTGCAGATTGCAACATAGTCCTAGTCATTTCTATGATGGTGCAGTTTTTTCTTCCAACAATACCATTTTGTTGAGGGGAATAATGAGTTATTAGTTACCTTTGAATACTACAACTAATGTAAAAAGAATCAAACTCTTTACTAACATATTATCCATCATTATCAGTTTTTAATCTGTTAATAGAAAACATAGATGCATTTTCAACATAAAATTTAAATTCTTTAAATTTAGATAAAATATCAATTTTTTAAAATAAAATAAGACCAAATCATTTTAGTATAATCATAAATAAATGTAACAATATATAAATAACCATTAAGAGATACAACTTCAAGAGGTCATACAACGTCACTATGAATTAAATCTAAAGTATGAGAAGAATTCACATCATGATTCTTGTGAAAGGGGTTAGTATGTTGTTTACCACGTAAACAACCATCACAAGTTTCATAGTGAGAGGGGATAGAAGAAAGTCCAATAACAAGATTGTTTATAGATATATCATGTAAACTTATAAAATTAAAATGTCATAATCTTTCATGTCATAATTGAGATTTATTCTTATTATGAAATGAAAGTAAACATGCAGAGGAAGAAGAGAAGATATATAAATAATTCTTTTGAATACCTTCAACAATTGAGGAATCAGATTGATTTCTAATGGAACAACTATCTTTAAGTAATGTTATAATAAAATTATCAATATTAAGTTGAAAATAGGATAATAAATTATTTTTAAGCTTAGGTACATAAAAAATATCATTAATAACAATATTTAAAATATTTATTTTTCCATGTTTAGTTGATTTTAAAAATGAATTATCTCTTAAGAAAATTCTTTCAGAGATATATGTAGAATTATACAAAATATCATATAAACATGTCATATGGTGCGATGCATTGCTATCTAAAATCCACTCATTTTCATTTGAAGTAAATAAAGCAACATATAAAATAATAACATTTTAATCTTGATTATTATTTTGATTCTTTTTATTGTTTTGAGTAGTTTTCTTCCCTTTGTTACTTTTAGAAGATTGATTGTTAATTCTATCCAAATTTTTATAATAGGTTTCCCTTCTATGATCAAATTTACCACACAAGTTATAATTTTCATTAAATTTAGGTTTATGATTCTTATTACCAATTTTTTTGTTCTCATTTTTGCCTTTACCAGAGTTAGGGATAGAATTATAGTTTTTATTGTTATTAAAAACATTATTTAAGGTGAGAAGTGCCTAATTGGTATTCTCTTTAGAATAAAAATTAGTCATTACTTGCTCTTCTTGAATTAAGAGAGCAGATAAGGTGGTAAGGGTAGGGATATCTTGCTCAGTTTGCTACTTAAAATTCAAAATCAAAATAATTTTTTTAAATTATTCATGAATATTTAATTGAATGATAAAATATAATAACTGACTTTGAATCAAATTACAATTACAACCATCTAACTGAGTTTTAATGTTCTTAATTTTAATTAAAAAATTCATAACTTTTTCAACACCCTTCATAGGTGTTGTCAGCAATTCAAAGATTAACTTAATGATCTTTGAGAGACAAGTTCCCTCATACATGGATTCAAGAAGTTTTCAAGCTTCGCAAGGAGATTTATAATTACCAATGTGGAGAAGGAATTCATCCTTAACACTCCGTAAGATAATGGACATATTTTCTTACGATTTTTGTTAAAATGCATTGATAAGCTCAGGGGTCACATGACATCCAGACAGAGTTTCTCAATCCCAATGACAATATTTTATAATTTATAGGCCATGATTTAGTTTTAACATAAATTTTCCATATGTTATAGTTATTTTCATTAAGCATTTAAGATTTGTCTAAGTAAAAGTGAGGCAAAACCATGACTTCCCTTTAAACATGACAGTATCTAAATGATTAAGAAATGACCTTTTAAATGTGAATTCAAATTTATTGATAATTAAAACAAATTAAGAAAATTAAATACACATTATTTATTAAAATTAAAGCTTGATAAAGAAAGAAAAAAATTCACAAATTTACGATAAAGCAAGGTGTCACAATTATCATAAAATACACTAAAAATAAGAATAATTTTATGATTTAACCATTTTAAATAATTTTTTTTGAACTATTTCTAAAATAAAGTGAATTAATCATGCAACTATATTTATATATACAATTTAAATGCTAACTAAAGCAAAAAATTGAAATAATGTTGCACAATTATAGGTGTCGAAAGAGTCACACTCACAACAACCATAGGCACAATTAATAAAAATGTATAAAATCAATAACAATTAGTTTAAAAATAAAAAATTGACTACACTAATGTGTCTAAAACATATCAAAGCCTTTAGATTGGTTGGTTGGATGACCATACATGCCTAGGTTTAGACTACATCAAGTGTTGAAAGAAGGACAAGTTGATAGGTCAGGGGGTTTTCACATGAGAAGGAAAACATGCAAACTAAGAAATGAAATTCAAATTAATATAATTTGCAATTAATTTTGACTAAAGTTAACAAGAAGATTTAAAAAAAAAGGTAGTGATATTTGACCACTAGACTTATCTTTTACAAGTTTTTACCAAAATTTATAATCACCAACTCATCTATGAGTGAATTCAAATATTAACATGCAAAATATTATATTTAATTATTTTTAATCTGATTTTGATAATAAAAAAATTAATTTTTTACATGCATGTAATTTTGAAATTAATTAGGGGAATTATAGTTTTAATCTTTTTGGTAGAAAAAACTTAGCCAAGATGGGAACCCTTTTTGATTTCCATGCAATATTTTGAAATTAAAAAAAAACTTAGTTTTTTAAATAATTTTTTATCAACTATAGAAATAGTTTACTTGTATCAAGCCCGTCGCTGGAAATGGCACTCCAGGTGAAGCAGGGAAGATTGAAATAGGTGGAATACAATGCTAGAGACCACCAAAATTTGTAGACTTCTTAGTTTTTACAGGATAAATACAACTGAATCCTCAAAAATTGATCTTTTTCTCAAAAAATATTTTTTTCAATTTCTTAGGCATATTATGGTGTTCCAAAGCTCTAGGTAGAGAGAAAAAAATTGAACGGGGCCACACAGAGCTTCTCAGGCTGTAAAAATTTGCAAAACACTTTATATTTTCCAAACTAAGACTTTGGGACTTTCAGTGGACAGTTTGAGACCACAAAACTTAGTTTTTAAATTTCCTCCAGATGCTCAAGCCATATTATGGCACCTAGGGAAGATGAAAAACAAATAATCGCTTCAAAACTCCTTAATCTGACTCTTCCAATGTCAATAAATAATAGAAAAATGTTGAAAGACCCTTTACAGATCAGGGAAAGACTAAGGAATGATTTTTTTTGTAAAATTTTCTCCTTCTAGTGTCTTACAACACCCTCAGCGAAAAAAACTCTCTCAAATTACAAATAAAGTTGTTTTTATCAATTATAAACACCCTTTAGGCTCTGATACCATGAAGAAATTCATGTATACAAGTAATATGAATGCACATGATAGATCTAGAGTGAATAATAATTGCAAAGCATATCACAAATTAATTCAACATAGAGAGACATGATATTTATCTTGGAAAAATCTCAAAGAGGTAAAAAACCTAGCAAGTTATTTTTCATTAATAGAGAAACAATTTACCCCAATACAACTCCAACTTCTCACTTCTTCTCAACAAAGTGTTTACAAACCTTTTTAATAGATCAAATATCTCACAAATGTTAAGATATTGAGTTGTTATTCACCATAGGGTTAAAACCCTATTTATAAATAAATATGAAGGGAGGTGATTGTTTTAAATAAAGGGTCCAACCATCTTGAATAAATAAAAGAGCTCGATTAATTAATATCCTGAATAAACTTTTGATGATTAATGTCTCGATTAAATATTTTAATCAAAAACTTAATAAATAATTAAATAAATATAATATGATTATTTATTTACACAAGGTTTCCACCTTCTAGTTATAAATAACTTATTATTATTATTTAATAAGTATAAGCTAAAAGTTAAATTACCACTTAGTCATTAAAATAACTCTAACACAGGTTGTAAGATTCACAAGGGGAGATATTTATGACCATCAATTAGATGGCATCATAGGATGATCTTTCCTCATCACAAATACCAAAAAAATAAAAAAATATTCAAAAATTCAAAAACACTTTCAACATTTACATGTTCTATTGGCTCCTTGGCATCCATGTGTTACTTCCATATTGATGGACCACATACTTAGTTACTCTTGCATACACATGTGTCACACTTCTGTGTTGGTTATAATACAAGAACACACAAATACATGATACACTCTTATTTTTGGATGTTGTACTTTCCTTCTACACATGTCATATAGACATTGGGGGCATCTGCTTCTTCGATCTTGATACACATGAATTATATGATTTGATAATCACCCTACACTATCATGTTTGAGCTTACATATTTACATACACATGTCTATTATCTATGATTATGTCTTACATAGGTTTATTCATATGCTATATACTTTACATACTTTTCCTAACACATTGGATCCATAGGCCACTATGACATTGTTTTAACCTTTTAAGGTTTGGATAATATAAAACTTATGTTTGATTAAAGGGTCGAGTAGTTTAAATTTATGAAATAATATGCATAAAATAACCACTGATTTATTACAGATTTTGAATAGCTTTGACTTTTTAAAAATAGTAATAAATATGTGTAAATAAAGACTTATCTAAAAAACACTTGATAGGGAAAATCTTAGTACTAAAAAATGAGATATGAATAGGTTTGAGTGTTGTCAACTGGATCTTGTATCAGAACCCCTCCTAGACAATAGTGCCACATTTGGATAGTAGTGCCATGTGGCTCTAGTGCCCTGAAAATAGTGCTAGTGTTTTCTGTGTAGGATTGATCTGAGCTTCAATATGCACCTCCGCTTGTGTTTATGGGTTCTAATCTTGCACGCATGAAGTTTGAAACTCTATATTATGCATGTAATAACTGATTTATGATGCAAACCCTAATCCCTCTTACAAATAAGGCATGAGCTGAAAAGTGTGTTTGTTATTAGGATAGGTTGGGCATCCTCAACACCTTACTATGAAAAGAGTTTCCTACATACCAATACTCTGAGGAGGGATCAAGCTCAACATAGTTCTCCCCACCTAAGTGCTAGTGTAAGTGATGCTAGAATGATAGTGGTCTTGAATGCCTTGACTGTATTTGAGATTAGAAATCTATAAAATATGACCTTAAGGCAACTATAGATGGTAGTATGCATAAGTAGAGAAGAATAAGGATTGATAACCTTGATTTTCCTCAATTTATTTTGTATTTGAATAGGTATTTTGCATCTAATTTTTATTTAGTGGATAAAGGTTTAAAAGTCATGTATTTATAGTGTTTTGTAGCTTGTGTGGACAATAAAATATACTTTAGCTAACCTTGTAAGGGTTTTGATTTTGAATATATATATGTTCATAAAAGATAAGGTAAAGGACATTATCTCCATTTTGGGGACACTGGCACCATGTGGCTCTAGTGTCCTTAATGTGGTGCTAATGTCCAACTGGTAGACTGTTGGACATGAAGGGCCAAGATCAAGAAATGAGGGTATGAGACTACATTTAAGTTGACTAGGGACATATATGGTCCACACAAAGGCTAGAAAAGTGTGATAATACACTCTAGGATAGGTTTAGGGCTAAGCTAGGAATAAGTTGTCTCAAGTGACACTCTTAACACTCAAATATCACTTTTAAGTGATTACATTTGTGCCCCCTTTATGATATAAATGTAGCAAAGAAAAATGACTAGTATAAAGAAAAAAAGAAGTGTACCTAGACTTAGCTAGGAAGTGAAGCCCATGAAGCTGAGTCTGAGTATGTGAAAATGGGTTTGTGTATGTGAAGCATGATCTAAATCATGACTTTCAAGTGAAACATGCATAAATTAGTCCTTATTTTTAGAGATATCAAAAATAAAATACTATGCTGAGTAAAGAAGTAACTAAGTAAAACTGAGTAAAAAGATGGGAAAGAGGAAAGGAATGAATATACCTCATTGGGTATGCAAACCAATGCATGAACTTGGTGATAACCTATGTGTGTGTATGTATATAGTGATCAAATAGTTGAATAACTTGAAATGAGCTGATAATTTTCTCAATCCTTATGTGTGGGTGGCTCAAAAAACTCAATCTAGTTTTAACTCCATTTTCCACCCCTGTTTGGTGGATTATGACTTGTGAATAGCTTGGATTGGACTGATAGTGTGTCCAACCCTCTCATGTGGGTGGCTCAAGTACTCAAGTAGGATATGACTCCATAATTACCCACCTATGTGTAATATATGCATCTAAAATTATACTATATAAAGTGCTATCAATATCTAATTATATATATCTATGTATATCAGCACCATGGCCACTCAGGTACATTAGGCAACTCTAGGCCATTCGGGAATGCCAACCACTGCAGATGGAGTAAGACATGAAACTGGTAATAACTTGGTATATGATGTCAAGTGTAAATAATTTAGAAAATGACATGAAATTTGTTATTTCATCTGATTAACTTGTGTGTAACCGAACATATAGAAATAATGTGTCGCACACATGCCCCCAATCTAATATCTAAATATAATGATTCTAAATTAAGTTTTGATAATTGTATTTGAGTATCTGAACTAAATATGAGAATGATCATGCCATGCATGATGCCCCCAATCTAAACAACTAATATGAATATAAGTTGAACTAGTGTGAATCTGATTAAACTCCGAGCATAACTATCAAACATGTAGTTAGATCTATGTAAACCTATACTATACCTAGTGTATCGTTATGGCCAATCTGAACTATCATGAAATTGGGGATACTAAATAGTAGTACCACATATTAGACATTAGTGCCATGTGGCACTAGTGTTCCTATTTGGACACTAATGTTTTTCTAATTTAAAATTTGTGTCACTATTTTGATTTTTTATTCTCTATGTTTACTTACGTTTGATTTTCTAAAACTTAGCCTATATGTTGAAAAATGTTCCGTGAATGCAATAAAAGAGCCAAATATTTGTGACAAACCCTTGTGAATGCTCCCTCTTTTGAGGGTAGTTTTTGAACATATGTAAGAACTATATTAAAAAGAAATAGCTCTAAAAAATGTGTGTTAGCTAGAGCATATAGGATAACTATGTGATAATCCCATATAATGTGCAAACATAACATCAAAATGTAAGAGAATTTGAGCATAAGTATGGAATGTAAGATGTATTCCATGTCTAGATTTGCATAAGGGAATTAAGATAGATGTAAGCAACATATGTAACAACAATTATGAGTATAACTGAGTAGCTACCTAGTGGGATGGGGCATGGTGTCCATCACGACACCCAAATAGGAAGGGTATAGATGCATGAGGTCCCTCATGACATCAAAACCTAGTGTGTGTAAGAATCAAAGACAAGTGTCATGGCCATGACATTTACAAGAAATCATACATACAAAACACATGAAGCACACAAAGTAGGACAAGGGGCCAAAATACAAGGGACATGAGCACATGTCACTAAATTTGAGAAAACACATACAAGGACATGTTCAAATGTCCACAAATGCAAGCAAAAAACAAGTTGGCTTAGAGACACATAGAATGCCCTGTTTAAATGTCCATGTACAAAATCAGGAAAGCAAATGCAAGGGACATGGGTACATGTCCAAGGCATACATACTATGAATAGAAGAGGCTTAAAGCTAAATAATAATGGCATATTCAAATTTCCTCAACTAGAATAAGTGTAAAAATATAATCAAGTCTAAAATATGAAATCTATAAATGAAAGCATGCATAACTATGTAATATAAATCTATATAAAAACAAGGATATATATGTTGAGTCTAAAGTAGTGATAGCTAATAAAAAATATGAGCAAGAGTAGCAATAATAATATCTAGATATAACAATGCTAAATATGTAATGTAGAGAATGGATGGATAAAACTTGGTAATAGAGACTATGTATAAGATGCCCCCAAGTGGGGTGTCAAATTAATAACCATGGATCAGTGTAAACGCCGCAGTGGGTATATGATATCAAGCTTGGATCAGTGTAGTGGACCTGAGTCTTATAATCAATTTGCAAGCACTCAACAAGAATAAGTGAAGCATATATTTATGGTAAAACTGAGTATACTAAGATAGTTAGCATATGTAGTGTTTAGAAAATATAAGAAATGTAAACATAACAATGCATACAATTTGTAAATTTTATGTTTTTTGAGTAAGATTTGAATGTTTTTGTGTTTTTGAATTATTATATTATTTTTATATTTTATAGATATAAGCTATGTATAAGCAATACAAAAATGAACTATGTACAAGGAACAAAAGAGAAGAAAAGTATGTACAAGAGGGTAGGAACCATTCTAACTGATGAGTCTCATAGGAGACTCACTATCACTATGACATGTGCCAAATAAGGGAACTATAGACACTAGAAAACTGCACACTATGGTTCCAAGTGTCGAAACACCCTTAAACCCCCTAGAGACCAACCCTAACCTTTTGACCACAAACTAAACCTAACTTAAGTCAAAATTGACCTACTGGCTAACCCACCTTTTAACCCAAACTTGGCTTTTGACATTCGATCATCGACGGTTACCTTAACCATCGATGGTCATGCCTGACCACTGACGGTTAGGTCTCCATCACCTGAACCACTAAACTACCATATCACTCTAACTTTATTTTTTATATTTAGCTCATCTAATTCATATGACAACCAATACATGTGAGTGCTAAATTTATATAACAAGTTAGACCTCTTGTTAACATATTGTTACTCCTCTCTTTCCTATAAAGAGAGAGGAGGAGAGGGTGAATCAAAGATAGAGAATCAAGTGATCATCATTCAAAGCCAGAGCTTCTTGTACCATCAACCAACAGTCAAGTACCATTACTCTATCAAAATTACCCTAGACTCCATCAACAAGTTTATCAACCAACTGCCTCAACTATTCATCAAGTCAATAACCAACAAGCTAAGTATCTATTTTTAATTATTTAGTTAATTTGTTTCTATTTCGCAATCAACCCAACCCAAACCCATCTCTCATAATTTCATTATGTGACCTTGTTAAAATAACCTTTTCTTGAATAGATCTAACCCATAGTAACCGTTGACGGTCTGTCCCAACCATCGATGGTTACCTCAACTATCGATGGTTACCTTAACCATTGATGATCACCCCAACCACTGATGATCACTATGTGATAAAATAATAACAAGCTACTTTCACCTACTAGACCTCAACCAAACCTAATTTTTAGACCTTCTATTTGATTATAGAACCTTGACCTATTTCTTGAACCATACTTGACCTATTTAACACTGGTATTGACCCACTTATTTTTATAATTAGTCAATTTCATTTATTTATTTATCAAGCACTTCTTATATTTCAATTCAGTATCTTTTGTGATATATGTAAGTACTTCATATTTTATAACTTGATTATTTAAAAGTGTGGATTGATAGCCTCCAAAGAAGATCATACTTCTTTGATCTAGCTTACTAGGCAATTCACTCTCTTATCTAACTAATCAACCATTTTTTGAGTGTTTTCTTATATGTAGGTCATTCCTCCCAAGCCAAAGAGGAGTATCTACAACCATCTAGATCAAACATATGTACAACATGTCAAGTTTTTCTACCATACCCTTCTCAAGTTTTTTTTTTGTTTTTACCAAAAATCATAAGTAGAATTTCTCTGAAACATTCTAGCATGCCTGGTGGGACCCTTGAGTCTTTTTTTGAGTTCATAGTTGCATATAGGTGATTTTTTTTTCTTCTTCTTCTTACCTCTTTGCTCATACAATGAAATCAAATTTTATTTTTGAGCTTAAAATTGACTGCATCCATTGTCTTCTTGCTTATTTCAGCTCACATAGTTTAATTAAAGCAAAGCAACCAACCGTAGTTTCACTCTTTTCACACATACAAGACCAAACCACCCACATCTAAATAAGCATCAAATATTGACATAAGGCCTGACTATAATTTCATTACCTAACGATCACCTTTCTTGACTATCTTACTTGGATTTCATCACCAAGGGAGGGACCAACTCAACTCTCTGGTTGAGTATAATCTCTAGTAATCGGTATATCTTGGCTAAGTACGCAAAACCCTTATCATTGCAGTGTGTGAATTGAGGGGGTAGGCCCCAATATAAAACCACATACTAATTTATAATACAAATCCATTTAAGATCTCAAAACACAACCTAAAACCAACCATAGACTTCTTTTCTAGTACCCACTCTACAAGCCAAGTTCAATCACACAATTCTTAAAGCTTAAGGCATAAACTAAGAGAGAGACTCAAAATAATCTTAGGACTTAACATGCTCTAGTGTGTGTTTTGTTTCCTTGATTTTTTCGTCTTCTCTTTGTTTGAGTTGTGATATTGTTTGTATCTTCCTCCTCTCTTCATCTATATGGTTTTGACTAGGCAACAATTAAGAAACCAAGCAAATCAGGATCCACATCCTAATGATCCATCTTCCTCTTTTCCCTCATCCATGGAGTACTTCTCAAATGTAGAGAGTTATCCTCATCCTTCTGTGGGCCTTATCATCCCTCAGATTATTTCCTAAGGTGATATGAACTTTACCACCTTTTTGGACAATAACCCCATAACCCTTCAACATTAATTTAACACCATATCCCATCGTACCCCGACTTTGGGTCCACTTATTGACCCACCTTATGGCATGTCATCCTACCTTATAAGTAACACTTTTGTTTCCACCATCTCCACCCAACCTCTAGTCACCTAGGCATCATCCTCTACCAATAACTCCATCGATACCACCATTTATAGCTAACCCACTCAACCAAGCAACACCCAAGCACCTTCTTCCCTAACTAATAACCCTCCTAGCATAGGATCAACCCAACCTTTAGGCACTAGTACTTCCCTTACTATAGGAGTACCCTCTGCTAGTGCCACCACCATTCCTTTTACTTCTAAACCTACCTACCTCCATTCTATTTCAAAACTTGGTAGTTCTCATACCTTTCACCCTTCCACCTGTTAGTACAAAAGTGACCACATACCCTCTATCTACTAACCCAACCATACCTCTTACCCAACCTGTGTTAATCTCTCAACAAGCACCTACCACACCAAACCTGAGTTACATCCCTAACCCACAAGGGTATGTACCTCTACCTTCTACCTAACCACCTATATCCACATATTCATATCTGGCATCATTTCAACCACCCATGACCATGTAACAATATGTGGTAGCTTCTCAACCCCCTACCAACTACCCATATGTTGCACCTACCTAGACCTAACACAACCTACCTTACAAATACAGGAGTGCACAACCCCAAACTGACCTTGTCAAAATGTTAATAGACAAAATGACTACTTTGGAATCATCCATTTCTGGAGCCCATAATATTTTGTCATATGACGAAATCTATAATGAACCAATTCACCCATCTTTCGACCATACACACCTTAATGGTAACTTCTAAAATTTTCAAAGTTTTAGTGTAAGGAGGACCCTTAATAACATCTGAGAGCATTTAGGAATTCATGCTATATGATTGCCTATGATGATGCTCTCCTTCTCCATACTTTACCCATGTCTCTATTAGTTCTAGAACTAGATTGGTTCAATGCTATCACAAAGCATTCCCTCTTTTCTTTTGCCCAACTAGCTCAAGTTTTCTTATACCACTTTTCCATAAACATCTCTAAGAAAGTCTCTGTCACTGATCTTTATTACATTTGATAATTTGATAAATAATCCAATGCTGACTTTGTAGCCGATTGGAGAAGTCTCATAAACCAACTCTCCTTTTCTCTACCCCAACCTGAGTTAATTAAACTCTTTTCTCGGGCTTGTGCTAAACATATCTCCTTACATTACTGGTTCAAAGCTTTAGGACCTTTGATGAAGCTTTTACCATGGCACGAAAAAATAGAGAACAGAGCCATTGATGAAGGGAAATTGAAAGTGAGAAATAAGAATTCCACCTTCAAGTCAAATGAGGCTTGCTCCTCTAAACCCAAAAATGAAACCAATACTAATTCCAAGAAGAAGATAACCATGAATTCAGTTGTCCTTAAGACCACCCCTTCACCCATTATCAACTAATCCAACTCTTCCAATTCCCCCAATCAAAATATTAGGAACCCAAACTATAATGCCCAAAAGCAATTTACTCCACTTGGGGAGTCATATACTTCGGTCTTGAAGAAATTGTTAAAGGCTAATATCATACATCTTCCCCTGATCAAATACCAAAAATAATTAGATTCTTCTCATCCTACACCTGGTTGGTACAAAGAGAGTGAATTATACACCTTTCATTGAGTCATTGGACATAACATCAGTAGATGTAACACCTTCAATAACATTGTCCAAACCCTCATTAATAAGGGGGATCTTGTGTTGGATAACCCCAATGCACCCCAAAACCAATCACTTGACATCTTCAAACAACTATTTCCCAACCACACTCCATCCACCAACAACAAAAACAAATTAAAATCCTCCTATGAGGTATACACTATTAATATGGTGCTTAGTGAGCTCACTACTAAAGAAACCACTAACCGACCTACCCTACCATCCACTCCACTTATTGAGGTAGTGTAGTCACCAACCTCTCCTTTGAAAATTGAAACAAAATAGATAACTTTTTACCTTCCTCCATTAGTCAAGATAGTGGAGCAACCAACCCCTCTAGAGGATATATCAGAGGAGACAACCATTCTCACCACACCCTTTTCTTCTATCATACAAAAATCCACTCTCCCTTTGGAAAGCATCCCTAAGGAAGAAATCATTCTGCCTATTCATCCCATCAAGGAGCTATCTTCTCAAGCCTCAGAACCTTTGATCAAGGTGAAGGATGAGCTACCCACTCCCCTTTCTCTACCCTCGGGCTTATCCTTTAAGACCAATGCTAAGGGGATCAAACTTGTATACAAACCTTTTGCTTAAATTATCCAAAACCTAGGATACCTATCCCAACCTGACATGGATCATGCCACATTTTGGCACCATATCAAACTTCCTTATCAGACCAGGTAAGAACCCCCAACCACACCATTAACAACCCAACCTATCACCTCTACTGACAAACCCACCTCTATCACACCTGAACCATTAGATGCCTCTACCAACCAAACCATTGCTAAATCATCTCGATCTACCCTACTTGAAGTAACTAAGTCACATCTCATCATTCCAACCAAGCCTACTACGAATCTTGGCATGTTTCCTACTCAAAACCTTACTCACCCATTAGTAAAGGTGGATTTAAACCCACCAAGACCATATAACAAACCCCTAACCAAATCAACCAAAAGAGAAAAACCACCTAAGATCCCACAAACCAAAGCTTCACCTCCCCTTTCCACTTTTCCTTCTATTTTAGGACCCCATCTCTCTACCTTAATTAGGAAATAACCATCTCAATCAAAATCCAACCACCACTTTTGGTTATGCCATCACTCCTCCTTTCATCCACACCTATTTTCACTGAAGCAACCATAAACATACCTCATATCTCCCAATCACCTTTAACCAAACCACTTATCTCCTGAATGTCTAACCCAACACTTTCAAACCACAAACTCTTAAATTCTCTCCCAAAATTAAAACCATCTACCAAGGGCACCCCTTCACCCAAGTCTTTAACCATTAAGACCACTCCTAAAAAGGCTTCTACCCCCACTGCGAAGCCTAAGCCCTCCATGCCTCTTCCACCATTATTTGAGTCTTACTCCACCATCCTCTAGAGGATATTATAAACATTTTTCTTAACCTTACCACCTATCAGACCATTTGATCCACATAGTCCTAAACCATACTGGTATAATGACAAATTCTTATGTTCATACCATAGGATACTTGAGCATGACATAGAAAATGGTAAGGATCTCCAAGCATTGGCCCATCAGTTATATCACAAGGATAACTTATTATTAGATGAGCCTTTTCTAAGCCTACCATTGATCTAAGAACTAATAGCCATATACCAACACCTACCTACCCCTACACTCTCACCTTAGAGTGAAAAGGAACCAAAGCAATCACCTAGCCTGACTCCTCCCTTGATCTATACCATCGATGTGGTCACCCAATAATAGGCTCAACCAAAGGCTAAGGGGAAAACAAATGTGTCCATTCTATGGACATATCCCTCTTCTTCCACCCAACCACTCAGCCAACACTAAACACCCTTATCTTCAGCCAAACCCAAAGTTTTCATCTTGGGACCCTCTCACTCCAATCCATCTAAATCAATCCAATGAGTAGTTTTGAATCAAATTCACCAAACCCTAGTGAAGATGAGTTTATATTAACTGATTAATACCTTACCCCACCATTTCCAAGTAATGTTAGAAGAATTGTAGTCTATAGAGGTTAGGTTGAAAGATGGTTAACCTTTAGTAGTTTTTGTTGGAGCTCTACACACTTCCAACCTTGTTACCTTTAAGGATTCAAAAATACATTCTATCCATCTAAATGACCTAGATCCTTCTATCTTTATTACCACATACATCAACCATACCCACATTAAGAGGGTTATGATTTATGGGGGAGCTAGTATAAACATCATCTCCTCTCATGCCTATAACCAATGGCACTTACTCGAGAACATCATGTTAGAAACCTTGGCAGTACTTTGATCATTCAATGATACCATGGCCACAACTCTAGGAACTATTATCCTTCATATTCGCCTAACACCTTAAATGCTTCTTAGGCTCTTACATGTAATGGAAGGATAATTTTAGTATGTCTTATCGGGATGCCTTTAGATTTGTTCCATGGGTTGTGTGCCATCCACTCTACATTGGTTTATCAAATTTGAAGATAAAGGTCAAGTTATTACCATACAAGATGACTTGAGCCCCTTCATATCATGCAACATGATGTACCGACCCAATGACATTCTTATTCCCCTATCTAATAAGCCTTCATTAGTCAAAAACAAAACCTCATCTTCTTCTACCAATGAAACATCCACCAGTTCTTTCATCCTTTCCACCCAAATCCCCACAATAGACCCTTTGGAATCAATATTCCAACATCTTTCATTGGGGGAGTATCATCTTCTCACCCTTGACGCTTTCCATACTCCCCAAGTGTATAGGAAACTTAACCACCAACTTGGTTATGACCGCAATATCAGAACCATGATTCCTTTTGGGCCCTCAACTTGTCAAACTAATTTTATCTATGGTGGACTTGATAAACCCTTAAGCACTACTGCCACCTCATTTTCACCTCGACCATTCACATCTTGCTTCTCCTATCTAGATAAACCAAAATTTTCCAAAACATACCTCTATAAGTGTGATTAGAAGGGATTTCGCCTAAGTTGGTATGAACATGGGCCATACAAGTTGATCCCAATCAAAACCTAAAAAACTCATGAAAAACATGGCCTTGATTTCATGTCACCTAAATAATAAACCAACCCACCTCCCATTACCATCATTGATGAAGACATCCCTTCTTCACCAACCCCTTCTCTATCGATAACCAAGGATTCTAATATCATCCCCCCTAAATTTTTTTCTATCAACATTATTAGCCTCAGATCCCTGACTTATCAAAAAGAGGGGAGGGTTGTAACCATTCCTCTGACCCATCCTAAGATGATAGGAGATGACTCTCCTACCATTAATATTGTTCAGTGTTAGGATGATGATTCTATTCTCATCTACCTTGGTGTACCAGATTCCTCTATCCATATATCCCTACCTTTAAATACTTTAACCATGTTGAACAAATCTACCATGGATATCAATTTGGGCACTCTAGATAACCCTCGTATTATCAAAATTGGCCAATCACTAAATTTTGAGGAACTTAAATACTTCCCCTCCTTGCAAGATCATAGAATAGTATTTTCTTGGTCTTATAGTGACATGCCTAGAATTGGCCCCTCCATCACTACCCACAGCATAATTACCAATCACGATGTTGAGCCCATTAGGTAGAAAATTTGACGAATGCACCCTCACATAGCGCTTATCATCAAATAAGAGTTTAAATGTCTCCTATCTGTCAACTTCATTCAACCCATTAACTACCCCCAATGGGTCTTGAATGTCATTCTTATCACCAAAGCCAAAGGAGGACTACACATTTGTGTGGACTTTCATGATCTCAACCTTGCTTACCCAAAATATGACTTTTATCTACTAGGCATTGACCAACTAGTTGATCTTACAGCCGACCATGAGATGTTATCTCTTATGGAAAGATTCATGGGATATAATCAGATCCTAATCTCTCTTGAAGATCAATATAAAACTACCTTTATCATCCCATGGGGAACCTTCTACTATAGGGTCATGCCTTTCAGACTAAATAATGCTGGTGTAACCTACCAATAATTATGACCTACATCTTTCATGACCTTATTCACAAAATCATTGAGGATTATGTTGATGACCTTCTTGGAAAATCCAAATATCATAAGGATCATTTGGTCACTCTCAAGATTATATTTGAGCAACTCATCCATTACTATGTCTTTTTTAACTCCAAGAAGTGTATTTTTGGAGTATTATCAGGAAAAATCCTTATCTTTATCATATCCCTTTAGGTACTTGAAGTTGATCCCACCAAAATCAAATTAATCTTCAAGATGCTTCTAACAATTAACCTCAAATAACTCCACAGTCTGTAGGGAAAATTCCAATCCATTCATCACTTTATTTCCAAGTTCTTAGACCGATGCCAACCCTTTCATCACCTTCTAAAGAAGGATGTATATTGTAAGTGGAATAATGACTGTCAAAAGGCCTTTAATTCACTTAAATAGTACCTTTTGTCTCTATTTGTCCTCGGCCCTCCCAAAGATGATCAACCTTTTTAATTTTATATCTCCACCACCGACCACTCTTTAGGGGCCATACTTGTTCATCAGGATGAATAACATAAAGAGCAAGCCGTTTACTACATTAGTCATATGTTTGTAGAGTATGAAACTCAGTATACCCATATTAAGAAACTTTGCCTAATCTTGGTCTTCGTGGCCACCAAACTTTGTCACTACCTTTTTAACTGCATAAATTATGTCATAACCAATACCGACCCATTCAAGTATATGCACTCCAAGCTGTACCAAAACCAACATATGGTCAAGGGGATCATGCTTTTAGTTGAGTTTGACATTGAGTTTCTTTAGTAGAATTTAATTAAAGGGAAAGTCATTGTTGACCAATTGATCAATGCACCATTAACAGACAATCAACCTCCTCCTCTTTAGTTCCTTGATGAGTCCATCATGACCCTCTCTCATGT
Source organism: Torreya grandis (assembly GCA_037957365.1). Lineage (NCBI taxonomy): Eukaryota > Viridiplantae > Streptophyta > Pinopsida > Cupressales > Taxaceae > Torreya > Torreya grandis. The sequence continues at coordinate 3,003,031 of JARHVA010000247.1, read as the reverse complement.
AAACTTCACCTATCAAGTGACCATGTTATTTGATGGATCAAAGTGTCAACATGGTGGGGAAGACAACATCATCCTTATCCTCCTTCATAGTGAACCTCTTCCTTTATCCTTCAAGCTAGGTTTTGAATGTACCAATAATATGGTTGAGTATGAAGCCTTAGTGATAGGCCTTCAAACTGCATTAGCCTTGGGAGTCAAAATGATCAACATCTTTGGTGACTCTCAACTAGTGTTCATTCAAATCAGTGACTCTTACCAATGTAAGAATGATGTCTTACACTAGTATAAATAATTAGCAGATGTACTCTTAGCATCATTTAAACACTACCATATTGAAACCACCCCATGATCTATGAATAAGTTTGTCGATATGATGGCTTCCCTCACTGCTCAGATCCTATTAGCATCCTCTAACTCTAATCTATTTATAATTATCCATCGAATTACCCAACCTTATTATGTCAAACCAAACTCTCTTACCATATTTAATATGGAGGAGACCCATCCTGACCTTTGGTATCAATAGACCTTTGACTATCTTTACCTTGCCATCATTCCTTCTAATATTTTGAGGAATGCTCAAAGAGTATTTATTTAGAGTACCTCACGTTACACTATTATGGAGGGAATCTTTTATAAACGTGGATTTAATGGTCTCCTTTTCCATTGCCTTCATAGTCATGAAGCCTTTCATGCTATCAGGGAAATGCATGATAAGATTTATGGGGGACACTTTAGTGGCCTAGCCATCGCTAAATACATCCTTCACCTTGACTATTACTAGCCTACCCTTAACCAAGACTATTGTGATTATGTGAAAAATTGTGTTAAGTGTCAACAACATGCTAATTTACATCATGCACCTAACCATAATATTTGCATATCCATAGATTTCTGGCCCTTCTCACATTGGGGTATGGATATCATTGGTGAAATTAACCCCCATTCTTCATAGAAACACCATTCTATCATCACTGTGACTGAATATTTCACTAAATGGGTAGAGGATATTCATTTTATCTCAACAAAAGATGAAAATATTATTAACTTTATTAATCATCACATTATCTGTCATCTTAGTGTTCCTAAGAAAATCATCATTGACAATGGAAAATCTTTCGAAAACAAACAAGTCCAAGGTCTTTATGACACATTCAATATCAAGTTGAGTTTCTCTTCACCCTATCATCCTCAAGCAAATGGATAGGTGGAAGCCTCTAACTAAACCCTCAATAACATGCTAACTAAAATGGCTAATGCATATGGTTAGGATTAGCACTTACATATCCCTTTCACCTTATGAGCGTGTTGTACTAACATTAGAACACCTATGCATGCTACCCCTTTTTCTCTATTTTTTGGAGTAGATGTTGTTTTGCCTCTCAAAGTCCAAATTACCTCTTTTTTCATATACTTGCATGATCTTGTCTTTGAGAGTGACCATTGTCAAGAACATTTAGCCTAACTTGATCTACTTGATGAACATCATTTAACAACACTCACCTATCTTCATGTATATCAAGAATGCATCAAATGTGCTCATGATAACCACCTTAACATGAAATAATTCAATATTGAAGACCTCAACCTAAAGGGAAACCAACATGTCACCAATATGGAGAAAAACAAGTGTAGGAAAATTTTCTTTCAATTAGCTTGGACCTTATATCATAACACACAAGTATAGATCAGGAGCTTACTGATTATCCTCTCTTGAAGGGAACCTAGAGCCTGAGCCCCTCAATGCTTCATATATATATCCTTTATTTGGTTTAAAAGGATCAAACTCACCTTTTATCTAATTTAAGCTCATCCCTTTCTTTCCAACCACATTTATCTCTTTATTTTAGGGGATAACCGATTAAAACTAAATCATATGATTATTTGTCATAATCATAACCTAGTCTTAAATAATGGGTACCATAGCTCTACCAATGGCATGATTCTCATGGTACTTTTCATGCCTTTCTTAGGATGGATTCCCATAGTCATTTTCACCTAAACCTCTTTCATACTTACTCAATCTCCTTGTGCTTTTAGTTTTGCCTTCACAAAAGGAGAACCTTTAAGCCTATGTAAGTAAGTCTATGTCAAATAAAATCAAAAGCAAATTCATAACTAAAAATGATCATGGGTCATTCCTAACATTCACAGACTACTCCCTTAAAGGACAACTACCCAAAACATATCAAAATTGCTAAAAATAAGGTAGACTGCTCCCTTAGAAGATAGCTATCAAAAACATTAAACAAAGCACATAATATTAGACCACTCCTTTGAAGGATGGCTGAGTAAAGCATTTTTTCAAAGCATAAAAATTTCTTGGAAGCTTCTCATATTGATCAAATTCCCCAATCCTCCCAAGCAACAATAAAATAAGTAAAAGACCCATTTTCAAGCATCAGAAAAAACAAAAGCCATAATTGGCTCTCATAAGAAAAATAATTTTGAAAGCCACAATCAACTCTCATAGGTAGACTTCCCACATCAATCAGTCTACACCTTATATGACATGGAATTTTTTACACTAACTCTTTTGTGACCTACAGAAGAGGCAAGCTATCTCAAAAAAAGGTTCCATCTTCATCTATCTCCCCTTTATGCACTATAAGTAAGGGATTTTGAGCTCACTTGACATTATGTGATCAAGATACCTTTTTAACAAACTAAAAAATTCTAATGCCAGGCATTCAAAAGGCTTTTGTTTCTTAAGCCAATCCAACTTTGATTTGTATTAGTCCTTGCCAAAGAAGAAGATTTGTACCCTCTTCTTATCCTCTCATACTGGTTGATATATTCACTTAGACGTTTATCTCTTGATTATCTTCTCTTTCTCATATTTAGTTTTTTTATTTAACTTATTTTATGTGATTCAATTTTAACAAAATGACCATACTCATAACCACATCACATAATATCATTATCACAATCATCATCAAAATCCATGACATCAACATCATATTAACATCATAATGTCCATGAATAATGAGCAATAAACCATTTTCCCCCCCATGTCTAAATCTAAATGAGGAAGCATAAATAAATCAAATTTCAGCATAACTACCATAATCATATCAATATCATAAACATGATCCTCTCAAAACATGAAATTAAATCATCACATCCATACACAACATCACCAAGAAACCATAATTCTGAATGTCATAAGCATCATCATAGTCATTAAAAAGCATCATGTTCTCATCATAATCACATGAGATAACATGGATCCATAACCAAACATCATCATAAACATGAATAAAGAGACATATCATCACATGCCTAGCTAGGTGAGTGCACATTCACATCATTATGAGTATAACCATAACCCAAATACTCAACATGAACATCAACCACAATCCATATGAAAATATCATATCTATAAATCGTGAGTCCATAATCATATAATCATCATCATGTCTACAACAAATATACACATCTCTCTGCATTGGCTCATAGGCTAGTATAAAAAATCATATACATCATAAGTATATTATCTCATAAACAAACTAAGAACTTGAGGCACCACTACCTCTTATGTACCACTACCCCCTAGATCCTATCCTCCTATACCTGCATGGCCACCTACAAATGTGGCCCACTAACTTGGTGTCATTGTACCTGCACCACTTATAATCCCAACCCTATACTCATCCCATCAGAGCTCATCTTGATAACACTTGAAGACTATAACCTCATAGTATCACAGCTCCATAGTTACTACATATCTCTGCACAGGGATAGTCCTTATTGCTATTGCAACTACTGATACCCTACCTCTTTCCTATAAGAGAGAATCTCTCTCATGTGTCACTAAATCTATTTAAAACCTAGCCTGGTCTCTCTCACCTATAATGGTGGCCAGCTGATCCTATGCTGCCACCAATGATGCCTATAACACTATCATGGAAGCCTATGCTATGGCTAATTCTTATTGTGCCTTGTCCCTTTGACCAATCACTGCCTACATATCTAGGGTAACCCCCTGTACCTATGCTTGTTGACCACCTCCACTAGCTAGGTTAACATCCATAGCCTATCGACCACTGTCATTGCCACTAATATCAGCAATAACATATAATGTTTGGTACCATACATGGTACACATCTATGAAACTTACATAAACTATTTCAACCCTAATTGATAGCTCCTAATAATCAATGAAGACCTAAACTAGCTGTGGCTCAGGTAGTAATAACTTTATATCCTCCTACCTATATCTTAGAAATAGACCCAGGACATTCTGCACTAGGCCAAACTGTCACAACACCCTATCAAAAGGAATGAGCTCTATCTCACCATCCCTCATGCTAAAGATCCATCAATAGCTCTATAGTGATAGTTTTTATTTCTTGTAGTGAACCTACTCTAGAAACCTGACATAGGGTCTCTAGATCACATCTCTAACAACCAAGGCATCTAGTGCACCTCTGAACCAATCAATGCCCTGAACCCCTCCACCTAGTCTTGAAAGGGTAAAATCAGATCTCTACTACATGAATCCAACTTGAAAGTCCATCTAAGCATACACCTCCCATGGTAACACCAACAACCTCAGTACTCAGATGTGTTCATAAGTTTAGCAGTGTAGAATAAATCCTATGTTAATACCATACCTCCTATGAGCTTTGAATCCCCATAGCTCCCTATATATCTAAACTAGTAGCACAAGCACTTGATTGAACACTATACATCCTAACAACATCTCAAATAAAACCCCCAATAAGAAATAAGGAAACCTCCCACTATTCAAATCTACTACAACAAAGCATGATATCACCATCATCATCATTATCAACATCTACCTATCATCTCTGGCCCTTTGGTATAGTGGAGTATAGTTGAAGCCTCTTGCATACCACCTCATAAAGTCAAGGTAATCTCCATACAATAGCTCTATAAAATCATCTCTCTCCTCCCTCTCAATATGATAAATTGGCTCACCCTGTATGGGTAATCATGTAATCTTATGGACATCCTTAGGTAAGATGGTCATCTCACCTGTGGGTAGTAGAAAGGTGTTCATGGTAGGATCTCATTTCTTAATGAGCACCATGATCATCTTCACATCCCATGACATATGATGGTAATGCAACATTGCACTAATCCGTACCTCTTCTATGTGATCCCAATCAAGAACAGTCATCCCTTGATGGATCTTGGTAAAGATCCGATGCACTTGATCTCGTATCTGGATCCTCTCCTGTGCCTATATGATTTGATAACAAACAAACTTAGTTCTCTATCCTATTTTTCCCTACTTCAACCTATAAATCTTAACCTACACCATTTTCACCATAATCAGTCAATCCTCTACACCTTAAACATCAACCTAAAACCTACAAACTAACCTTCAACATCCAAACTTAGCTATTATCAATTAACCTCATTACCCATTACCTATCCACCATCTAACATAACAAAACTTAACCTTAATTTTTATAAACACAAATCACCATTGACTCAAATACCAATGGTCACAGTGACTACTGATAGTCAAGTAACCAACTACCAATGATTGTCAACCATTGATAGTTGGTAGTGACCATCGATGGTCACTATGGGTGTTCTATCGAGGGAACACCCCAAACCTAACATCATAGTAACCTACCTAAACACCATTACCAACTGAACATTTTTTCACCTATACCTACCCCAACCCTACTCAATCAAAACCTACCCTTCCAATTTCACCTTCATCCACAAATTTAACCAAAAAAAAAATAAACCGTAAACCTAGGGTAGAACCAAACCAAACCTAATCTACACCCTCCAAACAATCAAACCATACCATTCCAAACCAAATGCATCTATAAAATCAAATCTACTTTATCAATTGAAAACAACCCCTACCTCATTCTTCAACCATCATCAAGGAGGAAACCTAAGACCTGCTCCCTAGCCACATCCTTGCCCACCCCGCATCCTCATCGATCTAACCTCCAACCCACTCAATCAACAACTAACTCAACCACTAGCCCACTCAACAAACACAAATAGTGTTTTCTCATGTAAAATACCAAGAGCTCACTATCAAAAGTCAAAATCAATAATAACCAAATAAAATCCACAAAGTCACTATTTAGCTTTGCCCTTTTAGGGTTTACACTTGACATCCAACAGTCAGAGTGACTATCAATGGTCAACCCCAGGAACCCTAACCATAAACGGTCATGATATTGGGATTCTTTCCCTTAACTTCAACCAACTTTTCACCTACATATTTTTGACACACACACCCACAACAAGTGCCCACCCATGGAGATTACCTTCTCCACCCACCTTGTCCAACCACCATGTTACCCCACCGCTAGCCATTTTAGCCCAAACTATCACATACTTTTGTGATGACCTTACCTTGGTCCTTTTGATCACACCAACTACTTACCAAGTTGAACATTTTGAACTTGCATTATGTTGTACACACCTAACCAATTTATGTCTTCATGCGAGTACTTCCTACCTTAGATACCCATGAAAATATTGACCTTGTTTAGGAGACTTGCATTTATGAGTGTAGCCCAACCGTCACATACAGTCTTGTGGTCCACTTGTCACTTGTCCTTCAAATATTGACCTTATTGTTACCAACCATGGAAACTTAGTCACTATATGATCTTGGCTATCACACTTCATCATGCTTTGTGCGCGTATTGGCACTTTAGTACCCAACCTATCACCTACCAACTCAACCCCAACTTAATCACTTATCAAACCCACACCTAATTTTATTTTGTATCCTTGAATCCTTGTTTGAGGGGGAACACCTCCTCCCATACTCAGGGCAATCAAAAATTTGAACCACACTCTATTTTTGTTTTTCCACTTATTGATACAAATTACATAAAAAGGGGTAAAATGTAGACACTGGAAAATTGTACACTATAGTTATAAGTGTCAAAACACCCCTAGACCCCCTAAGGACCAAATTTGACTTGTCAATTGTAAATCAAACCTAAATCAAGTCAAAATTAACTTATGACTAACCCACATTTTAACCCAAACTTTACCTTTGACACTCGACCACCGATGGTCACCCTAACCATTGACAGTTAGGCTTGACTACTAATGATCAGGTCTCCACTGCCTGAACAACTAAACTACCACATCACTCTTACTTTTTTATATTTAGCTCATCTAATTCATTTGTGAGCCCATGCATGTAAGAGCTAAATTTAGATAACAAGTTAGACCTCTTATTAACATATCATTGCATCTCTCCTTACTTCTTATAAAAATATAAGAGGAGAGGGTGAATCAAAGATCGAGAATCAAGTGATCATCATCCAGAGCTAGAGATTCTTGCACCAGTGTTTTTTTCAAGTGTTCTTCCAATGATCCAATGAACTAGCAAGTGAAATAGAGATCTGAAGTGTTGCCATCCATCAGCGAATATCCAAGTACCTTTACTCTTCTAAAATTACCTTAGACTCTATCAATGAGTATATTAGCCAACCACCTCAACTGTTTATCAAGTCAACACATAAAAAGCTAAGTATCTATTTTTAATCATTCAGTTACTTTATTTTTATTTCATAATCAACCCAACCCAAACCCATATCTTATAATTCCATTCTATGACCTTGTTAAAACAACATTTTTTTTACCAGAACCAACCCATAATAACCATCGATAGTCATCTTGACCATTAATGGTCTATTGCAACTGCTGAAGGTTACCTCAACTGCCAACAGTTACCCTAATTACTTAAATTCACCCCAACTATCGAAGGTCACTATGTGACAAAATAACAACAAGCTAATTTCATCCACCAAACCTCAACCAAACCCAATTTTTAGACCTTCTACTTGATCACAGAACCCTACCCTATTTCTTGAACCATACCTAACCCATTTAGCACTAGTATTGACCCACTGATTTCTATAATTAGTCAATTTAATCCATTCTTTTATTAAGCACTTAAAAATTTTCACTTCAGTATCTTCTTTGATATATACAAGTACTTTATCTTTTAGAACTTGATTATTTAAAAGTGTGGATTGATAGCCTCTATGGAAGATCCTACTTCTTGGATCTAGCTTGCTAGGTAATCCACTCTACTATCTAACTAATCAACCATTTTTTTGAGTGCTTTCTTAGCTACAGGTCATTCTTCCCAAGCCAAAGAGGAGTATCTATAACAATCTGGATCAAACATGTGTACAACATATCATGTTTCTTCACCATACCCTTCTCAAGTTTTTTTATCTTTCTACCAAAGAACATAAGCAAATTTTTTTTGAAAAAAGAACTATAATTGTGTGTTATGCGAAAGGGAAATTGTGATCCCATAATCTATTGTACTAAGTAATTCATATTTGTATCTAGTTGTGTAGTGATGCTAGGAGTATGTGGCACTGAATATGGTTTCCTATGAACTATAGGTGTCTTAAGAACCCATATGGTAGAAGAAGTTGTAGGTGACACAAGTGCCCTGTGTTGAGAACCTTGAGAACCCCATAATATTAATCTCAACATAAACTAAATGGATAAAGTCCCTCTAGAATATGTGACACATATTTGATGCAAGCATCTCTCTAACAATGGTCTCCATGGGAGAGTATGTGTACATGTCGATATAGTAAGAGTAGAGCTCTCTTGCAATAGTAGCTCTACTAAAGTATGTGATGTATCCATAGGTACTATACTTTGAGCTATAACTAATAAGTGTGTTATATATAGTAACGGTGTTAAAACTATAACTGGTGACTGTGTTGTAACTACCTATGGAATAGGTAGAGGATAATCATATGGGAGACCCTCAACTTTGACCACATGATTTGTGTATATGTATTTCAAGCATTTGTGCACTATGGATGGGATGGGTCATAGTTGTTATAACCATGGCCTACACAAAAACATATCAAACACACCTGTACTAGGTAATACTAATAATTAAGTGGCTATATGTGTTTATCTAACTTGTAATGGAAGCACAATCTCCCCAATGGAGCTTTGAACATGACCACTGAAACCAATAATAATTCTCTGTGGGGAATATATCCTACTTTGAGTGCCATAAATGTTGCAAAAGTACTTGTTGACTGATTTGACCCCAAGTTAAATCAATTAAACCAACATGTAAATTTAAACTTCCATAGGGTCTCCTAGGTTAGAAAATGGTCCACCATGGTCATTAGTAAAGTCACATAAGATGTTTTACCTTGGTCATACTTGTTAAATTGTCCTTACATCATCCTAAGCCATATTTTGGGTCATTTAATGAATTATGTATTTTCCTCAAGGGGATAAGTGTGTCAAAGTTTAAATGAATTTGTCTCATGTTAAGGAATGTTAGGGAGTACTTTTGTAACTGAAAACTTAAAAGTCTAATGTTGAAACAAGAAGACCACTTGTAAAAAAAGAGAGTTTCAATTGTTTTACAGACTGTAGGATAGTCCTGACACATGTGGCTACTTAAAAGTGTCCCTTTAGATCCCCATAGCTCATATCTAAGATCAAATTGCTTTAACAATTCCAAAAATGGTGAAAATTGGTCCATCTCTCTCTTAACTCCTTTTGGCAGGTCAACAAGGTCAACCAATTTGCATCTAGTAAAAACAAGAGGTGTAGAGTCAAGTTAAATGCATTTAGTGGATGTTATAACTCCTAATTATCTCTCATTCCATGGTCATGGTTTTTAGAATGGTGGTTCATACTTCACGAAGAAACACTAAGACTACTAGTGCCTCCTAGTTGACTACACATTCCCAACACCTTTAGTTTTCTCATTTATTTGGATTGATCTGCTGTTTCCAAGTGGTGTTTGTGTTTTGGTAGAGCATGTTATTCATTTTCATTTTGTTTTCAAACTCATTCGGCATGTGTGGATATGAATATGCAAACAAGATCATTTTCCTTGTGTTTAAGGTCTAAACACAATAGTCTTCAGAGAAATGTTTTGACAATTGTAGTGTTCTATTCTTTATTAGTGGTTTTATATCCAAATTCATGTACCTATGTTCAACCTCTCAAACCATGGAAGCTATTTTATCCATAGAAGGTTTGTATTGAGGGACTTCAAGGTTGACTGGGGTAGGTTTCTCAAGACATGAGTAAAGATTGATCAAGACTCCAATATACACAGTCACCTACAGTTATCTATAGGCATGTACAGAGAATGGAAGACCTATTCAAAACCCAAGACATAGGTTGGATTCAACTTCATGACTTGAATGAGTTTATCAAGTCATATAAGGTTGATATATTGTAGTCAAGACTCCCTTAAATAATGCATATAGGTGTAGGATTTCAAAGTTGCTTAATGGGACTGATTACCTTAACTTTTTTGAGAAAGGGAACCTACCTAAAAATTGATATCTATTGGTTAAAGACCATGAGGTCTATGGGAGACTATTTTTTCCATTTTTGTAGCCTAGGCCTAGATGTTACTCCTAAATAAGATAGGAAGTTATTTGATCAAGAGGGAATGAGGGATAAGTGACTCCCAAGTCAAGCAAGCTTTCACTATACATATTCAGTGGAACATAATGCTTTTGAATTCAAAGAAACCTATAGCTTGCAGTGGCACATAATGCATTGGTGGTGAGAGTTGAGAAACATGGTCTGTAGGCATAGATGCTTATCCAAGAAAGAGATGACCTAAATAAAATTAAGAGTAATCAAAATATTTGAGATCCAATGTTTTCACATAAATATAAACCTATAAGAAACCCATTTCCTCTAATACACACCTACAATTGGGAGACAATCTACAGACTAGTTAAAGTTTGTGGGAGATTACAGTCTGGTTGATAAATAGTGATGAAAGTTGGATCACCATATTAAATACGCCCTTAGATTTGATGATGTCACACTTTTTAAAGATCATCAGAGGTAGGACATAGAGCATAAATGGATCTAAACTAGGTTTCTAACTCCATGCCCATACAAAACTAAACCCTACCTATAGTCATGGTTTCTAAAAGCTAGTCTTGAGTGTTTTTAGTATAGAGAGTTATTAAGGCATGATAAAATATTGAAACTTGGTAAAAATCATTATCATAACCTAAGATAATATTTCATGCCCTCTATTTTTCTGTACTAATAGGAGATACTCTATGTTCTATCTTAGACAAGGGGCACTCTAATAACAACATAAATTGTAAACCTAATAGGTGAATGATAAGAGGATGAGATGATAATGTCTTAGTGATTGTAGAATAATGTGAAATGTTATTTTAAGGTGAAAAGATACAAATAAATATCTACATCCATTAGAAACTTATAGGTGGTCAAATACTCAGTCATACACAGTTAGGCCTATCAGGTCTAGAACTAGGCATGAGCCCTAATGGCTTCCAACTTATCTCATATGACCACATGACCTTCCCAAATAGTTTGAAAATCTCAATGAGAGAGTATAAGGTTGAATTGAACCATTGGTTTGTAGAAAGAATCTTAAGATTGACCATTTTGGCTTAAAGCTGTATCAAGGCTACTCAAAATGCAAGAAGGAGGTCAAGAGGCCAACTTATTTTTCTCACATTTGTACGAACCATGTGAATGAAACCTCAAGCACTTGGGAATAGTTGAAGGGGGTTATATACTCCAAATTTTTGAAATTTTTTCTAAGGTTAGATGTATAAATTTTATGAACCATTTTTAATAGTCTAATTGATCCAAAAACCTCCTAAAACCCTTATGTGAACTCGATGGGAAAGATATGGCTGAAAATGATTTTAGGAGTAAATTAGTCTTAAAAATAGTTTAGACTTGTCTAGCACTCTCCCAAGCTCCTTGACATCCATTTGATCCATAAATACTATCACTTGTACAAAGAAGCCCAATTCTGAGTTTCTTGTAGGATTTGAGTTGTTATACAAATGAAGAAGGGGATGGACATATGACAAGGCTCTTTGGTAACTTAGTGATTCATGAAAGGTTCCTTGTTGATTTGATCACTGCAGGCAATCTTGGATAAATAGTGAGAAGGAGAAGTGATTGTTTAATGTAAAGATGCAAGAGTGATGTTGAATCTTCTTGAAGTCTATAATAGACCAGAGGACAAAGAAGGTCTAATTGAATTGTCTAACACATTTGTAATGAGTTTCTTATAGCAGATATAAACCACCTAAGTGACAAGTGTAGGCTTTGAGGCCTAGAAGGCTAATGAGTGGCTGCTAGACAGTGAATGATAAGTGGTACAGGGGAGGCTATTAGTTGAGGGGCATATGAGGGCTATTATAATCTTATTGCCACCTTCTCATGATAATTTAAATCTGTCAAGGACATACCTAGTATGGAAAAGCCCTATTGGTTTAACATCTTATTTTGCCTTTGAAATAAAATTATGAATTTGATATTATATCTACAATCTTGTGCCTAAGTGTGACAAGTAGTATACTTGGATGTTAAGTGATGAATGTCTTGTACTTAATTCCATTATGCTCTTGCATGTTTTGTGTAAGTTATATCTCTTATAACAGGTCTCATAACATGTATGTATTTTTCAAGTGTGTCTTGAAGTGTGAGAGAGGATAGTAATGTCTAGTATCAGACCTTATTTTCACCCACCTCTAGATATGCCTAAAAATCTACCTCTATGAGAAATACTTATGCTAGAAGGACAATGAGTTAAGGTTAGTTTTGGTAGTCTCCTTTCTTAGTGTATATGCAAGTGTGTTGTGTGGACTTATCTTTAGTGTATCACCTCATTAGTATATGTTACTTTAAGTTTATTTCTTCCCTTTTCACCCCCAAGTGATTAGTCTAGTGTAGTGCATGAGCTTAAGATATAAATCAAGGGAGTTAGCTATTTTAACCTAGAGGTTTACTTCTACTATAGGAAACCCACAGGCATAGAGGTAACCCAATATTTTAATCAATCTAGAGAAGGCTTAAACAACCTCTCTAAGGTGCAAGATTGAGTGATAACTATTCTATAACTTTATTACGACCAAGATCCAAAAGAGTGGAAGGATTATTGGTGTGTTCTTCCTATTATCAACTTTTGGAAGCATTAAAGCAAACATCAATGGTGACTCCAAATGAAATCATATGGTTGTAAAAAATCCAGGTACTTGTGGTAAATTTTTTTGATCAATTCTTGTGTTTCATTTGACTAATGAAGTTGATATAGATATATATGTTGAAAATTCTTACTACACACCTCCCTATCAAAGTTATTATTAACCCATTCCTTCTCTATATGGTCATGAAGTTATTGAATAGTCTTGTGAAGAAGCCTATGAATAAGGATATCAAGAAGATAAGTTCAGGGATCTTAAAGAAGAGATCTAAGCCCTTAAGATCTAGGTTCTTGAAGGAGAAATCCAAGCTCTTAAGAGACAAATTCTTGAAGGCAGTTTTCCCAAATAGCCCTATCCACCCTATCAAGCTCTTATACAACCTTCTCAAGGTTGATACCAAAACCCCTAATTATATTCTCCTCCTACTTCAATTCCACCTCGAGCTAAATATTTATTGGCACTCATGCCAGATTTGCTAAAATTAGAAAGGTTTATGAAGAATTGAGATAAAGAGCTTGATGTAACCCCTATTTATTTCATATAAAATATGAGAGGGTCAGTTCATTTCCTTTTAAATAAGTGGATATTGGTTGATAAGGAAGCTAATTATGTCATCAATGAATATTTGCATGAAATGAGATGCTAAATCCAATGGTGGGTTGATTGGAATGAAATGTGGAAAAACCAAGGAGTTGAGAATCAACTTGCAACTATTGAAAGGTCCCAAGAAGATGATAAAGAAGGTGAAAATTTATTTGAATAACATGTCTCTCCCTCCTATCCTCAAGAGTCTTCTTATGTTCCATTTCAGTCCTCTCATATTCCTTGTTATTATGAAGAGCTAATTCAATCTTTAAAATTGCTTAGTAGCCTCAAAGTTCCACTTGGAACCATGAATTTGATGATAAGAATGAAAACTTAGTGTATGGTCAAACCACATTCACCTCTATTTATAAACCTACAACTTGTCCATCTTGGAGGTCAATCCAAGAAGAGTTTCAACTTGAAAAAGAAGCCTTGGTTGAAACTATGGGAGTTAAAGTTACATTTGTGGAAGATCTTCAAGAAGGCAATGAAAATCATGAGCTGGTTGATGAAGGAAATGATTGGTCTACTGGTACTCAACAAGGTTGAGAGAAATTTGAATTTCACCTAGTTGTCACACCAAAGTAGAGTAGGTGAATCCCATGTGAATTCAAATTCTATCAATAACTAATGAATCCAAAGAACCTGCTAACTTGATGTGATTGCTACCTTATTCTCTAACTCTATAGATGAAAGTGCAATATCCTACTACTTCTTGTAAGCCCAAACAACTAGACAAGAACCAAGACAAAAAAGGTAGCTATAAGTGGAATGCTTGTCGTCAATAGAACCTGCCCAATCTTAATCAATATATCCAACCAACTGAGTAGAACATATGGTATAATGTAATCCAAAGTTGAAAGTACCCTAAAAATATCATAAAATACTCTTAGTAGCTTGCCAATGACTAGCATGAGGAGCATGTGCAAACCAAGATACAATCCCAACTACAAAATAAATATTAGGGAAAGTATGGGTTAAGTACATGAGACTACCAACCAACTGCCTATACAATGTAGGATCATAAAGAGGAGTAGTGCAGGTGGAAGTAAGAGTTACCCCATAATAGAAAGGAGATGGACTTGGCTTATAATCAACCATGCTAAAACACTGAATAAGATTAAGGGTGTACTTTTGATAACTCAAATGAATCCCTAAATTTGAGTGAGAAATCTAAAAACCTTGGAAAAAGTGTAAAAGATCAAGATATTTCATATCAACATACATTGAAAGAGCCTACTAAATAGCCTAAATCTAAGAAGAGCTATTTATAAGAAGTAGATCATCAACATATAAAACTAGTATAATAATATCCTCTCTAATATGATGGATATATATAGTAAGATCTAAGTGGCAATGAATAAAGCCAGTAGATAAAAGAAAAGAATCCATCTTATCATACCAGGCTTGAAAAACCTTTTTGAGATCCTAGAGAGACCTTCGTAGGTGATAAATAAGAAAAGAATTATGAACAAACCCAATAAGTTCTTCCATGTATATTTCCTCTTATAATTCTCCATATAAGAAGGCACTCTTTATGTCCATCTGGTACACTAGCCAGCCCTGTGATGTAACAAATAAAGTACGAGGCACATAGAATCCATCTTGGCAATAAGGGAAAAATTCTCAGAGTAATCAATATCTTTGTCTTATGATAAACCCTTTACTACAAGATGAGCCTTATACTTATCAATGGACCCATAAACTAATATTTGGTTTGATATAATCACTTGCATCTAACTAACTTTCTTCCCTTAAGAAGAGAGACAAAATTCCAAGTATGATTCTTCATCAAGGAAGAATACTCATTTGTCAACAAATCACCCCACTCTTGTATCCCATAAGCATGTGAAAAAGACTATGGATCCCCAAAAAATGCTTGACATAAAAGTACATAACCTATAGAATGTGCATGATGATGTCTAGTGGGTGGAAGATCCTGTATGAAAGGTGTTGCCTCATAAACTATAGTATGATCCCACTTAGGCATAGTGGGAACATGATCCACATTTAAGTCTACATCCATATCCTCCTCAATATCCTCCTAAACTGGTTCCTCAAATAAGGGATCATCAAGATGAAGTGAAGAATCATCAATGGATGGAATCAAAGAAGAAGTCAGAGAAGAAGATGAGGCTTCACGAGAAGAGAAATTATCATCAAAATAAACATGTGTTTGAAAAGGAACATCATGAGAATCAAGATCTAAAATTTGATAATCTCTCATGTCCTCACAATACCCTATAAAATTCAAGGGTTTACTCTACTTATCTAAGGCTTTCCTTTTCTTATTTGGTACAAAAAACCAAGCATGGCTCTCAAAAAATTGAAATAATGAGATACCAAGTTTAGTTTCATACCAAGCCTTTTCTGGACTCAAATGATCAAGTGCTATGTGTGGTGTGATTCTAAATGTAGTTTGCATAATTAAGTGCTTCTACCTAGTATATAGGACATAAATCCCAAGAATGAATCATGGAGTTAGCCATCTCCTTCAAAGTTTGGTTATTACTTTCTACTAAGCCATTTTGTTCTAGTGTACAAGGAACAAAATGTTGGTGAATAATGCTATGTGATACCAAAACAAAACTCTTTGCTAAAGTACTCCCCCCATTATCAGTACAAAGGTTATTTATGCAACTAGAAGATTGATTCTTAACCAAAGCCTTAAAGACTTTGAAGTGTGAAAAAACTTCACTCTTGTACTTGAGAAAATAAACCCAAGTACACCTTGAAAAATTATCAATAAATGTAAGTGCATACTTAGCTCCATTGAAAGAACGAGTAGAAAAAATTGTCAATTCACTATGCACAAGCTCAAGTGGTAAAGAAGCTCTTTTGGATGAAGAATATGTCTTGGATATACCCTTAAGAAATAGATTTTGGTGTTGTTTCCTTAATGCATATCTAGAGAAAACTCCATCAAGACAAAAAACTATAAGAATAGCATCAACCATACCATGAGTGCATAACTCCTTCAAATATATATAATTTATATGTCCAAATCTCTCATGGTAAAGCTTCATCTCGGAATCAGCATGAGAAATAAAGCATGTCCCCATAGAAGAAGTCTCATCAAAACCCTCAAAGTGATATAGTCTAGAATTATGATCAGCAAAACCTTGTGTAATAAGTTAATGAAGCTCGAACAAAGTTTGAATTTCACCCCTTTGTGGTATGTATGAAAGTCATTGTCTCACCCTAAACATAATGACAAATTTGATAAATAGAGAGAAAATGTGAAGTGATGTCAAGAACATATAGTGCATCATTAATGCAGCCACTAGCAAGTTATATGTCACTTTTTCCCTTAATAGATATAAAATAAGGATATCCAAACTCAATGTTGGAAGTAGAACTCAAACCAAGAGATGCAAAAGACTCATTAAAAAAATTCATGTGGTGAGAAGCACCATAATCTATAACCCAACTATCTGTAACAGATGACTGAAATCTCCCAACAATATTAAGTGCTTCACCATGCTCATTGGAAGGAGGTGGAGTGAATCTAGAGATATTGTGTTTTATAATTGCATCCTCTAAGTCTTTCATTCTCTTCCAACACCTAGTTTCGACATAACTAGTCCTCCCACAAAAGGAGCATGAAAGGCTAGACTTATTCTTGGGTTTAGAAGACTCTTTGGGTTTAGAGTTATTGTATTTGGGTTTAGTGTCATTTTGAGATGGAGAAGGAGTGGTTTTGAGTTTAATTTTTTATTTTCCATTGCCCTTAGGATGAGATTATAATAAGGCCTTTTGAGTGGTGGAATACTCAAGATTAAAAAATTTGGATTCTTCCCTAGTAAGTCTTTCACAAAATAACTCTAAATCAGGCATTTTGTATGTGGCACCTAAGGCATCCATGCTAGAAAAAAAGGTAGAATAAAAGATTTGGAATGAACCTTTCAACTTAGAATAAATTAGGTACACACACTCTTCATATTTGTTATCTCTTCTACTTTCCTTAAATTGTGTCAACAAGTGCTTGAACTTAGTAAAATAGTCTACAATAGATGGAAATTCTTCAAGATTGAGAGAAGTGATCTCTACTTCAAGTTGCAAGGATCTCATATAATCCACCTTACTAAATAAACCCTTTAATTTTTCTCATATTTTGAAAGGAGAGTCAAAATCTTCCAAATAAAATAGAAGACTATCACTTACATAAGTTCCTATCAAACCCATACACTCATCAAATGTGCATCGGTGCTAAAATTTCTCATATTCTCTAGTGAACATTGGTTGTGTTGCAGTCATTAAGGCCCTTAATCCTTTGTATTTAATAATTGTTTCCATTCTTGATCTCTATGTATGGTTATTATGTGTTGTTAATGGCTCACACTGATTTGATGTAGAAGAAGAAGCCATTCTAAGAAATCACCAAAGAGCAAAAGAATGCAAAAGAGTGCATAAATCAGCACCAAGACAACCCTCCCAAATATTTTGTATTGATCCCCCCCAAATTTGACACATTATATTTAGTGTGTTTTACAAAAATGAATGATAACAATAGATCAGGTATAAAAAACATGCACTTTTGAAAAAAGTAACGCTTGATTAAGAGTTACTAATAAAAAAATATGGTTTTTACAATTTTCCCCATCATAAATGGGTCAAAAAATAATTTGCACCAAAAATATTTGAAATGTTTTGAAAAAATAATTCTTGGAGAGATTATGATCACATGGAATTGGAGGAATGATGGCTGGAAGCGGCGGGAAGGAAGAAGACGGCCCGGGCGAGGGTTCTGGCAGCAGGAGGACGCGGCAGGAGGAGATTCGGAAAGGAAAGGAGCCAGTCGCTGAAAATGAGCGACCTAGATTGCAGAAAGTAAATGGATGTTTTCCCAGGTCTCAAGATAGACCAGTTTTGGTGATTCCAGAGGACGCTGTCAAAGAAGAAGTTGAATATCTGGCAGCGCACACCCTCATATGCAAGTTTATGGGTCTTAGAATCTCCCAGATGGCTTTGGAAGCCTGGCTACACAATTCCTGGCAAATAGAGGGCGACATGGATATAATGTTGGCTGGAAACAGCTATTTTCTGATAAACTTTTCCTCTGTTTTGGATAGAAACAAAATTTTCGAAGGGGGACCCTATTTCTATGATAGAGTAGGACTGTTCATCAAACCCTGGCATTCTGGCTTTAACTCAGCAGAGGATTTACCAGCGAAGGTTCCGGTGTGGGTCCGTCTTCCCAAATTACCCTTGGAATTCTGGAGAGAGGATATTCTCCGTCAAATAGCTGCACTGTTGGGGGTCCCAATTGCTGTAGCGCATCAATCGCTGGACAGGAAACTCATTTCCTATGCCCGAATCTGTGTGGAAATGGACTTGAATAACCCGCTTTCGGATGCTATGGAAATTTGCCTGG
This sequence comes from Torreya grandis, assembly GCA_037957365.1. NCBI lineage: Eukaryota > Viridiplantae > Streptophyta > Pinopsida > Cupressales > Taxaceae > Torreya > Torreya grandis. Next base: position 2,984,101 of record JARHVA010000247.1, on the reverse strand, counting down.
GAGGTTCTTCCTGGGTCCAACAAATTGACTACGAAGCCATCCCTTTTCGATGCAGAGTGTGTCATATGTATGGTCACTTACATCGTCAGTGCCCTCAGGCCAGAAGTTTCACTGGGATAGAGGCTAATAGAGGCAGGGGCTCAGAACAGGAGGACAAAAAGGGCTCATCCAGACCTGGCTTGAATAGGACGCCAAGAGGAAAGCCTTAGGGGAATTTAGAGGATTTGGCTACAGGGCAGCCAGAAGCCTTTGGTCCTGATAAGGAAGGATTCACCCTTGTTAAACGGCGAGTTAAAGGTCGGAAACGTAGGAACCAAGACAGACCTCTTGAAGGGGGTTTTAATCGGTTTGAAACCTTGGAATGTATGGCCCTTGAGGATGGCATCCCTGCCGAGGAGCTGGCAGCACCTATGGAAGGCGAGGAAGTGGGTTCCATCCCTATGGAGCCTCAAGATATGATTATCCAGTCAAATAAGCAGATAGAGGATGTCCCAGATGAAGGGGTATTGGCAGCAATTTCAGTGCAACAGCAAAGCGATACCAGTTGGGCTGATTTGGTAAAAGAGAAGGAGACATCCTGGAAAGATAAGGGCCCTTTGACAGTGCTGGGCATTATGCAGAGGCCGCTTAAGAAAGCATCTTTCACCACCCCGGCTAAAGCAGGGCGCAAGAAGGATCAAGAGAAAATTCAGCGAATGGGGGATTTATTGGTGGAGATAGGGGCAGTCAAGACCCTGGACGAACATTTCACCCTACCCACCCAATGATAATGCTGTCATGGAATGTAAGGGGATTGCATAGTCTCCCCAGGCAAAAGGCTATGCAGAAATTGCTTAGAGAACATTCTCCAGATATCATCTGCATTCAAGAAACCAAACTCCCTGTAGATGATATGATTAGTTGTTCGTCAAAGTTCTGGGCCCGGGGGCAATGCCAGAGTGTGGGGGCCTTGGGGAGTGCAGGAGGACTTGCTATTTGTTGGGATCCAATGAAGATTATTCCTCAGGTATGGTTGGCGAGTCTCTCGACGCTGACCATGGTGGCTTCCTCCCCTGAGTGTGGGGAGCTGATTCTCATCACTAATGTCTATGCACCGAGGGATTTCTCTGGACAGATCAAGCTTTGGGACCACTTACGGTATGTGCGGAGCTGCTTTCCTTATTTGCCTTGGATAGTGAGTGGAGATTTTAATGCTGTTCTGAATCTGGAAGAGAAAAGGGGAGGACTTCAACGCCTTGGCTCTTCAGCGGATCTGTTAAGAGATAATATTGGCTCGATGCGCCTTGAGGATGTTAAGCCCATTAATGGACTTTTCACCTGGAACAACAGAAGATCAGGTAAGGATGCTATATCTGAGAGATTAGATAGATTTTTAGTGTCTTGTTTTTGGCTTTCTAGAGCCTTTTCTTTGGCTTCCGAAATCTTGGACTGGCAGGGGTCGGATCATTGGCCCATTAAGCTGACAACCAGATTTATATCCGGACCCAAGAAACCGCCGTTTAAATTCCAGCTTATGTGGCTTCGGGATCCCTCTCTTCATGACCTCATGATCAGCTGGTGGAGGCAGGGAAGACCGACATATGGTACAGCAATGTACTCTTTCGCTAAAAAACTCCAATTTGTGAAACGTAAGCTGCAGGACTGGAATAGAAACAGCTTTGGGAATCTCCATGTTATGAGGAATAAGGCACAAGAAAGGCTGAATTTTATCACAAGACAAATTCGGGATAATGGTTTGACAGAGGATTTGCATAAGGCTAAATTCTTGGCCCTGAATGATCTTTCAGAATGGGAACTTCGAGAAGAAATTTTTTGGAAGCAGAAGGCTCATATTGACTGGCTTCAAGAGGGGGACAGGAACACATCTTTCTTCCACAAATCAGTCCAGGTGAAGCGGAATACAAATTTTATACCTTCTCTTGTGACATCAGCGGGTACTCGAGTCTCTTCTTCTTCCGACATTACTGAGGAGGCTGTCAGGTTCTACTCTGAACTCCTATCTGGCGCACCACTTCCTGCTGGTTTAGAGGAAAATGAGATTTTGGCATGCATACCTTCTATCATAATGCCTGAAATGAATGATGCTCTAATGAAACCGATTGACAAGGAGGAGGTTGAGCGAGTGGTGTTTAGTATGAACAGAGGAAAAGCTCCTGGTCCAGATGGATTTCCAGCTGAATTTTTCCAAGAATTTTGGAGCATTATCAATCCGGACTTAATGGAAGTTGTCTAGGAGTCCTTCCATAACAAAGAAATTCTCAAAGCTCTTAATGCGACCTTCCTGATGCTTATTCCAAAAGAGAAACAGGTTGATCAACTGGACCGTTTCAGGCCTATAGCGCTTTGCAATATGGTCTATAAGATTATCACCAAGCTTATGGCTGAAAGGCTTAAAATCTGGCTCCCGGAGATAATTTCAGAGGAACAAGGAGGCTTCGTGGCTGGCAGGCAAATTCTGGACGGAGTTGTGATTGCCTCGGAAGCTATCCACTCGATGTTCAAGTCCCAAGAGAGATCTATGTTCATTAAGCTTGATTTGGCGAAAGCTTATGACAGGGTTGATTGGAATTTTTTGAGAAAAATTCTGCTGGCATTTGGCTTCGGGCAGGATTGGGTAAAATGGGTGTTCAGTTGTGTTACAACACCCTCGTATTCAATCCTCATTAATGGGACGCCGTCTAGATTGTTTGGTGCCTCTAGAGGACTCCGCCAAGGGGATCCGATTTCGCCTTATTTGTTCATTATTCTGGCTGAGGGGTTGGGACGCTTTATTAAAAAGTGGGCTTCACAGAACATGATTCAGGGGTGGCAGTGGGGAACTGGAATGGAAAAGCTAACCCACCTGCAATTTGTGGATGATACTATACTGGCTGGTAAAGCCCGGATTAAGGAGGCCAATGCGTTTCGTAGTACCCTGGATTTCTATCTTACAGCTTCCGAACAAAAAATCAATGAACAGAAGTCTTCCATCTTTTTCTTTAACACTCCGGAGGCTATCCAGAGGAGGATTGTGGCTATCCTTAGATTTCAGGATCAGACTCTCCCAGTCACCTATTTGGGGGTCCCTATTGTGATTGGCAGGCAACCCAAAATGTTTTGGCAAAATGTTTTGGATAGACTGAGGCAGAGGATTAATCATTGGACTCATCGTTGGCTCACGACTGCTGGAAGGGTGACTCTTTTGCAATCCGTGATTCAGGCATTGCCCATTTATAGAAGCATGGTTCAGGTTGCTCCGATGTATTTCCTTAAGGAGTATGATGCGTTGGCTCGGCAATTCCTGTGGAGTGGTAATCTAAGAAATCTAAAATGGAGCCTTGTTAGCTGGAACATAGTTTGCAGACCCAAGAAGGAGGGAGGTCTTGGGCTGAGATCGGCCATCTTGTCTAGTCAGGCTCTTGCGGCTAAGTTATATTGGAGGTGGTGTACCAGCCAATCGTAGCTTTGGGCTCGTATCCTTGCGTCCAAATACTTCACTGGTATTAATCCGACTGAGATTCCCAGAATGAAGCTGGAGGGTAGAGGTTCCATGGTGTGGAACACCCTTAAGCTTGGAGCACAACTGGTGCAGCCGAACCTGTTTTGGATCTGTAACCGTGGGTCTGATGCGCTTTTTTGGGATGACTCTTGGAATGGAGCCCCCCCCTCAGGTACTCACATCCTCAGCTTCAACTTCTGCATGAATCCCTTATCAATGCTAGCTGGACTTCTGTGGAGCACTATAAAGAAGCCTATAGGGTGGGGCCCTGTATTGCCTATCATTGGAAGGATCATCTGGATTGGCCGCAGGGAGGTACAATTGAAACTAGACAGGAACTCTCTCAAATTCTGGCAGGTAGAACTGTAGCGCCTTGATGGAGAATGATATTCTGGCCTGGGGGAGGGAAGCCAACGGGCAGTATTCTGTTTCTTCGGGATATCACGAACTCTTAAGGAATGAGGCTGGAGGAGGGGATTTTGGCTGGGGAAAGCAAATTTGGAATCCTGCCTCATGGCTAAAATGCAATTTTTTCATCTGGACCCTCTTCTATAACAGGTGCTTAACATGGGATAACCTGTGTAAAAGAGGCTATCAAGGTCCGTCAATTTGCTTTCTCTGCCACACCAGTGAAGAGAATGGAGCACACCTATTTTTTCAATGTTCTTTTGCTAAGAAATTATGGCACCTGTGGTGGGACGCCTGGGAAAGACCATGCTGGCACGTCTCTTCCGTTACTGAATTCTGGGAATGCCTGGGTCGACCTCCCTCAAAGGTGCCTTTATTGCAGACTGCTTGGTATATTGGTCCAGTCTTTATTCTTTGGAATATTTGGCTTGAAAGAAATGGAAGGATCTTTAGAGAGAGTTGTAAAGACATCAGACATATCTGGTTAAAAATTCTAAATGCTCTTCATGAAACGTTGGAGACAAAATTTGGTAGGGCGGCTGACTTAGACCCAGCTGCGTTAAAAATTGTAAGACGCCTTTCCCCTGTTTTGGGTGCTGCGAACTCTTCTCCTCATACTCCACGGCCTACGCCTAGGAACAATCAACAGCAGCGACCAACCAATCGCCTGGGAAGGTGGACAAGGCCTGAAGAAGGTATTATTAAAATTAATGTTGACGGATCCTCAAGAGGCAATCTGCGGCCTGCTGGAATTGGAGGAGTGGGCAGAGACAGCAATGGGTCGATCCTATTTTTATTCTCCATCTTCAAAGGACATAATACCAATAATCTGATGGAGGCTCTTGCAATTCTGGAAGCGGTTCAGTGCTGCTGTAAAAAGACCTTCTTCAGCGTTATTTGCAAATTCGACTCACAGATTATTATTAACCTGTTGAATAGTGGTAACGTGGATAGCGTAGACTAGAAGTTGGCTTTGGTTATTAAACAGATTCGTTAGATGAGTGCTAATTTCGAGTTTATATCCTTTAAACATATCCCTCGGGAATGGAACGGAGTTGCTGATGGTTTAGCCAAATGGGCCTCGGAGAATGGGCCGGGCTGGTGTATTCAGGATCAGTAGAGGATTCCAGATGATTTAACCCCTGTTCTGGCTCAGCTCCTTGAGCAGGACTTGGGCATGTAATGTCTCGTTTTGGTTGGACCTTTCAATAAATTTTTACCCCTTTTAGTTGCAATTCTTGGAGAGATTACAAATTTTTTTTTGGGCTACAGTTAAGCCCCCTCCATGTGACCATATCATATAACCAAGGGGATAAAGATGAGGATGGCAAGGAAGATCAATTTCAACTAAGAGATCAAGCTAAGTGATCAATCATAACTAAGAGATCAAACCTAGGACTAAGAGATAACTATCCTTAAAAGATAGAAATAACTACCAAATATCTCCATAATATCTAAGAGATAAAAATGTAATATCTCATAATATTTAAAATAAGATAAATAAAATATCTACACATAAATGAGTGAGAATAACTAAATAGAAGAAAATAATAAAGCACATAGGACCGATTGAGAATGAGTTTCTCAGATTTCACCTCTTCTAGATGGAAGCCATTCCCAAAAATAGAGAAATTATTGCATAATTTATGTCCAATAGAGAGTTTGTGGAATAGTATAACCCATTACAAATAAAAATATTAATGATCCAAGTTTTCCTATTTGCACTCATTTAAGGAGCATTGCATAATAAAGGAAAATAAGAAGTGTTGTGAAGATTATAATTATCACATGAGAGAAATAACATTATAAGATAACCCTATTACAACATTGTAGGAGGACACAATTTTAGAGAAAATACATGTAAGAAAATAATGCTTGTAGGCCTATGGTGGATAATTCTCTTCAAAAATGAACATCAATATGTAAGAAATTGTGAAAAATGTCAATGAGTGAGAAAATTAAATGCTAGAGATGAGATGAGACTTCAGGCATTGTTAGCGTTTTCCCCATTTGAGAAATAGATAATTGATTTTATTGGCTCAATTAAACCTATGACACGAAAGAGCAATATTATATTTATTATTAAATAAATAAAATACTTAATAAGATGGGGAGAAGCAATGCCCATAAAGGATTATAAAGCCAACATTGTTGCAAAGTTCCTATCTGAAAATACAATCACATGGTTTGGATGCCCATCAAGCATAACAATTGATCAAGATAAGCATTTCATCAAAAATATAATGTCAAAATTTCTTAAGCACTTTTTGATCCATCATAACAAAAGTACTCCTTACCACCCTCAAGTAAATAGTATTGTTGAGGTGTTTAATAAAGTATTAGAAAAGGTATTGATAAAATTTTGTAATGTAGATGTTAGAGATTGGGATACTAAGATATCGATAATACTATGGGCTTACCGCACTACATATAAAAGATTGAGCAAGTACTACCCCTCTCAATTAGTATATGGGTTAGAAGTAGTAGTACAAATGGAGTACATATTACCAAGTTTTAGAATTGCAGTAACATTCAAAATGAATGAGAATGATTCCCTAAAAGAGAGATTGATATTATTGAAAAAATTGGACGAGAAAATATTCTTGGTAGTATATAACCAAACTTAAAATAAAAGATGCCAAAAATATTGGCATGATAGACATGTTAAGGTTAAGGAGTTTCAAGTTGAAGATAAGGTTTTGTGGTATGATTATAAATATAAAAATTTAGGCAATTTAAATATAAGATGGATTGGACCTTATATAGTTGAGGATATCTTAGAATCAAGAGCAAAAAAATTAAGGACACTTATAGACACACTTAAGAAAGGGTTTATGAATGGCATGTGACTCAAACCCTACATTGTAGGCAACTATGATGAATCGGGGTGAAAAATAGTAAATGAATTTAAGGGGTGACACGTCCTTCCAACCGAGGAAGTTGAGTAAGGGTAGCATAGTACTTTATGCCAAATGTCTATATACCTAGTCGTTGATCATGTTACATCACCATTAGGTTAACATTGTCCTTCCAAATGGTCAATTCAAGTGAGGATACAACGGTGTCCTACACTAGATGTTTAAGTACCTGGTTGTTGATCTTGTAAAAAAACCCTAGTGGGGAAAATAGGGAAAATATGAGATAAAAAGAAGGGGTATGATAAAAATAAAAATGAAAAAAAACAAAAATAATTTTGGATTTTTTTGGAAAAACACAAAAATAATTTGGAAATAAGAAATATAGATATGTAGACAAAAATAATTTTGATTTTTTTTAGAAAAAGAGTAGGAAAAAAATCATAACCCTGAAGTAAGAAATATGTTAAGTTAGATAAGAACATAATCAATTATGGAATAAATTTACAAGTAGCGGTGAAGAATTAAGGATAAAAATACAATAGACTAGTTGAGTTTGCTTCCATAGAAAGATATGTTACGCATGTTATTTTGAAAATAAAAGATACAAACTAAATAAAAATGGGTGGATAGTGGGAGCTATACACACAATATGATTGAAGTGCATGTGAAGGGACTGTACCCTCTCACATTATGTTGGGCCCCTAACCCTTTAGTAGAGTATTCACACCAACTTGACATCCACCTTAGTGCAAGAGGATATTTTTGGCAAGTGGTTAGTCTATGGGTTTTTATAGCTAGCTGGAGGTTACAGTTCAAATCTTGCACCAACTAGTAGGTACCATCTCTTGGATTTTTAAAGCATCAACAAAGATATATAAAAACATTGAAAGTGTAGTGTAGGGATCACAGAGTCATGGAGTTAGAGGTTATGATGATGGAATTCTAACTCAACACTTAGTGTGAAACTTCCACCTGAAAAAAGATGACCCTAAAGTCTTATATAAGGAGCTCGAGCTAGAAGAGGAAAAAGAGGGAAGAACTGTAGTGAAGATCTAGCAAAATTACTCTAAAGCCATGTTCTGTGAACCTTGATCTAACTACCATTAAGGATTAGGAACAACATGGAGGTAACTCTGGCTCAACTTTTATGTGCCCAAGCTCACTTGTGAGCCTCTGGGCTATTATTGTTGTGATTTGAATACAAATTCTTATTCTGAGCTTTGAATAATAACAATGGTGTTGCATTAAAATATGCTAAGTGTGTCTAGTTTTCATATCTTAAGGTATTATTAATGTGATGTGAAGATTTTTGATGTCATACTTTTGATTGAATTATGTTAATTGATGTTTGTGCATTTTATTGGTTCACTACTTTAATTAAGTTTACAATTTTCATGATGTCATCTTTATTATACATAGGGGATGAGTACAAATTTGTGCCAATAACCCAATCCCTTTTTAAATCACATCTATTTAGTATGAGTAAATGGACCCAAATTAGCCTTATGACCCATTAAGCGCCTATATGACCTCATGATAAACTCAAGAAAGGCATATGCCTCTGGATCTTCTCGAGTGAACTTTTTAGTACATTACTTAAGACCCTTCAGTGAAGCCTCATGCTATGGCACAAGTAGCCCAACATGGTCCCCAATTCATTCTCAATTGTACTTTGGGTGAGCACATAAGGTCTATGCTTTATATGGATTGATGCTAGTGTAATCGAGTGTTTAAATGTTGAGTAAAAAAAGAGAATATGCCATGCTTGTGCCTGGTTATAATAAATTTAGACCCTATAATTTTCACAACATTTTGGTTCTATTTTCAGGACCCATGTTTACTTTTGTTGCTATGATGGTGGGATAGAATGATGTATCGACTCTCTCTCAAAAACATTGAGCGTTCACTGCAATAGGTGGAAGATAATTTTATACTGAAGCAACCAACCTGTAAAGGATAAAATCCAAGAAAATGGTTTCAGGACAACCAAAATGATGCTTTGTATGAGGTCTATTTTCTATGAGTTACCTGAGCATGTGTATAGGTGGTTGGCTGCATATTCAACCCATAGAAGAAGAATCTATGAATGACACTACAAGTGGTCGAAGGAGCACCTAGAGAGGCTTAGGATCCTAGATGTTACTTAGACTAGAGTAGTGGATAAATGGTGGAAAGAAGCTATGAATAGCTACATACTTGAGTTTGTTGTATCAACTTATTTGTGCTCTAAGGAAGAAAAGTACCAATTTTTTCACAATCCTAGAGGCACATTCATGGAGTTCAACATAGATCTCAAAAAGCTAATAGTTGATTATGGTTTTGAAACTTTGGGGATGGAAGACTAAAATCCTTTCACATATGAGCTATGTAAAGGGAGAAGATGATGTGTAGGTGATCCATAATGGAAGGGGATGAGTAAATGACACCTGAGAGCTCAAAAAATAGGCCTATAATAAGAGATGGCATTGATTGATGGAGGATCTAGAACTTGGAAGTACAAATAGGAAGGGCATGGGGAAGGATCTCTTAAAGGATAACAACATAGAAATGAGTGATATAATGAATCAATAAATTGAGCTCAAAACTTGATAGGTGTGTAATTTGTTGAGTTCCTACAAAATTTGGTGACTGTAGATACGCTTAATACGCCTAACCCCTTCGAACCTATAGCATATGCTCACACACTGGATCCCCCAATTGAAGATAGTATAGAAGTGATTGTTAACCTTGCTAACGCTTTATATCTAAGATGTTTTGTAGGATTATATTGTAAATTTTTTATTGAACAAACTATTATAGATAAGGAGGTCAACATAACTACTTCTAGACCATTAAGCACTAGCTCACCATAATAGAATTTGAATGTAAGCATACCAACTCAGCTGATGTCGATAATGTAATGTGGTAAACAACCTGTAAGAAGTAGTATAGCATCACAAATAAGAAACATAACACCAATGGCATCAACCATGCCTATAGGGATGATGGGACCAGTGTCTACCTCCATGGTTGGAATCATTGGAAGACTATGACTAAGACATGCATTAGGGGAGAAGCACCTCAAGTACCAGCTACCCCCCATAATAAATCTACTATGAAATGGTTATGCACTTCCTAGAGTATCATAGTGTGGAAAATGTTGAAGAATACATGCTAAATTGTGCACTATAATAGCATGCACGAGGCATAACCCAGTCAGAACACAAGGCTTCTCAGTTTACAACCACTTTACTTGATCATGCCCACACCTGATATAGAAAATTTGATCCCAACCAGGCCATGGTTGACTATGATACCCTGAAGGATGCATTCTTGAAGGAATTTAATATCTTAAATTTTGAACAGTAGAGCATCATCATGCTAAAACATATTACCCAAGGACTCTCAAAGAGTGTGCGCTTATATGAATTGAAACTCTCATAGGATATTCACCCTTCCCAACATGCACAGTGGTTCATTAGGGGGTTTCTCATTCTATTCTAAAGAGCACTTTCCATGAAGACTTTTACAGACCCTTGAGAAGTGATTGAAGTTGCGCTTAAATCTGAGGTATTCAGAAGTGTAAACATCAAGATCAACCCATTTATGGAGGTGCAAATTACATATATGGCCTCCTAGTTCCAAAATATTACTACTAGCTCTATGCATGATGTTCAAAGTGGACTATGGTGTACTAACTATGAACTAGAAGGCCATAATAAAAATAACTACCCACAGAGGAATGTGTGCACCTTGATTCTAAGCTATGAAATCTATTTAGAAGTGCATGACATCTAAAACTATCCTTTGTTGCAATGCACCAACCAAGTCAACACAACCATTTATTATCATTTATGTGATGCCTACACCTATACCACTACTGATTGTTGAGTGATTGAAAAAATGCATGAAAATATGAAAAGGGGTGCATGATGGGCTATAATAGCAGTCAGAGGATAAGCAAACCAAGGGAGTGATGGATATGACCAATAAAATACAAGCTTCAAGATGCAACAAGGCAACAAAGGGCAAGGTGGAAGATGTAATGTTAGAAGGTTCCCACCATGCTCATGTTATAAGTATATCTCAATAGATAATTATCAACATGATTTCTCTACACATCCCATGTGTGGGTATTATCAAGGGCCCATAAGGTTGAAGAATTCCTTGACCTTTACAAAAAGTTGACCCAAGGTAGGCTTGGCACAGACAAGGATACAGGAATGATCACACACGATCATGAGATGGAAAAATAGACATGTGGATTGAAATCCATGTTTTTTTAATTTTGGAGTAGTTTGTCTTTGGCTTTAGACTCACTCAATGCAACTAGCAGTTCCCTAGAACCTTCTAGTAGTTTTCCTTTTGGCCTCTTCCTTTCTCAGGCCCCCTTTTCAAAAATTTGCCTAAGTATCAACCTTCTTCTATTTCTTCCATGTGGTAGCCTAATGCTCATCTAACTTGAAGAGGCTCTCATTTCACTCTAGTGGAGTACAAACTTGACACATGAAAACCCCATGCTCTTCAAATCCATTTCCTTTCGAGTCAAAACTCCAAGCAATGCTATTGGCTAGTCAGTAAATAAATGAGCCCCACCAAGTTGTTTAATTGGTGAATACAATTTCAACACATGGCACCCTCATTCTCAATTTTTTAAATAAATGCTCGACTTCCCCCAAGAGGAACATCTACTTTACATATGGCACCCCTGTGCTCAACCTTACCAAAGAAGTACCCATTTTCTTAAGAGAAGTATCAACTTGACACATGTTATCTCCATACTTATCCATGAATGACTTTGGTCTATCAAACCTTGGAACTACGTCATTAGCTAGTTGGAAAAAGGAAGGGACCCACCATACTAGTAAATAAGAAGGGGTCGAGCCTCGACATGTGACAACCCAACGCTCATTAAAGGCCAAGACTTTCCTATTAGATAAAGGAGTTATGTCATTAGCTAAGGAAAGTTGATCCCCATCCCCAAAGACATAACAAAAATAGCTTCAAAGATATACATGTGGCATCACTACACCCCTCTTGAGTGTCATGGCCTTAACAAGATGGAGTGGTCATGTAATATCTAGGATCCAAAGGCTAGTTACACTCATAAGCTTGAGTTCCTCATTCAGATACAATATCATCATCATGGGCATGAGTGTCAAGATTTCTACGTGTAATTCTCATGAGAGGCCATCTTGCCTATATATTCTAGGCCTATTCCTTTTGGAAGGGGCTGGTTACCATTTTGCTTGTATTAGTTATTTTTGTATATCATCATTTGTAATAGAATAAAAGTAATAACAGTTAGCATTTTATCATTCTTTGACCTTAATAGTTGCCCCTCACAAGTGTGATCAGACATTTTGTGTGTGCCCTTGAGACCTTCTGTATTCATTTCCCCATGTAACAATGAAGAGGATGTGATATTCTATGTCAATTTTCATGAGAAACTATCTCTATCTGTTGTCTCTTTTCTTCTGCTTCTATATTATCAATCTTTGCTTTCATTATAGATCTCAATTCATGCTTTATGATCCTTTATGGTCTATAGTGTTTAAGGGTTGATTTATTTATGTAAGTTTAGTCTAAGTTCTTTAAATCTCTTGGTGCATCACCTTAATTAGTTTGATTTTTAATTTTATTTGCATTTCTCTCTCCCCTTTTCACCCCCAACTTTGAATGAAGAGTCAACTTCTAAAATCCCAAAGGTTGCTTTACAGATCATATTCAGTCCCACACCTATAAATCTTCCATAGGAGACTATTTAACCTAGAGCGAGAGTTTTAGGCACCAACAATTTTTTTTGGCATGCTTGGTGGGACCAAGTCTACTAGTTTGATCGACTAAGAACCCAATTTTATGAGCTAAAGGCCTATAATAAGGTCACAGACAACAAAGAATTTGACCCTACTAACACCACCTCTAGGAGATCCAACTCACTAAACAAACATAGGGTCTAGCACTGCTCAATGATAATAAATGGCTATTCAAGGCCCATCGAGGAATGATCCATAAACTTTAGCAAAATACGCTTACATATATTGATTTTGCTTAATAATAATAATTTACATAATTAATTAATATTTAACTTACAAATTTATTTAAAACAATAATTTTGCAAGAGACATCAAGAAAATAAACACACATAATTATTAATGGAGTTCACCTGTTCTGGGCTACATCTCTGGGTCCTGCTCAAAGGTGGAACTGATCGATTATTGATGCAAAATTTCTTTATACATCACCTTATCCCTAGTAGGGGTTCTCAATATATAAATAAGTGTTTTGATGCCACTAGCTCTAGCTATAACAAGTGGCTCTAGCTCTTGGCTTTCTAGCTCTCAGCTCTCAGCTCTTCTCTCATCTCTCAGCTCTCAACTATGGCTCTTGGCTCTCGGCTCTCAGCTCTGGCTCTTGGCTCTTAACTCTTCGTTATGATTATTCTCAAGTCTAGTGTGTTATTTTTCACACTTTGATTGTGATTTCAAATGACCCCTCTAGATCCTTTATATAGGTTCATGGGTCCACAAAAGGTGGGCTTGGATGATTATCCTTTCCAAGACCATTATTTGTGGGATTTAACATTATCCCATTCTTTAATAATAATGGGATTAATATTTACTTCCACCCCTTTTTTTATGGGATTTATATTATCCCATTGAAAATTTGATAATATCCCACATATTTAATTCTTGGGCTTCCACATAATTATCAAAATACCAATTAGTATGTGAGGAATGAATTAATAAGTCATAATTTGGTCTAGGTTGTGGGGTTTTATCCCAGATAGAATTTTTTTTGACATGTTTAAAAATGTCTTTCTTTACCTTTATAATTCACTTTACCCACATGTGTCAACTATAAATTTGTCCACATGTTTCATGCTATTTTTTTCCACGTGCCATCATTTAATTGGTCTATGTTACCACGTCATCACTTTTATCGGGTTTGACTGCTCATAACTTCCACATATGAACTCAGAATTGGTCCATTCAAAATATGTCATAAATCTTGTGATGAGATATACATCATGAAACTGGATTAGAAACATTCCAAGATCATCAATTTTTCTATTTTGACCAGTGTTGATCACTTGTTGACCTACTTTGACCAAAATTTTGATTGACTGCACCAGGAGCATATGAGATATGTTTATGAAGTTCCACATATTACTATAAAGGTCTCAATGGGCCCTATGCAATGGTGTAGGTTTCAGTCTGATCTAGGACCTTTTTCAAATTGACCTCTAGATCAATCCTCCCCATTCAGAAGGCTTTTTATTCTCAAAATGTTGGTACTAGATCTAGTACTCCATATGAGGATCTTCACATGGCTCTGAATACTATGAAAATGTTGCATATCACCTAGTGTTATAATAATCACCATTTTATAATTGCCTTCTTAGGGTCTTACATAGCAACATAATTTACAAATGTTGCCCTTTTTGGGTCTTTACAAACACTGTAACTATACATAATGATTACAAACATTGCCCATACTTGGGTCTTATGCATTTATAAATAATACCTATATTTAAGTCTTACAAACATACGTACATATTTGCACATACTAAAACATACAGATTAAAATATACAACCTATCTTCCAGGATGTCCCTGATGCTTCTCATGATGGCATCTTCATGTTGCCCTGCGGTGTTCCTGTCTACAGCATACATGAGTAAAATAACACTAAAGGCACCATTTTCCTATAATAGTTATTGCCGATGTGCTCACACAGGATATTCTATCCCATCTTTTACAATGTTATACCAATTTTCCTTCTTGGAAAAAGTTGCCTTTCTCAGAGACAAATATGGTTCTTCTATGACAATACCATTAAAATAGAGTGGGACTACATCTAATTCAATTTCATTGAAAAAGTTGGAGGTAATTGCAAACCCTAGTTTACATGTTTTAATTAAACATACATTACTACCATCATCTATCTTATCCAATGATATGGCTTGGGATGTGGCTTAGTTTCCAAACCTAGAGTTTCTACAACATCTTAAAAAATTATATTCTTTTGATAGTGTTTATCAAAGATAGCATCTATCTTAGAATGCTTAACTATTATTATTTTAAAAAAAGTGTTGTTTACCTTTCCAGGGTGTCAAACTTTGAACTGTCAGCTTCTCATTGACTATCATTTTCTTCATTAATGTTGTCTTTGGTTCTCATTGATACGACTCTGTCTGTTGCTTGACTGAAGTTGTATTTACAACTTTTGTCTTAGGTTGTTGCTGACTTTTCTTGTCTTCTTTAGACAACCTCATTTTGGTAGTTTTCTTAAGCATCTTTTTAAGACTTTCTTGGGCATAATCAAAAAATACATTCGAGTATTACATTTTTGCACACCTTGATGAGTCATTTGAAGATGCTTCATCCATTGTAGCTATTGCATATTTAGAGAGTGATTTTTCTATCTCTTCGGAGTGTTCTAGCTTATTGATTGAGTAATCATTCAACTTAGCTTCTTGGGAAAATTTTCCTTCGCCTCCATATCCTAATCTTACACGGAGTGGTCTATTTAGCACTTGGATAGGCTGGACAATTCCTTGACAATTAATGCCAAGGCCTTTTCCTTCAAATCTCATTTTAGCTAACAACTTAGAACCTATTCCTTTTGTGTGATTTTCAAATGTATCAACACATAGACTTGATAAATGTTTAGGGTTAGCACATTCAGTATCCCTAACATTTTCAACATAGCTAGAAGAGTTGATTTCATTATTTTCTTCCTCAAAATTTACATTAGAAGATACATTAATAATCAAAGCAATATTTGCTTCTAGATTTACAACATCATTTTCATTAATAGGACTAACAGGAGTATACAAATTAGAGAAATCACTGTTATAACTATAATTTACTTTAATTATCTGGCTTATTCCAAACTAAACCTCATAGGTATGATTGGTCGTCAGTTAGATTTCTTCTCCTGATACAGTGTCTCTAGTGTACCAGGATGTGAGATAATAATGATCCAAAGTGATCTCCTCAACTTCTTCCAAAACTATGTCAAGAGCTACTTGATCAAAGAATATCCCTCTAATGCCAAAATGTAGGATGCTAAAATGAGTTGCATATCCACATATTATGTCATTAGCTCCTCCAAATGTCTTAGTGTGGGGTAATGGAAGAGCCTTTACCCTCAGATGCTATGCAAGACTTTTAGTAATATAACTGGCTCCAGAACTCTAGTTAAAATAGATCTACATGAACTTCCCTTCAGTAATAATAGTGTAATTTTACCTTTGAGTTTTCTTAGAGCATAGCATAATATCAGCACTTCCATTGCCAATAGATATAACATTAAAGACTCTAGAATTGTTTGATGATGTACTACTAGTCAGGTTGATTGATGGGTGCTAGATGCAGTTGGTGCCTTACTTCTCTCCTCATTCTACTTCTTGAACCATAACAGAACCTAATTAGGATGTAGTATCCAACATTGCTTGGCAATATGACCACATCAAGCACAATGTCTATAAATATCTACATCTTCTCAAATCCTTTTCTTCTATTGATGTTCTTGTTGTAGTTCTATTTGTAGCGTATCAATAATTTATTGGAGTTTTTGATTTGTTGTTCCTATCTTCACTCTGTCGCTTGCTAATATTGCTCTTGAAATTGTAGGTATTGTATTATTACAGTGACGATGGTATTCAGTAATAACTAAATTTGTGCTAGCATTGGGTCCATTGTATTATAATGGCTGAATTTATCTAAAATAAAATCACAAATCCACCAGCATAAACTTAGCTCTAATACCAACCTGATCCATAAACTTTAGTAAAATACACTTACATATATTGATTTTGCTTAATAATAATAATTTATGGAATTAATTAATATTTAACTTATACATTTATTTTAATTAATAATTTTGCAAGAGACATGAAGAAAATCAACACACGTAATTGTTAACGAAGTTCACCCGATTTGGGCTATGTCTCCAGGTCCTGGTCAAATGCAAAACTGATCGATTATTGATACAATTTTTTTTATACATCACCTTATCCCCAATAGGGGTTCTCAATCTATAAATAAATGTTTTGATGCCACTGGTTCTATCTCTAGCAACTAGCTCTGGCTCTCAGCTCTCAGTTCTCATCTCTGGCTCTTGGCTCTTAGCGCTCAGCTCTGGCTCTTGGCTCTCAGCTCTTAGCTTTGATTATTCTCAAATCTAATGTGTTATTTTTCACACTTTGATTGTAATTTCAAATGTCCCCTCTAGACCCTTTATATAAGTTCACGGGTCCACAAAAGGTGGACTTGGATGATTATCCTTTCTAATTTTTAATAATATTCATAATTATCCCAAGACCATTATTAGTGGGATTTAAAATTATCCCCCTTTTTAATAATAATGGAATTAATATTTATCTCCACCCCTTTTTATTTATGGGATTTATATTATCCCATTGGAATTTTGATAATATCCCACATATTTAATTCGTGGGCTTCTACATAATTATCAAAATACCAATTAATATGTGAGGAATGAATTAATAGCCATAATTTGGCCCAGGTTGTGGGGTTTTATCCCACATAGAAATTATTTTTGACATAATTAAAAATGTCTTTCTTTATGTTTATAATTCACCTTAGCTGCATGTATCAACTACAAATTTGTCAACATGTCTAATGATATTTTTTTCCACATGCCATCATTTAATTGGTCCATGTTGTCACGTCATCACTTTTACTGAGTTTGACCACAACTTTGACTGGTCATAACTGTCATATATGGACTCAAAATTAGTCATTTCAAAATTTATCAAAAAGATTGCAATGAGCTCTACATCATGGAACTAGTTTAGAAACATTCTAAGATCATCAATTTTTCTAGTTTGACTAGCATTGACTATCTGTTGACCTACTTTGATTAAAAATTTTATCAGATACACTAGGAGCATTCAAGCTCTATTTTTTAAGTTCTACAAACTATCAGAAAGGTCTCAATGGGCCCTACATAATTTGGTATAGGCTTTGATCTGATCTAAGACCTTTTATAAATTGACCTCTAGATCAAGGAACTTTGTATTATGGGATAATGGTAGCCCACTTATCCCTCTAACAACCCCAATTATGTGGGATCCCATTCTTGTGAATGCCTTGAAGGCACTTCCAAAGTTCTTAAGAGAGGATTTCAAGACCATAACATAACATCTCTAAGATGTTGCAAATATGTGCATTATGCACTACATCAATGTGCAAAACATGGCCTTAAGGCTACTAGAAACATCATTAAAGGATGGGCTCTTGATTGGTACCAATCTTTTCCAGCCAACTCCATCAACACCTGGGATGACTTGGGTGATAAATTCTCTGAGAAAGTAGACCGGTCATCCCTTTTATAATAGCTAATAACCATTAAGAGAGGCTCATAAAAATCCATTACCGACTTCAACCCTAGGTTCAAAAAGACCTAAAAAAGGATCCTAATAATGGATTGACCACCCATGGGCATGGCTATTATGTTCTACCTTAAGGGTTTCAATTCAGACATTATGGTTATGATTCAATCACTTGGAGGCCTGATGTTGCTAGATGCTTATGATCTACTTGTAAGGTCTGAGAACAATTTGATAGATGTAGGAAAGCTACCTCCATGTCCATTGATGTCGATGTTCCCAAAGACATCAATACCTCTATAAGAAGAAAGCCCAAGTACCTCAATAACCTCACCTTCTATGTATGTATATTTTCCCACTTAGGCAAGCATGTCTGCTCAATCCTCCCCTGGCCATAGAGATGAATGATATGAAAATTATCTTGTAGAACTTATCTAATGAGATAATCAATCTCAAAAGGTAATAATCTATGCCTCTAAAGCCCCCTTCAATAACTAGCAATTAATAAGAGTACCATACCAAAAAAACTAGTACGAATAGAAATAAAGGCCAAACCATCAAGCTCTAAATCATCAAGTGTTAAATCACCAGAAGTAACCCATAAACCAAATAGGTGTGGTACCTGACCCCTTGCATATAGTATCACCTAATGTGAAGAAAGAGTTAGTTGCTGGCCAAAATAATTTGGTAGATGACTCTAAGTCATGGATTTTTCCTTGTAATGATGTTTATGGACCTCGAAACTATCCAAGGGGAAACCTACACTAGAAGGTTGTTGAACAACGATGACAAGGGAATGCCACTGATTCAGCCTACACATACTAATATCTAGGGATTGAGAATGTAGTCTTGATGGCACAAATATAGAGGATGCCCTTAGAATAATAATAAGAAATAGCCCCAGAGCATGCACTATTCTCTTAGGTTAAAGGCAAAGATGTAGTCTACATAAGCAAAGTTCCCATGTATAGAGCCCCATAAGTTCAATCAGACTATTACACTTGCTTAAAGAAAAGATTGACTGAAAGCCCTAAAGCCACTGTAAGACCCAAGGTGACCTTCTAGAAGGGCCCAATACGTCGTTCCTCACCTCTGACATATCTAAAGTAGAGAGAAGTGGTATAGAACAAAGTAAAAGATCATGAGGTCTCACTTCAAGGGTCATACAATGTGGTGGAATAGTTGAAGAGGGTCCTAGCCAACATCTCCCTCTGAGATGTCCTATTGATCACTGAGCAAAAGTCTCTATTGAAATAATCCTTGAAGAAGCTAAAAAATCCCATGCAAGGAAAGTTGACTATAGAACCTTTAAGGACAAAGGGGAAGGAAGCTAGCACAAGCATACAAACCCAAATACCCTCTACATTCATCAATACAAAAGAGGGGGTAAGAAATTTTTTTTTTACCCCATTCTATTTGATATTGATTATGGGGAAGAATTTATTACACAACTCCATGATTGATTCGAGTATAATCATGACAGTGATGCCTAAACAAATAATAGATACACTATAATTTAAGTATGAGCCATTGAATAAAGGAGTGATGCAACTGGATGGGAAGAAGGTTCAAACCTTAGAGATCATTAGGGATATTCCCCTCATGCTATATTATTGTCTTAGTTTTACTGTATCAGAATAAATTGTAATGATAGACATCCTACCCATATTTAGGCTATGTTTGTCAAAATATTTCATCGCCAAGATAGGTGGGTACTGATCATTAGACTGGTCCCACATAATCCTAAGGACCAAGTATGGTTCAAAGTTGAAAGTGTTATCTAAACCACTTCACCTAGAACACATAATGGTTGAAGTTATGATGAAATTCAAAGTAGCACACACCTCTTTCTCAATAATGGAGATGCACTATATGGATATGCTCGAAGGAGAAAAGGTATCAAATACCAAAAGACTAGAGAAAGAAGCCCTTATAAATAAATTCATTGAAAATGACCCATTCACAAACTTTAATGCCATCAATATTATAACATACATGATCCATGATGAAGACCAGGTCATTATTAATGTCATAAAGAAGAAAGGAGATCAAAGTGAAGGGTTTGAAGATGAGCCCATATTCTGGACTCTACATTTTGATGGTGCAAAATGCAAGACCATCTCTAGAGTTGGCATCTGACTAACATCTCCTCCAAAAAATTACCCTTTGCAAGCCTTCTAATTTTAGTTTGCATGTACAAACAATGAGGCCAAATATGAGGTGATAGTTCATGGCCTCAGACTTATTGAATGGATGGGTATCAAATATCTAAAGGTATTTGGTTATTTTAAATTAGTAGTAAGGTAGGTAAGGAGGTAGAGGCCACAAAGAATGTGTGCATGAAATATTATCATGACCATATATGGGATATAATTAAAGCCTTTGAAGCCTTCAACACTCAGATCATCCCAAGGGCTATAAATGTGGAGGCTAACATAATGGCAATGATTGGTTCCCAATTTATTCCAGTGATTGACTTGTTCACTAATGATCAAGTAGTGTGGGTAATCATCAGGCTCGTTATCTTGAATAATGACTAAAATTGATAGGTGTTTGAAAATGAGTCTCAAATTACCATGTTCCTCTAACAATCATGTGAATTCATGAAGCCACTCTAACTAAAAATTGAAGAGGCTTAAAGGGACCTAATCATGAAGTTAAAGACCAAAAAGGTTGTTGAAGGGCCTCATTGCCCTAGAAAATATTTTTGATTCTGATGATGCAAGGAATGATAAGAGAAATTTTGTTGTAGATAAGGGTGATTACTCTAAGCTTGATATTAGAGGTGGAAGGAAGCTAAAATTTGAAAAAGAAGTCTCTCAAAAAGAAACGAGTAATTGGTTTCTTTTTGTAACAAATATAAAGGAGTCATTGTATGGACTTATGATCACTTGAAGGGATATCATCACAAGGTCATTCAACACTCTATAGACTTGGTACAAGGAGACAAACTAGTTTGGCAAAAACAAAGGCTAATAAACCCAAACATTAAATCTTTGATGGCATACGAGATCAAGAAACTAATTGACTCTAAGAGTATATACTCAATTAAGCATTCAATTTGGGCATCCAATCTAGTTCCTATGCAAAAAAAGAGTGGAGAGATCTAGCTATGCATATATTTTTATGATCTAAATAAGGCATCCTTAAAGGACTATTACCCCCTTCCCTCTATGGAGAAAATCCTCAAAATAGTAGTAGGTGCAGAGATGTTTTCTCTACTAGATGGATTCTTTAGGTATAATCAAGTATGGGTGAATGAAGAGGACCAACACAAGACTACCTTCACCATAAAGTGGGGAACCTTTGCATATGCAAAGATTTATTTCAACCTCTCTAATGTCAGGGCTACATTTTAATGCGTAATGGATGTGGCCTTTAGGGGTCTAATCAATCAAATCATCTTCATTTATCTGGATGACCTCACTATGTTTTCTAAGAAGGAGGACCACTTTGACCATATAGAGAAGGTTTTCCAAAAGTGTTAGGAATTCAAGGTGTCTCTCAACCCCAAGAAACGTGTCTTCAAAGTCCTATAAGACAAGTTGATTGGATATGTAGTATCCAAAGAAGGGACCACCATTGATACAGAGAGAATAAAGGCCATCAGAGACTTAGCTTTGTCAGTAAACAAGAAGGGAGTATAATATTTCCTTGGAAAGATTAATTTCATCATTAGGTTTATATTTGACTTTGTAGGACTGGTAAAACCAATAACCTTGATGTTGAAGAAAGACCAGGCCTTCAAGTGGACACCCAAAGGAAGAGCAGCCTTTTATGAAATCAAGGACTTAATATCTACCTCACCTGTACTAGTTAACCCTAATTTTTCCAATTATTTCATTATGTATGTGTATGGGAGTGAACACAGCTTGGCAATGGTGTTAACTCAAAAAGAAGAGGAAGGAAGAAGTAAACACCCGATCACATTCTACTCAAGAACATTGCACAAGTATGAATTCAAATATATTTTTTTAGAGAAATAGGATTTCACCATATTCAAAGGCCTCAAAAAGTTTAGGCACCTTGTGGTAGGCAACAAGATTATGGTGTACGTGTCACACTCCAACATTTACGAATACATCATGGAAGGAGAGATCATGTAAAATGATCTAATTGGATCACCAAGATCCTAGAGTATGACATCGAGTTTAGGCCAAAAAAGGTGATCAGAGGAAGAGGAATTTGTGAGTACATAGCCCAATACATAGATGTACTGCTAGAGGAATAAGACATGCCAAAAATAATCCTACTCAACTAATTTGAGACCAATAAATCTTAGGTGATTGACTAGATCTGCTTCATGTAAATTGGTCAGTATATAGATAGCCTTCCCATACATAAAAGACATTTCTATACACTTTAGGGGTCTAGCTACATGCTAGTCCAAGGAGTCTTATTTAAAAGAAACTTTGATGAAGACTTGATCTGATATGTCAAAAGACCCTAGGTTGAGAAGATTCTCCAAGACATGCACTTTGATCCCATAGGTGGTCACTTCTTAGAAAAAACTACCATGACAAAGATCATGTGCATAGGGTATTATTGGCTGACCAGGTTTGTAGACTACCATAAGGCTATCAAAAATGGTAAAAATACCAAATTTTTGTGAGAAAAAGGAAGAATTCAGCCATGCCACTAAAGCCAATTGTGACTGATGAACCCTTTGTGTACTAGGGTTTAAACTTTATTAAGATTATCAATCCCATATCTAATGCCAATCACAAGTGGATATTGATAGCCACCAACTACTTAACATAGTATATCAAAGCAATATCATTGAAAGATGTGACCGAGAATGTGATCTTTGGCTTCTTGGAAAATATCATGGCTAGGTTTGGCCCACCTAAGACAATCATCTCTAATAATGTGAAAGCCTTCATCAGGTCTAAGTTTTTTGAGTTTGTGCTCCAGAATGGTATCTTCTTAAAAAAATTGTCCAATTACTACCTATAAGGGAATGGGTTGGCAGAATCAACAAACAATAATCTAATAAGACTAATCAGAAGGATGTGATTTGAATAGCAAAGGGAGTGGCACATGCATGTGAGAACATCCCTATGGGTAGACCGCACACTCCCAAATAGATCCTGAAAACCTCCCCATAAGAACTTGTATACGAGAAAGAGGTAATCATGCTAGTGTTATTAAAAATACTCACATTACAACTTTTGAAATCTATTGAGATTGTATAAAATGGAGCAATAGAGGTTAGGCTCATAGAGCTACTTAGCCTCCAATAAGTGAGGGAGTAAACAAGAAACACAAAAATCACCCGTCAATAAGTAGTCAAGTGGTGGTTCGACAAAAAGTCATTAGACCCAAGATTCAAACTCAAGGATTTAGTTCTCAAATATGATCAAAGGGCTAAAAAGTTGGGCCAACACACAAAGTTTGATTATCTTTGAAGAGGACCATTTTGAATTATAGACAATAGGCAGGGGAATGATTTTGAGTTAAAATATGAAGAGGGCAGTGCATCAGAGATCCTAATTAATGGGGTCAATTTGAAACATTTTAACTAACTTGCCTACCTCCCCCTTATACATAATTAGCTAGTTTCTCTTTATATTTATGTGCTTCCTTTTATTTACTATTGTTTCCCTTAGCTTTGTTTCCCTTTCCATTGTTTTTTCCTTAGAATAAGTACCGTTGGCACAAGTGGCTTATCTAATCACCATGTGTCCTCACCCTAAACCTCCCAAATCTTTAGAAAACATTCTTTGAAAGATAATTAACTACTCACCTCACCTATAATTAATGTCAAACACTCCATTTTATGAAATTCCCCATAACAATCACTGCAAATCTCTTACAAATGGTTCTTCAAGCATGTGTGCCACCCTTATCATTTACGAGGCTCCCAATTTCAAATTTTCCATAATGATCTTGCCTAGTAGCATTAGTGTATAAATACCCTCACCTCATCTAATCAAAAAATTTGATACATTGATATCCCCAAGAGCATTAAGTAGAGCATAAAAGAGTAAAGAGAGCCAACCTAAAATTTAGAAATTTGTGAATGTATTTGCTAACCAAATACCCTCTTCGTAATAGAGTTTGATTTCCAAGAATAATCTACGAGATGGATCCATCCACATCTTTAGGGGGAGAGAAGCATCCCACAAGACATAGAACCTACAAGTTGGGTAGTAGGGGATACCTTCACCCTAAATATGTTATGAGTAAATTCTACGCTTCTACTCTCACTAAAAAAAAAAGGGAAGCTGCCAAACATCAAGAAGGCACCCAAAGGAAAATGTAAGGACCAAACATTGGTCACTAACTTTGTGGATGATATTTTTGATCCCAAGCTAGCCAAGAATCCAAAAAGTTTGAGAAAGGGTGGCCCATGATATAATACTTGAAAGGGTCCACAGGGGGGAATATGAATAATCTAGCTATAGAATGTGGGATTGCATATTAACATAGTACATGGTGCCATATGTTCATCTATGCCTAGAGATCATTGCCCTCTACATGGAAAGGTGAAACTAACACTGACATCATTACCAGCAACACCCATCTGAAGGTGAGAATTAGTGCAGATAGTATCAGGGAGATGCTCTAGATCCTAAGCAACCCCAAGGTTGATATTTACATCATAAAGAGCCTTTAGAGTGTCTAAGACTCCCAAGTCCAAGAAAAGGTGCACATTTTTTGGCTTTCTCTTCAAGAGAGACATCATGGAGATGTCTCCTTTATCCATCCCCTTAGCGAGATTCCCATCATATTAATTCAAGGATATTCTTTCCATGTTGGCCTTCATATTAGGGATGGACCAACATTGATGACTTTCAATTAGGGGTACTCTTCCTCATGACCATGGTGGAGAAGGGACATGTGTTCAGAGTGGATTTTGAAAAATCCATCACCACCTCTATGAGGAATTAGTTGGAGAATTTTTTGAGATTGGGTACCTTTAAGTACTCATTCTTCCTCTTACATCTTATTTTGTACCAACATTCCCAGTTCTTCTCTTTATACCTTAATCTCAACTCCTCTAACATAGACATTTTCCCTAATATGGTGACCCTAGTCACCATATGGAACCACATCCTATCTATCATTGGGGACTACTATGAGTTCTTGGAGCTCTTTATGGCTCTAATTCTCATCAACCTAAGTGTAGAGGCCCTTACATTCAGAATGATGCATGAGCAATGTTCATGGCTCACTAGGAGCAGGGTCCTTATCAACTAGTTTTGGGGAACCCATTTTACATTCATCTGAGTGCATAGTTTTTAGGGAGAACCCTTCTAACTCGTGTGTATGCTAACAGATGTGACCTTGGACCTAAATTTGGGTTGTCATCTTGATGTGGAGAATTCTATATACAGAGTAGGGAAGAAGAAGGCTCTATATGATGTCCCGTTCATAAAAGATGACATCACAGTGGTAAAGAAGTAGCAGGGACACCTACTCATGACCAAGTTGTCAGAGCTTTACCTTA
This sequence comes from Torreya grandis, assembly GCA_037957365.1. Lineage (NCBI taxonomy): Eukaryota > Viridiplantae > Streptophyta > Pinopsida > Cupressales > Taxaceae > Torreya > Torreya grandis. The sequence goes on along the minus strand of JARHVA010000247.1, from coordinate 2,958,564 downwards.
ATTTAATAGATGATAGATGGAGTTATGATCCAAATGGATACATAGAATCTTTGAAGATTATCTTTGCTCCCAAGCACTAGACTTGACCATATCTAGAATAGATGAAGTCACCCATAGAAGACATCCTCCAAAATAATGTGGATTTATCTCAGATCTCATTGGATGCCCTCAAACCATAGGAGTCCTTCTACGATGTGGTCTAGGCATACAACCCATCTAAAAATTTATCAAATGGGATGAAGAAGCAATTCACCTAGTTAGATTGGAGTGAAAAACAAATAGCTACCTATACAAAATATAGGTATGAAATCACTAAGCCATACTCCAAGTATGATGTTGAAGACACAGACAAGACCTTTGAAAAGCTTTGGGATGAACATCATCCAGAGGAGGGATTAGTGAATGTAGAATCCTCCCTTAATATAGTAATAGGAGAAGAAGGAAAAGAATAAGAAGAAAGAGATGCCCTAAGGTAAAAAGTGGGCATTACACCATAGTAGGAGGTTGAGGTCTTGGAGGTCTAAAATAATTCCACTTGGATGCCTCCCTTGTACCCATATCCTACATCCACATAACAATAAAAATACCCCTTCAGACACCTCATGACTAGTTCACTCTAGTATAAGTAGCTTGAGGCACCCAAATCCAACCCTCTATTAGAGCCTACATAGAAGAAGATTCACTTGGTAGATGCCCTTCTTTCCACATTAACCTCCCTTATTGCCTCCATGTCTCCAACCACCATCTCACCTTAGGTTGAAACAATCTCTATGACCCAACCAATAACTTCCCTGGCCCCACTCTCCTCTTTGTTGGGGATCAACCAAAAATATGATTACACTTATGAAAGCAATAAACCGCAGAATTAAATTGGATAGATAAGTAACTAGAATCAGATAATAGCAAAGAATAAGAGATACAAGAAACCACCCTGAAAACTTGTATTAAACTCTTTACAAAAGGAATACAATTGAAGAAACTTCTTTCTTCCACACCTCTCTCAGATGCACAAGATCTCTCTCTCTCAAGTACAATCAACTCCAACAACCTGGATTGATGCAACTCTGTACTATTCTTCAACATTCACATATAATGGACTACTACAATAATCACACTAAGCTAAGAAGATCTAATTCTACATATAGAATTAGGAGACTTGAGCATGCACTTACAACCAATAGTTAAGCCTCTTGAACAAGGGCTCTAAAAACAATCTTACTAATAATAGAAATGTGAACTTAAGACTAAGACTTAAACTCATCATGAAAATACTTGGTTCTATCCTCAAAAATAGCATTTTGGACGCACAGGTGACCGACGCCAGTTCTTGCCTGCTTGCCTGTGACCGACATCGGCCGATCCTCTACCGACGTCGGCGTCTCTTCAACTACACCGGACCGACGTCGATCGCTCCTGATCGACGCTGGTGATTGTGTAAACCTGAAACTTTGGTAATGCGCTCATATGTGAAGCTTTTTGGCTCCACACCTTAACAATCTCCCACTTGGAGATAAACAGCTGCACCAGTACCTGTACAGCAACATCTTCTAGCTCCTCCATCTTCAACTCAATCATGAAGACCAACAGAAGTTGAATGAAGATTCAACTTCTCCTTTGTAATCGGCTTGGTTAACATATCAGCAGGATTCATATCTGTATGGATCTTCTCTAGCTTCAAATCACCATCTTCCAATACCTATCGTATGAAGTGGTACCTTAGTTGTATGTGCTTGGTTCTTGAATGAAAAGCTGAATTCTTAGCCAAATGGATTGCACTCTGACTGTCACTATATAATCTACAACTCCCATGCTCCCTTCTAAGCTCTTCCATGAACCGTGTCATCCATATCATCTCTTTGCTAGCTTCTGTGGCTGCAATATACTCTACTTCTATAGTTGACAAGGCAATAACCTTCTGCAACTTAGATATCCAGCTAACCGCCATTCCACCTATAGTGAAAACATAACCTGTAGTGCTCCTCCTGCCATCCAAATCACCTGCCATATCTGAATCTACATAACCATGTAGAGAAGTATCTAAACCTCCATAACACAAGTGCCTACTGCTGGTTCCTCTCAGATATCTAAAGATCCACTGAACTGCTTTCCAATGTTCCTTACCTAGATTGGCCATATACTTACTTATAACTCCCACTGCTTGGGCAATATCTAGTCTAGTACACACCATTGCATACATCAAACTCCCTACTGTGGAAGAATATGGAACTTTACTCATGTACTCTACCTCATCATGTGAATTAGGACATTGTTCTTTACTCAACTTAAAATGTCCAGCCAAAGGTGTGCTTACCGGTTTAGCATCCTGCATATTGAACCGTTTCAACACCTTGTCCACATAATCCTCTTGAGACAATATCAACCTATGATTTTTTTTGTCTCTCTTAATGCTCATGCCAAGGATTTTCTTTGCTGCTCCCAAATCCTTCATAGCAAAAGTTTGAGCTAATTTCACCTTAAGCTCAGAGATATCATGCATGTGTGATCCTACAACCAACATATCATCTACATACAACAATAGAATAATATATCTACCATTATCCAATCTCTTAAAATACACACAATGGTCAGATTGACACCTACTGTAGCCATGCTCAGTCATAAACCTGTCAAATTTTAAATACCATTGCCTAGGAGCTTGCTTGAGGCCATACAAGCTTTTCTTCAATCTGCACACTAACTTCTCCTTACCTTTGACCTCAAATCCTTCCGGCTATTCCATATAAATTTCCTCATCCAAATCTCCATGAAGAAACGTTGTCTTAACATCTAGCTGCTCAAGATGCAAATCCTCAGTAGCAACTAAAGACAGTACAATCCGTATAGAAGTTATTTTAACAACAGGAGAAAAAATCTCACCAAAATCAATACCTAGCTTTTGTGCAAATCCTTTCACTACCAATCTGGCCTTATATCTCATCTATCCATTCTCACCTTCTTTCAACTTGTAGGTCCATCTGTTCTTCAGTGTCCTCTTACCAGCTGGCAATTCAACCAAATCCCATGTTTGGTTCTCTCTTAAGGACTCCATCTCCTCAACCATGCCACGCTCCCACTGACTCTTGGACTCCACCTGTATTGCTTCTTCAAAACTCTCTGGTTCTCCACCATTAGTTAGCAATAAATAGAATAATGAAGGAGAATATCTAATTGGAGGCTTACTTACCGTTTCAGACCTCCTGATGGGTGTATGAGACTCGTTCACAACACGCTGTCCACCCAAATTCTCTGAAAGTGACTGACCTCGGTCACCTCTAGACCTGTTACTGGCCGACGCTGGTTCGTCCTGACTGACACCGGTGCCTGTCCTACCAACATCAGTCTCTGTATGACCGACATCAATTTTTGTTCTACCGACGCTGGTTCCTATCCTGCCGACGTCGGTCTCTGTGTTTTCCTGCAAGTGATTATTTCTTTTTCTCGTGAGCTCATTTTGGACTGTCACCTCGTCCAATTCACTATTACTCTGCCTAGATTGATTCAGCTTCTTCAGTTGATCACTATACATCACTTTTTCATTGAAAACAATGTCACGACTCCTAATTATCTTGTTAGTTCCTAGATTCCAAAATCTGAAACCAAAATCATTTGAGCCATAGCCAATAAATGTGCACCTCATAGACTTAGCATCGAGCTTCTTTCTATTTTTCTTATCTACATGCACAAAGGCTTCACAACCAAAAACTTTGAGAAAAGAGAGATCTACCTTTTTACCTATCCAAGCCTCTTCTGGAATTCCACCATCCAGAGCTGTAGAGGGTCCTTTGTTAATCAGGTACACTGCAGTGTCAACAACTTCTGCCCAAAACTCTAAAGGCAAACCAACATGCAATCTCATACATCTTGCACACTCCACGATTATTCTATTCATCCTTTCAACAATTCCATTCTGCTGAGGTGTCCTTGGAACCATCCTTTGCCTACAGATTCCATGCATGTAACAATACCAGTTGAACTTATAACTGCAGAACTCTCCACCATTGTCAGATCTCAGGCACTTTAATCTTTTGCCTATTTCATTCTCAACCATAGCTTTCCAAATCTTAAAGGTCTCAAATACATCAGATTTCTTCTTAATACAGTAGATCCATACCTTTCTTGTAGCATCATCCATGAACAAAACATAGTACTGTGATCCTCCAATAGAAGCTACCTGAGCCGGTCCCCACACGTCTGTGTGAACAAGCTGTAACTTATGCTTCTTCTTTGTAGACCCAATCTTGAGAAAGCTAACCCTTTTCTATTTTCTAAATACACAGTGCTCACAAAATTCTAGATCCATGCTTTTCAAATCTGAAAGCTTACCTTTAGACTTAAGAATTGGCATCCCCTTCTCGCTCATGTGGCCAAGCCTTGAGTGCCACAATTTTGCATCCACATCTGAAGTAGATAATACAGAAGGAGAATTGTTAGTAACACAATTACACAAATAGAGAGTAGCTACTCTCTTACCTCTGGCCATAACAAGTGCACCCTTGGTCACCTTCCAAGATTCTGCTGTGAGAGTTACTGTACAACCCTCATCCCCTAACTTTCCTGCAGAAATCAAATTTCTCAAGTTAGGAACATGCATAACTTCTCTCAACACCCATGTGTTGCCATTCTGCATTTTCAGCTGCACTTTACCTTTGCCAATAATTTTTCAGGGTTCATCATCCCCTAGATATACTATTCCAAAATCTCCATGGATATAGTCACAGAAATATTCCCTATTAGGGGTAGCATGAAAAGATGCACCAGAATCTAACACCCAAGATTCTATATTATTATGCAAAGAGAATATTAAAGCATCTTGTGCAATACCTGCAACCTTTGCTTCTTCTTTTCCTTCATGCTAATTGTCCTCCTTAGGCTTTGACCAGCAATCTCTGCTTATGTGCCCCATCTTTACACAATTCCAGCATTGTGGCTTCCTGCCATTTCTGGATTTGGATCTGCCTTTCCCCTTAGAATTGGATCTTGATCTCCCTTTCTTGCTCTTCTCTTTTTGCCTTCCCCTGCTCTCAAAACTTAAAGCATTCCCAGATGTCTCTTCTGTGCTTTTCCTGCGAATTTCCTCATTCAAGATAACACTAACAACATCCTCTACTTTTAAAATATTTGATGCAGATGCAGTATTGCTAACTGCCATTACTAAGCTATGCCAGCTTTCAGGCAAAGAACATAATATTAAAAGAGCTTTTATTTCATCATCAAATACAATTTTGACTGAACTTAATTGATTTACAATACCATGGAAATCATTCAGGTGATTAGATACAGATCCACCTTCTTGCATATGCAAATTAAATAGCTGCTTCATAAGATATACCTTATTAGAAGCTGAGGGTTTTTCGTACAAATTTGCTAGAGTAGTCATCAACTCTACCGTTGTTTTTGCCTGTGATAAATTAGATATCACAGCAGATGCTAGACTCAGTCTTATAGACCCTAGAGCCTTTCTGTCAAGAACTTTCCATTCTTCATCCTCCATGTCTGTGGGCTTCTTTGCTATTCCACCTAACGGTAAGTATAGATCTTTCTAATACAGATAGTCCTCTATCTGCATCCTCCAATGTTGATAGTTTTTGCCATTGAACTTCTCCATTCTCAATTTACTTTCATCTGCCATTGCTTCTCCCACTCAAATAGAAATCCCTGCAGAAACTCCTGTGAGCAACCTGTAATCAATACACACTACACAGATCTGAACCTCTTGTTAGTGACCCTGAGCTTTGATACCAATTATTGGATATCAAACTCTAAACCTACAACCAAGGCTCTGATACCACTTGTTGGGGATCAACCAACAATATGATTACACTTATGAAAGCAATAAACCGCAGAATTAAATTGGATAGATAAGTAACTAGAATCAGATAATAGCAAAGAATAAGAGATACAAGAAACCACCCTAAAAACTTGTATTAAACTCTTTACAAAAGGAATACAATTGAAGAAACTTCTTTCTTCCACACCTCTCTCAGATGCACAAGATCTCTCTCTAGATCTCTATCCCTTAAGAGCTCTCTCTCTCAAGTATAATCAACTCCAACAACCTGGATTGATGCAACTCTGTACTGTTCTTCAACATTCACATACAATGGACTACTATAATAATCACACTAAGCTAAGAAGATCTAATTCTACATATAGAATTAGGAGACTTGAGCATGCACTTACAACCAATAGTTAAGCCTCTTGAACAAGGGCTTTAAAAACAATCTTACTAATAATAGAAACGTGAACTTAAGACTAAGACTTAAACTCATCATGCAAACACTTGGTTCTGTCCTCGAAAATAGCATTCTAGACGCACAGGTGACCGACGCCGGTTCTTGCTTGCTTGCCTGTGACCGACGTCGACCGATCCTCTGCTAACGCCGGTGTCTCTTCAACTGCACCGGACCGACGTCGATCGCTCCTGACCGACACCGGTGACTATGTAAACCTGCAACTTTGGTAATGCGCTCATATGTGAAGCTTTTAGGCTCCACACCTTAACAATCTTCATCCACTCAACCCATCATTGAGCTCTCACTGCTTTCTTCTACAATCCCAATCTCTTCCCTCATGCCTTTCCTGACCCCTCCAGCTTCATCATCTATCTCATCCTCCATCATGGTATAATTTCCATTCACCCTACCCCACAGACTCCTGCCCTTCTCTCCTTCCACCTTCACCCTCTATTCATTCACCTTCATAGGGATAGGGTCTACTAATTCACATCAACAAGAGACTATTCCATTCATACTACCATAGGGAATAACCTTTATAGGGGAGAATATTCAAGTTCTATAGTAGTACCATTAGTAAATGGAATTGATAAGGAGGAGCCATGAGTCCTGAAGGGAGAAGAAAAGGAGAAAGTAGGCCAAGGCTCCTACATAGACTCACATGTGGTTATTTTATGACCCTACACAACAATACCTCATGATTTCTCATCTGGACCCTAGAGTATTCAACGTCCAAGAGTAGATGCAATCAAGAGACTATACCATACAAGCTGTCGATCTTAATCTCAACTAGGCTAGAGCTACTGATAGGGTCGAGCTGATTGAGGAAATGTAGAATTTTGTAACCACAAAATACATTAAAGTGGCCTGACAACTAGAAAAGACCAAGATGGAACTCACCAAAGTGAAGGCTACAGTCAACAACCTCACTGTTGAGACTAAGGACAAAGTCACAAAGCTTAATAAAGCAAGGTAGAATCCATGTTTTTATTGAGAGATTCTAAGTGGAAGTGAATTTATGAGTGGCCATCGAGACCAAATTATAATAAAGATAGATCAAACTGGCATAAACCCACCAAAATCTCTTAGATTTTAATTAGGATTTTCAATAATTATAACATCAATCACAACAAGAATCCTTGATCAAGGACCAAGAAATTGAGAAACTAAAGAATGACTTCATCACCAATTTGTAGGCCACTTAAATCCTTCATATGGACTAGTAATTGTATAAATCTCATTAGGAGAGGATCAAGGACATGGCCACAAAACTAAAACCAATGCTCACCTTAATTATAGACTTGTAGAATCTGAGCTCATAGCTGAGCACATCCATTGATTAGGTCATTGCTTTCATGGCTTCCAAGGTCTCATATTCCCAACTCCTAATCTAAAAGCTCTATAGCACTTCAGATGAGATGTTATAGGTAGTAGGGGTGGCTAACTATAGGCAAGCATAAAAAAAGGTCAAGAAGTTTTTAGGCTATAAGAAGGTAGCCAACAAGTGTAAGGCATTCTTTAATGCCTTAGAGTAGGTGGTCCAAGATAGGTGGGGGTACATTGAATAACTATTCCAATAAGGACTCCCCTCCCCTTTTGTGGTAGATAACAATATCCTCCACAAATATTAGATCAAAACATTATTGGAAACAAATTAGAATGACCAGACCATTTTTGTAGCTCTTGGTTAGTCACCTAGTGTCTCTGAAGTGGAGAAGATATTGCAGCCACTCACCCAACTTGAATTCCAAATACTATCAATTTTTTAGGGTTTAGGAAACATCTCCTTCAAGGAGATTATTGATCTAGATAGAGCCTTTGAGGATCTCAAGAAGAAGACCCAACTTAAGGAGGAAGAGTGGGTGCCTTTGCATGCAACTCTTCAAAAATTATAGGTTCTCTAGCCTTCTTCCTATTTTGAAATTTTACCTTGGCTAGTTGTGCACCAGAGTTTTTGGTTCTCTCATCCATAGGTGGATGCCCCTATGAGTCACCAAGAACTATGGATAAAAATCCACATTTTTTAATTTTAGATCAGTTCATCTTTGGCTTTGGACTTGCTTGGTGTAGCTAGCAATTCCTTGGCACCTTCTAGTAGTTCTCCTTTTGGCCTCTTCCTTTTACAAGCCCCATTTTTGAAAATTTTCCGAAGTGTCAACCTCAATTTTATTCTTCCACATGGTATCCTAACACTCACTTGACTTGAAAAAGCTATTATTTCACTATGGTAGAGTGCTAATTCAACATGTGGTATCCTCACACTCTTCAAAGCCATCTCTTTTAGGTTAGACCTCCAAACAGTGTTATTGGCTAGTCAGTAAATAAATAGGGCCCACTTATCCATTTACTTGGTGAACATGATTTCAACACATTTCACCCTCATTCTTAATTTTATAAATAAATGCCTGACTTCCCCCAGGAGAAGCGTCTGCTTTACATGTGGTACCCCCATGCTCAACTTTGCCAAAGAACTACCCATTTTCTTAAGAGAAGCATTAGATCAACACATGTCATCTCCATACTTATCCATGAATGGCTTTGGTCTATCAAACCTTGGTGTTACATCATTGATAAGTCAAAAAAAGGAAGGGACCCACCATACTAGTAAACAAGAAGGAGAAGAGCCTTGATATGCGGTGGCCTGACGCTTGTCAAAGGCAGGACTTTCCTATCAAACAAAGGAATTGCATCATTGACCAAGGGAAGTGGATCCCCATCCCCAATAACATAGAAAAAATAGATCCAAAGATATACACATGGCATTACTACACCCTTCTTGAGTGTTGTGGATTTAACAAGATGAAGTGGACATACAATATCTAGGATCCAAAGGATAACTGCACTCATGAGCCTGTGTTATTTATTCAATTGCAATGGCATCATCATGGGCATGGGTATTGAGATTTATAGGTGTCATTCTCATGAGAGGCTATCTCACTTATATATTTTAATCCCATTATTTTTGGGAGGGGTTGGTTACCATTTTGCTTGTATTAGATATTTTTGTATACCACCATTTGTAATAGAATATAAGTAATAACAGTTCACATTTTCTCATTATTCGACCTTAATAGGTACCTCTCATAGGTGTGACTAGACATTTTATATGTGACCTCGAGGCCTTCTATATTCATTTCTCCATCTAAAAATGAAGAGGATGTGATATTTTTTTATCAATTTGCATGTGAAACTATCTCTTTTCTTTTGCTTCTATAGTATCGATCTTTGCTTTCATTATAGATCTTAATTCATGCTTTATGCTCCTTTATGGTCTATAGTGTTTAAGGGTTGAACTATTTTAGGTCTATAGTGTTTAAGGGTTGAACTATTTTATGCCATTATAGTTTAAGTGCTTTAAATCTCTTAGTACATCACCTTAGTTTTATTTGCATTTCTCTCTCCCTTTTTCACCCCTGACTTTGAATGAAGAGCCAGCTTCTAAAATCCTAGATGTTGTTTTATAGAACACATTTAGTCCCACACCTATAAAGCTTCCCATAGAAGTCTGTTTAACCTAGATCAAGACTTTTAGGCATCAATAGGACCACAAATGCACAACTAACATAGATAAAGGTAGTCAAGGTGCAAGCAACTACTCATAGTGGATTCACCACTCAACTACCAGTTGCATCAGTACCTAAGTTATGCCTTGAATATGGGGATAAAAGTTAAAATAAATGCATAACATGGCCTAAACTAAAGGTTGTACCATACCCAGACCCAACATGCTAAAAGGACATACTAAAGTAGGCTATGAGCATAATCTAAAACTTTCAAGGGGAGCTCTAATTAGTGTGAGATCTAGAAATGTAGGTTGCCACCTCTTGAAAGAATCAGGATAACCAAGAATTATTTGAGATCCTGTGCTTCTTAAAAATTGAGGGTATGCTGCCCATATTGAAAGACTTACTCTTGGATCATGTAGGTGAAAATCAAGTTGAGGTCACTACATCATGCTTGAAGAGGGCATGAGAAGTCTAACATACTCATAATTCTGAATATGAGCAAGAAATCTTAGTGGATGCCACTATAGATGGATGGTCTATCTCTTAGGTTCTTGTAAACATAGGAGCCAAGGTCAACATCTTAATAAAGACTACTTGGGAGAAAATGGGTAGACCAGTCTTGAGACCTTCCCCTCATATACTCTTCATGGCCAATAAGACTTGGGCACAATCAATCAGGATTCTGAGGAATGTAGTTATAGATATCATGGGCAATGAATTCCATGTTGAATTTGAAGTAATAGAGTTAGTAGAGTAGGACAAATACCCAATGCTTCTGGGAAGACCGTGGTGTTATGAACATAATGTAGATATGTCCTTCAAAAGGCACTACATGACCTTTGAGAATAGAAAGGAGAGTGTAGTTATACCTCTTTCAAATGGCCAAGGACCCCCTATGTCGAGAGCATGGACATTAAGGATGAAATCAACCATATCTATAACATCACAACATAAGGCACCAAGACTCTAGAACCAAATGATTAAGGAATCCTCTCTTGGAAAGACGGACATTCAGTGTCATACACCACAAATGTTTTTTGTGACTGATGAGTTGAGGAAGCATATGAGACCACTAGTTGATGGTGCCACTTGGTGTGAGTAAAGGCACCAAAGTTAGTAAGGACATGGTGGATACAGATTGATCACTCTCTTAAAACATAGGCCCCTTACGCCAAGAAAAGAGGAAAAAGAGTGTTTCAACTTAGTAAGGGAAACCTTGTTGTGATCCCAAGATATGAATTAAGTAATCCTATGGAGGACTATGTCTATGACATTGAGTCGTGCATCCTAAAGTAGGTGGATAGAATGGGTGCATTAGTGTACACATTGAAAATCATTTTCACTCATTGGTGGGTAGCACAGAAGCCTAGCTTACCAACTTGGTAAGATGTAAAGGCAGCTATTTACACTTGGTTCATAAAAAAAATGAGGACCTAGACATTTCATCCTAATATTGTAACTCTGACCCCCTCACACATGTACATCTTTATGAAGAAACATGAACTATTTGCAGTGAAAATGCACTAATAAATTCATGGGTGCACACCTTCTACACAACCTTAAAGACTTGGGTGTAGGCGTGGTACATAGTCAAAGAGACACACCATGAAATAATAAACTATGATGCCTTTAAGAAGTGTGTTCATACCTTTTCCTTTTCTTCACAAAATCTTGAACTAATTAAGTGATTACACGTAGTTTAAAGGTCAGTAGTTGAGGACACCACTATATTGGAAGAGTGCCTAAAGGATATGTTTGATGAAAAAGGGTTAGCACTCCCAACCTTTTTTTAAGACAAATTTTGAATAGTGATGAAGATGATGACATATGAAAGGTGTGCAACTAGAAGAATTTGATAGGGAAAAGGAAGTTAGTGAACCAAGTTGAGGATAAAACCCCAGAAGAAGAAGGCCCTACCCATATTTGGGTAGAAACAACTGAGGGAAGTATAAAAGTCAAAGAATCAAACTAGGAGGAGCATGAAACCTATGAAGCATTGTTAAAAACTACCAAGGTAGATATCAATTCAAAAAGGGAGCCCGAAATTGCCATTCTAGGTTCTTATTGGTCTGACACAAAACTGGCACATATTGTTGATCTCTTAAAAGAATTACAAGACCTATTCCTATGAAATTATAAATATATGAAAGGTACACACCCATCCTTTAGGAAGATGAGCATCAAACTAGTCAACAACATGCGACCCATCAAGAAGAAGCCTTATGGGATGAACCCAAATATTCACACCAAGGTCAAGACTACGATCAATGGCATGTTATCTGTATGAGTCATCTACCTTGTGCAATAATTTGAATGGGTCAACCCCTTAGTCATCAACATTAAAAAGGATGGGCACATTTGAATTTGTGTTGACTATAGACTATTGAATTCCACCTGCATGATCGACCCCTTCCTAACTCTATTCACCAATGAAGTACTAGATGACATCATAGGGTTCGAGATATGCACATTTATTAATGGCCTTCCAAAATACCATTAAGTCCAAATTGAGGAAGAGGACAAGTATAAAACCACCTTTGTGATTGAATGGGGTTGTTTCACAAATAACATGATGTCTTTTGAGCTGAAAAATGCATCAACCATTTTATCTTGGGTGGTGATCACTACATTCAAAGGCTTCATTCACAAGTTACTCCAAGTATACTTAGACAATTGGATAGTGTATGGGTTGGTGAGATTAACTATAATAAATTGTGCCTAATGTTTGAAAGGTGCAGACAGTTACAAAATTCATCGAATCTCAAGAAGTGTGTTTTCACAATGTCATTTGGCACATTACTTGGGCACATCATCTAGAAGGATGGTCTGCTCATTTATCTAAACAAGATTGTAATAATCTTTTAGCTTCAAACACCATCAATACATAAAAACATCCGTGCCTTTCTTGGGCATTATGGGTATTATAAGAAGTTCATAATAAATTATTCCAAGATTATGGCACTGCTAGAGGAACTCTTACAAAAGGATGGCCCATTTTATTAGGATGCAACACAGAAGGATGCTTTCAAGACCTTGAAGCTAAAGCTAGCAAGTGTATTGATACTATAATTTCTTGACTGCGAAATTCCCTTACATGTCTAAATCAATACCTTTGGTACCAATTTAGTGCCATTCTCATACAACCAAGTGAAGGAAAAATAAATCATCCTTTTCCTTTCTCAAACAAGAAACTAACCAAGGTAGAACAAAATTACACAATGATTGAGTGCAAGATGATTTCTATGGTCTATGCCTTGAAAAAGTTCAAATAGTATTTATTAGCAATCCCCTTCATATTCTCCACTACTCATGAGGTGCGTAAGTACTTGGTAAACAAGTCCATTTTGGATGGGTGTATTTGTCGATGGATCATCTTGTTTCAAAAATCTCAATTTTTTGTTGTCATATAGCTTGACAAACAAAACTTAGGCCCAAACCATCTATCTTGCATCAAATATGATGATATGGTAGTGTCAACTGAATATGATATGCCTAACATGAAACTTTATAAGATCCAACATGTCTTGAAAAACTTGAAAGAGATCTCCATATTTTTGACCTCTAGATTTGCACCTCAGACCATGACAACTAAAGAGAACAAGAAGCTCATGATTCATGCCACCCTTTTTCAACTCATTGGTGGGGAAATATACAAGTTGAGATATGATAAAATCATGCACTGATGTGTCCTAGAGAATGAATGGGACTTAGTGATGTAAGAGGTGCATGAGGGGATTATTGGAGGCCATTATGTTGGAGATGCCAAGACATGTAAAGTTTTATAATCAATCTTGTGGTGGCCATCTTTATTTCATGATGTAATAAAATATGCCAAAGCATGTGATGTCTACTAATACATGGGAAAACCAAACCACTAAGATGAGATTCCCTTTGTCCCTCTCCTTGCCTATGCATCCTTTTAAAATGGGCCATTGATTTTATTGGGCCTATTACTCCCACTATGAGGTGAACAAGCACAAGGTACATTTTGGCTACCACATATTACTTCACCAAGTGGGTCAAAGTAGTGCCAACTAAAGATTGTATATTTTCCATAGTAACAAGATTCATCTAAGAAAATATTATAAGTATGGATTCCTGCTTAGCTTGACTAGCGATCGTGGCATGCATTTCATCAATGAAATAGTTTAGATATTGTTATTCGAATATATGGTGGTGCACTATAAAATGACACCTTTCCACCCCCAAGTAAATGGAACCATAGAAACATTCAATAAAATATTAGGGACATGCCTCACAAAAATATTTGATGTTGGTCATAAGGATTGGGATGATAATGTGTCAGTGGTGTTATGGGGCTATCACACAACATACAAGCACTTAAACAAGGCTGCACCATTCCAACTAGTGTTTGGTACAGAGTCTATTTTATCTATGGAGTTCCTATTACCCTCATTATTCATCATGCATATTCGTCACTTAAATGACCAAGAGTCCTTAAGCACATGCCTGGAATATTTTGAGAGGTTGGATGAGACACACACCCAAGCACAATGGATACAACATATAGAGAAGGCCTAACAAAAGATATGGAATGATAAGCACATCAAGCACAAGGTGTTTACATAAAGTACATTGGTCTTGTTATATTATTCTAAGTACCTTAGGCTAGGTAAGTTTCAGATCATATGGATGGGACCTTATATCATCAACAACATATTAAAGACTAACACATGCAATCTATGCACATTGACTAGTGAAATGCTCCTTAGGCATTTCCATGATACTAGATTGAAATTATACCATCACTAAGATGGAACTTACACCATCTAACACCATATTTTTGGTCTAAATTCAATCTCTTTATCCTATGACTATAATAAAATTAGTGCAAGCCAAATATTTTTCTTATGTTTTATTTCTTGTGTTGTTTGAATAAGCATGGCACTTTCATGCCTGTAGTAGAGCTATTTTGGTGCTTACACCTACATAAATCCAGTCAGGTGAGTTGAGCCTGGTCACTTTTTGAGTGCTTAAGGCTAGACTCCTAAGTTTCTAGGCATGTGTGAAGTCTGCCAGGATAAATAAATTATAAGTATGAATTGATGAAGGTGCATAAGGTGTTCACATGTAAGAGACCGAGATGAGACAATGAGGTGATAGATGACCAACATAAATATTTGTTTGGGATAGGGGAGGTTGAATCAAGAGATAAAAAAGTGTAGAGAAATTAACCAAAAAAGAGAGGCATGCTTGAAAAAAAGTGCAACACCGAGTAGATATGGAACCAGGAGGCTAAATCATGTGCATGTGAAGCACTGTGCCTGGGTAACCATAAGGATGGTTAAGGTCATGCCAAGATGATTAAATTGAAAGATAGTGACCATTGTGATAGCTGGTGCCCACCCAATAGTTGGTAGGGAGTGACCGTTTTAATCACCTATCACTTCACTAAAGAAACCATTAGCAAAATTAATGCTATGGTAGTGGAGGAATACATATCTGTAGTAAATTAGTAGTTGGCAATGGATTTTAGTGTATTTCATGGGTTTTAGTAGATTTTGATAATCTAATTATTGTTATCCATCAATGTGGCAGATGAGAATAATGTATAAAAGGGTATATGGTAGATGCAAGAAGTTTACTATCATTTTCAACACTTCAAAGTAGAGCAAAGAGCCGAAGCCATTAATCGAGAAGATGCTAATAGAAAGGAAACAAGTCACCCATAACCTCCCCAAGCAAGAATGAAAGAGAAAGAAGAATATTATGTTTCACCCTAAGAAGAAATGGAGGCAAGTAGAGGAAAGTTGATAAAGAAACAGGAAAGAAGAGACTTTAGAAAAATAACTAGGCCACCATTAATGGGGTAAGAAGCTCAATATCCAAACATACAGTTGCATTTATCATGACTGCAAAGCACAATAGACATAATTTTAGGCTTCAGTAGAATCAATCAACCATGCTTTAACAGTATCAGGTTCAGGGTGGAAAAGAAATGACTAAGCATAGGTCCAACATAAGTGCAAAAAGATATGAAGAAAGCACGGGTAGTAAGGGAAGTAACCATCACAAAACTAGAGGTGTAGATGGTGGATGGGGTGAGTGTTGCATATATTGACCCAATCATGAGTGCCAAGCTCAACTACAAAGAGATGAAATACCTGCCAAAGGTCATGGTAGGGGAGAATTGGGTGTCCTTTGTTGAAGTTTTCAAGCTTAATGACTATAACCATAGACAAACAACATGTAGGAGTTGAATAAGGACTGGATGATAGATACAAGAAAAAAGACCAAGGTAGGCACGACACTCTTCGATGTCTCCATAAAAAACAAATTGAAAACCATGGGTGCCATATAACTATTTGAATTACCAAGTCTTGATAATTTGAAAGACTTGGTACATTTCCTCCTCTCACAGGTGCATAGTGACTGGTTCTACTTTACTAGATGACACAAGAGGATATTTGCAAGCCTCATTAACATAATCATAGGGGTATCTAGCATAAGAGTAGACATACAAGAGATGATGAAGGATGATGTGGAGGTAGAAAATGTCATAAATATCATGGGCTACTACAAGTTAGGATTTGCTTTCCCTATCAAGGACATCCAAGACTCAAGCACAAGGGTAGTAATGAACATTGTAAGCACCAAAATTTGCCTTGAAAGTCGATGGTATAACATAAGTAAAACATTCTTATGCATTGCCCACCATATGGTGTAGGGAGTAAGGCTCAATGTATCCAAGTTTATAGTAGAGGAGATAGTAAATAATGTCATTAGGTGAGTGAGATCTTCTAGTGGGGATACATGTTAATCCTAATAGTGATGGAGGAAATAGGTGTGCTAGATGGTAATGACAACCAGCTATGGGTGTTTCCACCAAGAAATGAGCCCCCAATGATGAAGTACCAGGAATTCATTTGGCCCCCCAACATCTCACAAAAATATAAGACTAGAGTGCAAGGGTGGTTTGAAAGGTATGTAGAAGCCTTTGGGGAGGAGTGGTGCATCCCACAAGAACTCCCTCAATAATTGGTGGGAATGAAAACCTTTATCATGATGTAGCACTTATGTTTGGTATACCTATCACTCATAATTATAAATCTATTAGGATAGATCTAGTTACTTGATGCATTCTCAGCCAAATACTTCATGGCATTGCTAAGGAGAATCCCTAATGTGCAACAAATTGAGATCTAGGCCAAGGTCATGGATTACAACAAAAGAATGATGCCGCACTAATTTTTATGCTCTAGAACTAAGGCCACTATGGATTAGGAGGATGACATTGATAGGCCTGACATCTATCCCCTCCAAAGGGTAATAATAAATGGAAGGATTTTTAACCTTTATTATGAGATTAAGCTATATAAAAAGGGCAAAGATCTTGGCAAGGATGATGATTACCCCCTCCTAGTTGGTGATGAAGGGAAGGATGCACCAAAGCTATAGGTGAAGTCATTCCAAAGGAATAGGGATGAAAATCATAAGATATCACATAGTGCGTATAGTTTAAAATAACCTCCAAAGAATAAATTGTGCCCTCTAGTCCAAAGAAGCACATGACATTCATGCAAAAGGGTGCTTCTTCCAACAAGCATCCAAAGAAGACTAAGGGACCCATAGCATTCCCTAAAAAGACCCTTGAAAATATTGAGAAATAAGTGACCCTCACACCCATGATAGAGGAGGATACTGAAGAAGATAGAGAAGGGACCTATATCCTGCAAATAGAGGAAGGTGAAGAGGAGTATGCTGGAAATATATAGAAAGCCCTGTAAAGCAACATGATCATCATACTATAAGTAACAAAAGAAATGGTGAGCCTCACATCCAGTGCCACCTTGTTAATTATCCCACCTTTGAAATCAACACTAACATCCAAGGATAAGGCCTCCCCAATGGCCCCTCAAACTATCAAGGAGAAAAGACCAGTCTA
Organism: Torreya grandis; assembly: GCA_037957365.1. Taxonomy (NCBI): domain Eukaryota; kingdom Viridiplantae; phylum Streptophyta; class Pinopsida; order Cupressales; family Taxaceae; genus Torreya; species Torreya grandis. The sequence goes on along the minus strand of JARHVA010000247.1, from coordinate 2,940,919 downwards.
AAGGAAGATGGGTTTGAATGATGAAGATATAAACCAGGCTTTGGCACTTGAATAAAAGTAAAAACTTGACTAGGAATAAAAGAAGGCCAAGCTAGAGAAAAGGGCCCCAAAGGCTCCCTCAAGCACAAGACTAGTAGTATAAGTGGTCAAATAGGTGCCAAGTGACCCCACCAGATAATCAAAAGAATATACACAAAAGGCACACCCAAGTAGTGAAGGTGTGTCTAAATAGAAAGAAGGTAATACTAGCACCTCAAAACAATAAACATAGATAACTAAGGAGCATTGATAGTAAAAAGGCAACAGTAGTAATGAAGGGATAACCTTAGAGGTAAGTATTAAAAATCCTTAAGATGAAGAAATAGATGAGGGGGAGAAATCTGATGAAGTAACCCTCATAGACCAAACAAGTGAATCCTCAGAGGAGCACGCTGAAGAGAGTGGTGGGTCAATTAAGAGGAATAAATACACACAAAGAAGGATATCATTGAGAAGGATGATAAAGATATTAACATAAGGGAGATGGTACAACAAAATTGGGGGGATGAAGATATATACATGTATAAAACTATGCCCCTTATGATAAGGATGTGTAAGTAGTTCTCTTTTGTGCTAGACCATTATATGGAAAAGCCCCAGTTTGAGGCACTAAGAGTGGATACTTTGAGCCTTAAAGATTCTGAAGAAGGGAAAGAATCCCTTTTTATTGACCCACTAGCTATGAACCCAATCCAATCTAGGAATGTGATAATAAGAATGGCCACAAAAGTAACATGCTAAAACATCATTAATGATGACAAGGTGAGGAAATTGAAAAAATACATTAAGGAATCCAAGGAGGAGGCACAATCTAACAATTTAAAGTTGTAATAAATTTATGAGTGCATGGAGGCAATCAAACCATCTCTTCTGGTCAGGGTCAACACTTCAGACCTTTTATAGGTCGACAAGATTTATGTATTGGTGGAGTTAGATGCTCCCAAGACTACATCCTGAGCTGATGTAAGAAGAATAATAAGAGGAAGACCCCAATGTCATTCTGAATAAGGAGCTTTTAGATAATCTCCAAGATGTATAAGATCTCTTTGTGAAGTTAAAATAGGGTATAGAAATAGCAAATGCCATTTTATTAAGCTTCTCTAAACAAGCCTTGGTAATAAATGTGCACCTAAAGCAAGCAAAAGATGAGAAGGAGCAGTTGATGGCTCATGTATACTTTGTAAGTAGGGAAAAATGGTCAAAAATCATGGGTAGTGTGAATGTGTTAAGTAATTAGATCAAGGACTAAGAGTAGACCTTGGAAGAACTCTTTCATGCTCTATAGACTAAGGCCTCTGAGTAAGGGTTGATCTTAGATGGAAACATAGAAACATTTTGTAATGAGCTATATATGACAAATACACTTAAACTCACTATTGCATCATTCAAAATTGATAGCATCGCACAAGAAATCAAGCTAGCCATAAAGTGCTTTGAGGACTTCAATGCTAAACACTAAGAGAGTGTTCCTAAGTTCTATGCTCCCAAGAGTTTGATGGCTTAGTCCGAGGGTGGACTAGAGTTTTTGTATGAGGTAATGTTGGGTCTATAACTTATTAGTAGAGTATTTATGGCAAATTAACATCCACCTCAGTGTAAGAGGATATTTTTTGGCAAGTGGTTAGCCTAAGGGTTTTTTTGGCTAGTTGGAGGTTGTCGTGCATATCTTATGCCATCTCTCAGGAAACTAACCATCTCTTGGAATTTTAGGGCATCAATGAATATTTGTAAAAATGTGGAAAGTGTAGCATGGAAATCATAGAGTCATGGAACCATTGGTTATGATGACATAATTTTAGCTCAACACTCAGCATCCAAATTCTACCCTAAAAAGATGCTCTTGAAGGGTTATATAAGGAGGTCAAACTAGAAGAGGAAAAAGAGAAAATAACTATAGTGAAGCTAAGGTATAATGACTCCAAAGCCATGTTCTGTGAACCTTGTTCTAGCTGCCAATAAGGCTTATAAATAGTATGGAGGCCATTCTAGCTCCAATTTTATGTGTCCAAGCTCATATGTGAGCCTCTAGGCTATTATCATTATGATTTGAATACAAACTCTTATTTATGAACTTTGAATAATGACAATGGTGTTGGATTAAAATATGCTACGTGTGTTTGGTTTTCATATCTTATGGTATTATTAATACAATGTGAAGATTTATGATGTCATACTTTTGATTGAATTATGCTAATTAATGTTCGTGCATTTTACTAGTTCACTACTTTAATGGAGTCTGTAATTTTCATGACATCATCTTTATTATTCATGGAGGGCAAGTATAGATCTGCACCAATAACCTAATCCCTATTTAAATTTCATCTATTTAGTATGATTAAATGGAAACAAAGCAATCTTATGACCCATTAAACACCTATATGACCCTAGGCTAAACCCAAAAAAGGCTTGCAACTATGGATTTGCCCGAGTTAAGTTTTTGGTACATTGTTTAAGACCCTTAGTGAAGCCTCACACATAGCACAACTAGCCCAACATGAGCCATGGTTCATTCTCATTTGTACTTTAGGTGACTGCATATGGCCTGTGCCTTATGTAGATTGATGCCAGCATAATCAAGTGTTTAAATATTAAGCGCAAAAAGGGAGTATCCCATGTTTTCACCTGGTTATAGTAAACAAAGACACTATATTTTTCACAACATGTTACCTATTAATATTTAGAGATCCTTGTGTTGAGCATGTTCTTGAGATGCATTAATTATCATTAATGTCAAGGTGAACAAAGTACGTAATGTATTAATGACAAAGTAATAGGTTCCAAATGGATTTAAGAGTGCATATCATGTGTGCATTTCCTTAGGATGATTGATAATTTTGTTTATGTTATGATCCTATAATAGAGGTCATATAAGGTCTTATGAGTGCTTGGAGTGCTTGTGCAAATGAAAGGAATTCATCATAGCAGTCATATGAATGTCTAGGTTATACTAGTCATCTTGACAAATCAAGTTGAGTGAGTATATTGATGATGTCAAAATTTTCACATGTGGAAGTGTTATAAGGATTTGGTCATATGGGTCTAATCATTTTTGTACAGAGATCTTATGGTCTAAGTTTTAGGTCATGAGGTTGTGTATAGTAAAAGATATCAAGGTGAAAAGTTGGCCTTCTAGATAGATTACAGTGTTTCCCATACTTATCCAAATTTTCAATATCAAGTGACCTTTATATAAGGATTCTAAGTGTCATAATATCGCTCAATTGGATCAATCATTTGGATCAAAGATCAACAACACGTGGGTGATCATGTAGATGGAAATATAATGTCGAGCATGAGGTCAATAAGTCAAAGGATCCTAAGATTACATGTAGGACTACTAAGTGGTGTAAGAATGTATAGAGACTGACAATAGAGTACACAAAATGCATGTGGGGTTGACAAGTGGTGTAAGCACATAGAGACTAACAACAGGGTTCATAGAAGGCATACGGGGCTGCCAAATGCCATAATCTCAAAAGCATGGATCAAATATCAATGGATAGCATTTGAAGGTAAATAACAAGATACTCTTGAGAGTATCAATGGAAAATATTTGATAAAATTTCTAAGGGGCACGAGATAAAGACACGTGTCTCAAACTTTTGCATTACACAGTGATCGTTAGAATTTAAATTAACAAAGGAAAACCAATATGTATTGTTTGAGCTATAACTTTTGATGTATAACAAATTTGATGATGGTATAAAAATAAAAGTGATATAGAACTCCACAATGAATTTAAAATAATTGGTTAGAAGTTTTGGATATTTTCACAATTACAATTATTGAGCTATAAAGTTGACTATGGGTTTGACCATCATCTGCAAGTGATCCGAGAAGAATTTTTGAGTTTGTATTTATGAGTTTTGGATGTTTCAAGGTGAATTAACTATTGGAGATTGTTTCAGACTATATGAGGATAATCTATGTGGATTTTAGATGTTTGACCAATCCATATGTTGTATTAATAAATGCTTAGAAGTTGATTTCTTGTTCGTTCATGGTGTTCTTATATACAAGACTAATGTTTGAGCAAATTTTGCATATACAAAGGACTGTAGTGATGGATGTAATCACTTGAAGGTGTCTTAGGATTCATGTAAAGTGTAAATATGAATTTTTAATTAGTTTTTTGTTTCTAAATTTCTTGGTGAAGTGATAAATAGGTGATTAGGTCTCCATAAAACCTATAAGGGCTACTAAGGCCTATTTGAAAGGTGTAACTACTTAAGGGTCACTCCTAGATGTTATGGTCGACATATGAGGGTGGAATTGAACTATATATTAGTGTGACAAAAGTATTAAGAGTTAAGGAAATTCTAATAGCTGAATAAGAAGATGATATTCATGAAGGGTCTATAAAGAATGAACTCAAAGGTGATGGTTTCTAGAGTTGATGAGCAGAATAGAGAGTTGTGAAGCAAAGGAAGAAGAGAGTGAGTATGTCAAGTGGACCGATTGAAGATAGATAAGGTTTAGTATTATATGTATGAATTTTAGGTCATAATTTTTATGTCATAATAGTGTACTTATAGGATTAAATATATAGGATGAACGAAGAGGTCTAGAGTGATCTAAATGGGTATTTTGGATACATTGCTTATGTATGCAAGTTTGAGTGAGTATGAAGGGTTGAAAGAGAGGTGTCATAAATTATTTCTCTATTATATTGAAAGGCAATTAGAGTTCTAGATATATTGATTTCATAGGTGTTGTATGGGTGCTCAACATCTAGAATAAGTTGGTGCTTGTTCATGCTTAGGGGCGGGTGCCTCTCGTGAAGTGGGTGTTTCACTAAAAGGTTTCATGTTTGTGATAATTTCATAGGACAAGTAGTCCATGATTTTTTAGGCTTGAGAGTGGGTTTTATTCCCCATGATGGTTTCCCACACAATTCATCTATTGTGTGCTTGATCTTGCATCATATTTTTTATTCATTATTATGAATGAGCTTATGCTTTATGAATTCTTGTGGTGATTGATTAAGGATTGGAATTGAAGTTTGGATTATCTTGAATCATTGATTCACCCTCCTCTCTCAATTATTATACTTATAACACCTTGTAAAATTTTAGCTTAAGGCTATCAGCCATAAACAACTTATAGTGCGAGGGAAACTAACTTCCCTCAAGATTTCACAATGTATCACTTGAAATGAGGGTTAAGTAAAACTAATATGTCATTGATCCAATCAAGGTAGTTATGTGGACTATAGTTACATTACACCCCCTATCTTACTATTCAAAATAGGGCTTGTTCTTTATGAGTGTCTTGTTTGATTCTTGTCATGACCTATATTGATTTCATCATTTGAACAACATAAAATCAAACCATTTACAAATATTGTCATATTGCATTTTCATGATGAGGTGTTACTTTTCCTAATTTTTAGGCTATCTTTACCCCATCTTAGCATTATGCTAGTTGATTGTACCATCACATTATTTACATGGTACCATTATGTTGCCCATTGGAGAATAAAATCCAAATCAAATTCATCTTGAACCACACTACAATCTTATTAGGTTCATTTTGAACCACATTCTAATCCAAATTAGGTTCATCTTGAACCACATTCTAATTCTAATTTTAAACTAGTTAACTTTTGAAAATTCAACATTTTGAATTCAAACTTTTGAAGTCAAACTAAGTCAACATTTTAAATTTGGTCAAATTTGACCAAAGTCAACTTCAAAGCCACATATTGTAACAATGTTGAATAACATCTATTTTGAACAAATCTAATTACTCTGAGACAATCACATTCTAATTGAAATCACTCATTATATTTTCAATCAATCTCCCACACCTATTGATTGGGAATGACAAATTCATGTCATCCATTAGTTATTTAATTTGAATCATATCAAGTCATTCCACCCTCTCTGGGGCCAAGCAAATCCAATCCAATTATATTGAATCAAATATGCCCTCTTTGGGTCCATTCTAATTAAGTTAATCCACCCTCTTTAGGGCCATTTCGATCAAACACATTCACCCTCTTTGGGATGATTTCAATCAAACACAATCTACCCTCTTTGGTGCCCTTTAAACAAAATTAATATTCCCTCTTTGGGGACAAGCCGAGACAAGCCAATTAAACATTTGAAATGTGATCATTGTTAAGACCCTATTGGGATAACTAAAAGTTATGCTATTTTTATCTCACATATATTACTTATAAAATCATTTACAACTATCTAAATAATCATTTCTTGAATACTAAATTTATTTATAAAAATAAATGATATACTATATTAACCCACTAGCTAAAAGTTTGATCTATCTAGTGTTCAAACAATCCAATTTGATTACAAGTTGGATAATTTTTAATCAAAGTAAAATAGAAAGCAAAAAGTACAAAAAATATTGATATAATCCATATTTCAACTATGAATAAGTTTACAACCATTTATATTATAATTTAGAATACTATATAATTTATACATCCACTGTTGTGTTTAATTATCCATCAAAAAATAAAATACAGTGTAGTACAAAGTCAAATATACAATACAATGTGTACAATAGTACAAAAGGAGATTTATAAATATCTCATTGATCCATGAATGTAGCCTAGGTATAATCAACTAATAGAGAGAGAGCATCAACTGAATGCTTTACATACAACCATAGACCAATGGTCTCTCACACATTTCCTTACTAGGTGTGGCCCTACCCTTCACAGAGGGGCAAATAATAATAGTGCAGATATCAAGAAATCAACCAAACCCATGTGTGTACTATCACTATTACATGAAGCAATCAAATAAACCATGAAATTCAATCCTCTATCTAAATAATATCAACAAACACATGTAAACTAGAAGTACAGTGAAATGACAATGTCTCAGATATAGCATTACTTTGCCCAAAGTTTTCATTGTAGATATTAGAACTAAAAATTTGTGTCAATTCCACTCACACTAAACTCTCTCCTACTAAATTATGATTATCATACAATATCAAGGGATATATATATATATATATATGAGTTACCCAATTGCATACTCGTATAACTATCACATGTTATCCAAATACAATTTACATATAGATATTCAAAAATAGAATAATATAAACTTCAACATGCACTAAATACCATATAACATTAAATGATGTAAACAAACATCAATCATGAATTTAACTATTTCCAACTATTTAAACACCAAGGTGGTCGCATAGATTTATCAAAGCCACTATATTCAAAACCAAATATGTTTAATAGACTAGAACAAGAACCCAAGTGTTTTATGCCTTTATCCAATATATCTTTCTATCACATTCCATATAAACAAGTATATATAACTGATGCCAATTCTCTTTCAACATGATAATTTATGCATCTCATAATAACTTATACAGTAATATTACCTATAAGCTACTTTATATATCTCTCCACTAATTCCATCATAATCTATTGTTCAAGAAAATATTATTAAAATAGGGTTATAGTTTGGTTGTGGTTGTCAACGAATATTTTCAACCAACATGACATTTGAAAATAGGTATATACTATGTACACAAGCTCATTATCCATTTTTGATTTACTAAAGGAAAGAAATCTTAACACACAGTCAACGACTCAATTACCATAGTAAAACAATCACGTATATATGTCTAACCTTGAATTTCCCATAATTATTATTAACTATACATAAATCATTTGAACAACTGTATGAATTTATATAGCTTACTATATTTGTTTGTCTTCATATTTTCATAATAAATTATGCTATACATATATATTGTGATAATTTATCTATGCATAAAGACAACATAAGTTCTGAAGGTTTAATTTATAATTTCAATAAACTTGGGTTTCGTCATGAACAACTAATATTATACAGGATTATAAGATCCTAAAATGCATTTACATGTATTTTCTATAGAAATCCATACGGTATTTATAATTTCATGTAAACTCAATATTCATTTATAATTTGTCGTTTAACTTCCTAATCTCATTTTAACCTACAGCTAAGTTAACAACTCAAGGTAAGTTTTTGCCTAATGACTAGTGACTTAGTTATTTATGCATAGATTTCATTATCAAAAATATCATATTTAGGCCTACTAACACTCCATAAACACATAAGTATACACACACACACACACGAATATAAACATATTCATGCATATATTTATATCTATATAGCTTTATATTATTTTATCCATATCGCCCTTCAATTACCCATGTCACACCAAACTAAATGATTAATATCCAATCTAAAAACTGGTTTTAACACTCAGGATTATTAGCATGACCTATAGATGTATAATATTTATAATCCTAGTCACAATCTTCATGCAAAATCAAGTGAAAATGTGTGTGTGTGTGTGTGTGTGTGTGTGTGTGTGTGTGTGTGTGTGTGTGTGTGTGTGTGTGTGTGTGTACACGTTATATGTAAACACATCTATATGCTTATACTCATGGAGAGAAAGTTATAAACTGAGCATAGGTCCTAATTATAAAAAACATACTGAGATTTGTTATTCTATTTTGTATATTTTGGGAAAACCCTCTAACAGATAATACAAGTATACAAGGATGGAAACCATTTGAATTAAAATCCTTAAATTAATAATTTATCAAACATTTTCAAAAATGGAGACATTTGATACATTTCAGTCGATGCCATGATAGTCAAGTATCAAATCTCAAAATAAAATAACATAGATGATATCTTTATTAAATATGACCTGACCCTTAACTCTATAGGCCTAAGGGTGTCACTGAGTTCCATCCTTAGATCTATGGACTTGAAAGTCCTAGGTTTTAAAATAAATATTTTTTCAAAGTCAATCATTCCATACATTCAATGAATATATCAAAACCTATAACAAAAACCCACATTATTTATTTCTAAATCTTATAACTACGAAAGGAAAACTAACTTGGAACTTTGAAGGTTACTATTCAATGCTTGGAGTGATTGCCTTCCTTTCCTATATCTGATCTTTTTCCTTTTTTCTTCCTTTTCTTCTTACGTGATGCTTTGTTTTTTCTTCTCACCTTCATTCTTATTCACTTCCCCTCATCCATGCATGTCTTCCATGACCTCTATCATCTCCTATTATTTGATGAACTAATCATCATGTAACATCCCTTCATTAATGCACCACTCCATTAATTTTGTTAAACAATAGTCAATCACTCCATATCTAGGCATGGCAACAGACCAAAACCCTTTTTCCCCTCCAAAATTCCAAGTCGATGCCCTTGATAATTTATATAACCAAAACAACCCTAATATTTCTTTTACCTTTTCACTTCGAAGCATATAACTATGCTAAAGCATCATAATACTAAATCATAAAATTCCCAAACAACATAATTTTATTACCTTGTAACTATGTAAGTGTAGACACCAAAAATCTGCACATGATAGTTTTGAATGTCTCAATTCCCCTGGACCACCTTAGGACCCCCTTGGGCCCACCCATTGACCCCTTGATCATAAGCCAAACTTAACCAGGCCTAACCCAAATTTGTTTGACCTAATGACTTAATCCACATTTTAACTCAACTTAACATCAGCCCTTGACCATCTATGGCCACCCTAACCATTGACAATCACCCTAATGACCGACGATCAGGTTCCAATGTCTAAACCAACTCAACTAACCTTTCACTCTAACTTGCTTTTATATAATTAGAATGTCTAATTCATGTGCGAGCCCATGCATGTCAAAGTTAAAATTAGATAGCAAGTTGGACCCCTTGTTAACATCTTGTTACACCTCTCTTTCCTTGCCTATAAGAAGAGAGGATCAAGAGGTGAAAAAGGATCCACAACTTGAAGAGATTTTGCATCCAAAGTTTCTTTGCAGGTCATTTCTTCTAGCAATCCAACGATCCAACCATCACAATAAATAGCTAACTTGCCACCATCCCTCTACTAGCAATCAAGTATTGTTACTCTACTAGAATCATGCTAAACTTCATTAATGAGCCAACCACCTCAGCCATTGATTCGATCAATCTATGGTAAGCTAAGTATTTGTTTTCAGTCTATCAATTACTTTGTTTCCATTTTTCAATCAGCCCAACACAAACTAATCTATTGAAATCACCTTCTATAATCCCATAAATCTAACCTTTTATCACCCAAAAACTAACACACAATCATTATTGATGGTCATCTTGATTGTCGATGATCTGTCCAACCGCTAATGGTTGCCTTAACTACTGATTGTCACCTCAATCATCGACGATCACTCTAATTGCCAAAGGTCATTTTGATAGAAAATAACAAGCTATTTTCACCCACCTACACTCAACCAAATCCCACTCTCTTTTTGTCTATCTATTCATAGATCCCCAACCTATTTTTTGAAGCACACTCAAACTATTTAACATTAGTATTGACCTACTTAATGCTATATTAGTCATTTTAATATATTTATTTATCAAACATAACTTGTATTTGATTTTAGTACCTTTTGACTATTGATGCAATTTTTTATCTTCTATTTTCTAAACTTAATTATTTAAAATGTGTGGATTGACAACCCCCAATGAAGATCTTACTTCAAGTATCTAACTAGAAATAGGTAATCCACCTAGCTATCTATCTAACCAACCATTTTCTCTAGTGTTTCCTTATTTACAAGTCATCCTCCCAAGCCAAAGAGGAGCTCTCTATGATCATTTGATTTAATGCATGCACAACCAAACAGGTTTTCCAACCATACCTGTATCTAGTTTCTTTCTTCTTTCTTTCTTGGAATATAAGCTAAAATTCACTAAAATATTCTGGCACGCTCGATGGGACCCTTGAGTCTCTACTTGGGTTTCATTTGTTTCAATCTATATGCTCTTCTCTCTATTTTTTGTGTTAGGATGTGGAGCTAAAAGCTTCACTGATGCAAACATGGAGGAGGAGGTTGTTGAGTGTCACAGTCACTAGCGTCGGTCAGGCCCACCGACGTCAGCCAGGTGGAGACAGGAAGCTGCCGACATCAGTCAGGATCGGCTGACGTCGATCATCACTAGACAGAGAGGGACCGACATCGGTCGCCTATGCGGTTCTGAACTGTGAGTTTCACAGATAGTTAGTTAACGAACTAGTTATTTGCATGTAGAAAGCCAATTTTAGTCTTGAGATGTGGATCTAATTATTGTAATTGGATGTCTAATTATTGTTTGCATGAGATCTATATAATAGACTCATGGGCTGTATTGTAAAGTGTGCTAGAGAGTAAGAGAGCAAAGTTAGCTCCTTCAAAGTGAAGAGAGCAAGGTGTGTTCCTCTTAGTGCCACAGTGCCAAGTGTGTATGATCAGATAGATCTGCAGGTTGTTGCAAGATCTGGTAGAGATCCACAGGGATGTTGGTTTGTAGAACCAGAAGAGTTCTTCCATTGGTGGAATCACAGGGGTTCTTCCAGGTATATAAGATCAAGTTTGATTTGCAGGTTGTTGCAAGATCAGGGAAGAGGTCTACATGGATAAGTAAGATCGGTTGATCTGCAGGGGTGTGTGTGTGTGAGGTCAAAGGTAAATCTGTGGGGTAGCAAGATCAAAGGTGACATCAACACGTCAAGGAGCAAGATCAGGTGAGATCTACTTGGAGTACAGTTCGTACTCGGTTGTATTGGCAGTATTGTACTGACTGGTTGAGGTGAACAACAACTCTGTGTTAGCTATTTGTTGTGATATGTATTGAGAGAAGATAACTCTTGAGGGAAGATTACTGGTATGCCCACGAAGTCGATGAAAGAGTGTGATCTCTTTGTTGTAATTTCTTTCTAGAATGAGTTGAATACAATTGTGTGTTGCCTCTCATATTTTGTGTTATTTCTGATTTCTAGTTACTTGTTACTTCTGGTTAATTCTGCATATTTAAATTGCTTGTACATGGTAATCAATTGTGCTTTCAGGTCCTAACAAGTGGTATTAGAACAATTTATTGTTCTAGATTCCTGACAAGTGGTATCAGAGCTAAGGTTGTAGGGAGCAGGTTTGTGTTTGATTACAGGTCACTCTCAGGGGTTTCTGATTGAGTGGGAGTATAGCAATGGTAGAAGAAAGTACACTAAGAATGGAGGAACTCAAAGGCACGAATGGTCAATTACGTTGTTATAGAAAGAAAGAGCAGGTAAATAAATATTGTTGGTTGGTAGAAGATCAGCATGAAGGAACTGAAGAAGCAGATGTTGCATGTGTTGTTGCACAGGATGCTCTGGGATGTTCCTTGGATAAAGTAGAATCTTGTTTTATAGATTCTGTTGCCTCTTTCCATGCAACTCGAAATAGATTATTTTTCCATGTTAAGGTCCTTGGAGACTTTGGAAAGATTTATTTAGGGGCTAGTGTGCCTTGTCAAAGTATTGGCAAAGGAGAAGTGAAGCTGAAATTGCAGGCAGCCAACACATGGGTGTTGAAGGATGTCATGCAGGTCCTAGTTCTGAAGATGTAGATAATTACTTCAGGAAAGTTGGGTGATGAGAGAGGCACAGGAACTCTCACAGTGGATGCACTTGAATTAGCGTGTGGTAAGAAAGTAGGTACTCTTTATCTACTTGCTTGTATTATTGATTCTTCTTCTGTTGCGAAGACGTGGCTTTGTAGGCTTGGTCACATAAGCAAGAAGGAGATGCATGTTCTTAAGAGGAAGTCAGATGTGTTTGACAGACTTAAGAACTAGAAAGCCTTGGTGTTCATGGAGGAGATGATGGATAGAGATCAGTGGAGAAGACTGAGTAACTCTGAGCAGGGCAATTTGGACAGGGTCTTGATCCAAAGAGAGCTCGCGGGTAAAAAGTCATCACTCATAGGAGAACATAGGTACCAACATTAGTTAGGAGGAATCAATGTCGAACAGGTAGGTGCCGACATTAGTCATGTGCAGACAGGCATAGTCAGTGGTGTCGAGTAGGTGGTGACTGACGTCGGTCAGGGAACCAACGTCGACAGTCAGGACAGTCGCATGGAACCGACGTCAGTCGGATGCAGACTGTGTGGTGACTGAGGTCGATCACTGGAACGGATTTTAGGTGGACAGCAATTATCTTAGTACTATGCCTCACCATGACCCTGCTTGAGTCCCACCTATGGATCCACCTTATGGCATGCCTTCCTACCTTATGGGGAACCCTTCCATTTACATAGTCACCACCCAACCATTGACCACCCAAGCATCCTAATCTACCAATAATCCCTTTGATACTACTGTGGAAAACCAACTTACCCAACAAACCAACACCCTTACACTTTCCACCCCCACCAACAACTCCTCTACCCTAGGAGCAACCATTAACCACCTATACCCCCTCACCATGGGAGCACCTACTACTAGCATTGCCAAGCTTCCTTCAGTTATCCCCAATCCATTAGTCACTACTCCACTTCAAAATTTGGTAGTGTCTATACCTTCTACCTTAGCACCAATTAGTACAAAGGTCACCACCTTTATTTTAGTTTCAAACCCAACCGTAGCTCCTACCCAACCCAACTTAACCTCTCAACAAGTACCCATCACACCCAACCTAGGTTACATCCCTAACCTACAAGGGCATGTACTTCTACCCACTACCCAACCACCTACATACACCTACTCCTACATAGTATCTACCTAACCACCTGTCCACATATCAATATGTGGTAGCTCTTCAACCTCCTATCACTTATCAATATGTCACCCAGCCACCACAACAAGATGCACCTTACAATCTTTTGGGTGCACAACCTCAAATAAATCTAATAAAAATACTCATGGATAAAATTTAATACCTTAGAGTCATCTATCTCTGGTGCTTAAAACATCTTATCATATGACGAAATCTATAATAAACCCATTCACCCATCTATCCCTATCAGACCATATCCTCCTTAGTGGGAACTTCCCAAGTTTTTTAAATTTCAAAGTAAGGAGTATCCTTAACAACACCTTAGGGAATTTAGGCATGCATGTTAGTTAAATGCCTATAATCATGCCCTCCTTCTTTGTAACTTCCCCATGTCCCTATTTGGTCCAACATTAAATTGGTATAGTGTCATAACCAAACACTCTCTCTTCTCCTTCACCCAACTGGCCCAAACCTTCTTGGATCTCTTTTCAATAAACATCTCCAAGAAATTTTCCATCACTGACCTTTACTCTATCCTATAATTTGAGGATGAATCTATTACTAATTTTGTATCCTATTAGAGGATCTTAATCAATAAACTTTCCTTCTCTTTACCCCAACCCAAACTGATAAATTTTTTTACTTGAGAATGTGCCAAACATATCTATTCTACATTACATGTTTAGAGCTTTAGAACCTTTGAAGAAGTTTTTACCATGGCACGTAAGCAAAAACATAGAGCCATCGATGAAGGGAAGTTAAAGTTGAAAAATAAAAACTCTACCTACAAAACTAATGAGGCCTCTTCCTCTAAACTAATACCAATGCCAAAATCAAGAGAACTAAGAATGCGGTTGTCCTTAAGACCGCTCCTCCACTATCTGTCAATCAACCAAACTCCTCTAACTTCTCAAAATAGAACATGAAAAACCAAAATTAAAATAATCAGAAGCAATTTACTCTGCTTGGCGAATCTTATGCTTCGATCTTAGAGAAGTTGTTGAAATCCAATATCATACAATTTCTTCCTATCAAACCCCCTTAATAATTTGATTCTTTTTCTCTTACACCTAACTGGTATAATGAGAATGACCTATGTACTTTCCATCGAGTAGTGGAGTATGACATTAGTAGGTGTAATACCTTCAAAAATGTTGTCCAAACCCTCATTGACAAGGGGGAGTTTGTGTTGGATAACCCTAATCTGCCTCTCAACCAAGGCCTTGAAATTTTCAAACAACCTTTTCCCAATCATGCACCCACCAAAAATGAGAGCAATAAATTCGAGTGTTCTTATGACACCCATACCATCAATATGGTTCTTGACATGTTCATCATTGAAGAACCTACCACCCAATTTACCTATTATATGCCCTCTCCACTTATTGAGGTAGTGGAGTTACCTTCTCTTCCTTTTGACACCCAAACCAAGGAAGTAACCTCTTCCCCTCCTCCACTTATTGAGGTAGTGGAGTCATCAATCCCTCCTTCAACTAACATACCTGAGCAAATAACCACCACCATTTTACCTTCTCCCTCAACTATCAAATAATTCACTTCCTCTTTAGAGACCATTCCCAAGGAAGAAACCAATGCATCTACACCTCCCATAGAGGAACCACCCATCCAAATCTTGAATACTTTGATCGTGAAAAAGGATAAGGTCACATCTCCCCATTCTCAACCTATAGGTTTATCTTTTGAACCCACTATCTAGGGAACAAAATCGATCTATAAACCATTCTCTAGACTAGTTCATAGATTAGAGTTTATCTCCAAACCAGACATGGACCAAGCCACCCTTTTGGAAGTAATTGGGGCTCCCTTATATCACCAAATAAGAACCTCAACCACCTCTCTGATAGACTAACCCACCACTTCTATTTTCTAACCTACTATTATATCAATTAAACCAATAAAAACCTCTACCAACCCAACCATTTGTCAACCATTCAATGCAACCAAATCCCAAACAACCAAATCATCCTCTCTAACCAAACCAACCCAAACCCTTGGCATCTTCCCTACACCAAGCCTTAATCATCCATCCTTGAAACTAGAGCTAACCTCACCAAACCCACCAACCAAGCACTAAACCAAATCAACCAAGGAAGTATAGCTAGTAAAAAGACAGAGGGCAAAGTTTTTGCCTCCTTCAACCTTGCCCTCTATCTTGTGGCCTCGTCCCTCCACTTTTGATTAAGCCAACTATCTCAACCAAAACCCAACTATTATTGTTGGTTACACCAACACACTTGCTTTCTGACATACCCATATTCACCGAGGCATCAATAACCAAAATACCTACCCTAAAACCTCCTACCTCCAACTTATCAACTTCCAACTTACCAAAACCAAAACCATCAACTAAGAACACTACCCTACCCAAACCTTTTATCACCAAACCTATTTCTAAAAGGACTTCCATCTCACCAACCAAGGACAAAACCTATAAACCCTCTCCACCTTTAGCTAAATCCTACTTGAATATATTCCAAAGGTTGCTACAAACCTCTTACTTGACCTTACCTCCTATCAAACCATTTGACCCTCTTGGTCTAAAACCTATCTAGTATAATGACTACCAAGTATGCTCCTAACATAGGATACCTAGGCATGACACGAAGAACTACAAAGCTCTCCAAACCATAATCCATTGGCTCTATGATGAGGATGATCTATTAATAGATGAACCTCCCATGATCCCACTACTAATCTAATAAATAACAACCACTACCCAATGCTTACCTACTCCCCCACTCTCACCTTAGAGTGATGTGGAACCAAACTAATCTCCTACCTTAACTCTTCCCTGATTCCATACTATCCATGTGTTCACCCGATCACATGCTCAACAAAAGGATAAGGGGAAGGCTAAAGTGCCTATCACATGTACATACCCATCTTCCACCTCCCAACCAAATCAAAATAAAGCACCTCCACCTTCAACCAAACCCAAGGTATCTATCTCAGGTACCTCTCAATCTAACCCCTCTGAATCAATTAAGAGAGTGGTACTCAAACAAATTCACCAAAACCTGACAAAGATGAGCCTATATGAATTAATTTCTACCTCACCTTATCATTTTTTAACAGTGATAAAGGTATTTCAATCAATAAAGGTCTAACCTGAAGGCCCTCAACCTATGGTAGCCTTTGTTGGCACTCTCCAAATTTCCACCCTTGTCTCCTTCAAGGATTCAAAAATACCTTCTATCCATCTAGATGACCCAAATCGCCCTCTTTTCATTACTGCCTATATCAACTAAATCTACAACAAATGGGTCATGATTGATGGGGGAACCAATATTAATATCATCTCTTCCTATGCCTATGATCAACTTAAACTACCAAATAATGTCATGTTTGAAACATTGGCCTTCTTATGATCCTTCAACGACACCATGGCCACTATTTTGGAAATTGTTGTCCTTTATATCCATTTAGGACCTCGCACGCTCCCTAAACTCTTCTTTATAGTGGAAGGCAAATTCCAATATAATTTTTTGCTAAGATGACCTTGGATCTGCTCCATGGGTTGTGTACCCTCTACCGTTCATCATTGCATCAAATTTGAACATAAAGGCTATGTTGTCACTATACAAACTAACCTAAGTCCCTTTTCATCATTCAACATGACTTATCAACCCAATGACATCCTCCTTCCTCCATCTAGCACACCTTCATCAACCAAGGACAAACCCTCGACCACAAATGATGAAGTCATATCCTCTTCAACCAACGAGGCATCCACTTGCTAATCAATCCCCTTAGACCAAATCCCCACCACCAACCACTTGGAATCCACATTCCAATGTCTTTTTCTTGGGGAATATCACCTATTCACCCTTGGCGCTTTCCCTACCCCCCAAGAGTATGGGAAACTTAACCACCAACCTAGTTATGACCCTAATATTAGAGCCATTATTCCCCTCAGACCTTCAAACTATCAAACCCATTTCATCTATGGGAGACTTGAAAAACCACTTGACACTTTTGACACCTCCTTTTCACCTCGACCATTCACATCTAACTTGTCCTATCTGAACAACCTGGACTTTACCAAGACATACCTCCACATGTGTGATTGGAAAGGATTTGGTCTTAGGTGATATGAACATGGCTCACATGAGTTGATTTCAATTGAGACTAGAAAGTCTCATGAGAAACATGGTCTCAATTTCATTCTTCTCAACAGGAAGAAAACCAAATCACCTACCATCACTAATTTTGAGGAAGACATCCCTTGCTCACCAACCCTTATCCACCTAAGTATGAGGATGATGACATCATCCCACACAACTTTTTTTCATCAACATGATCAACCTTGGACCACTGACTTATCAAAAGGAAGGGGCAACTGTAACTATCCCTATGACGCATCCTGAGATGATAGGAGATGACTCTCCTACCATTAACACTATTCAGTGCCAGGATGATGATTTTATTCTCACCTATCTTGGTGCCCTAGATTCTTCCATCCAAAAATATCTTCCTTCAGATCTTCAACCATGTTGAATTAATCCACCATAGATATCAACTTGGGTACTTTGGACAACCCTTGCATTGTCAAAATTGGCCAATTGCTAAATTCTAAGGAACTTTAGGACTTCCCCTTTTTCCTCCAAGAATGAAACATAGCATTTGCTTGGTCTTATAGTGACATGACATGAATTAATCCTACCATTTCCACCTATAACATAGTCACCAACTATGATGTCAAGCCTATTAATAAAAAACTTTGATGAATGTACCCTTGCATAGCTTTCTCATCAAAGAAGAGCTTCAACATCTCCTATCTGTCAATTTCATTCAACCCATTGACTATCCCCAATAGGTCTTGAACATCATACCTATCACCAAAGACACATTAGGACTATGCATTTGTGTGTACTTTCATGACCTCAACCTTACTTGTCCCAAAGATGACTTTCCTCTACCAAGCATCGATCAGCTAGTTGATCTTACAATCGACCACAAGATGTTATCTTTCATGGATGGATTCTTGGGTTATAATTAGATCCTAATTGACTCTGAAGATCATCACAAAACTACCTTTATCAATCCATGGGGGACCTTCTACTATAGGGTCATGCCTTTTGGACTAAAGAACACTGGTGCAACCTACCAATGTGCCATGACTTACATCTTCCATGACCTTATCCACAAAATTGTTGAGGACTATGTGTATGACCTCCTTAGGAAATCTAAATATTGTAAGGATCATTTGGTCATTTTTAGAATTATATTTAAGTGACTCATCCATTACCATGTCTGCCTTAACCCAAGAAGTGCATTTTTGGGGTCTTATCAGAAAATTTCCTTGGCTTTATTATTTCCCTTCAGGGGATCGAAGTCAATCCTATCAAAATCAAAGCCATCCTTGACATGCTTCCTCTAATTAACCTCAAGCAAATCCATATTTTATAATAGAAGCTCCAATCCATTCATCACTATATCTCCTATTTCTCAGACTGATGTTAACCCTTCTATCACCTTTTCAAGAAGGATGTCTCTTTTAAGTGGGATAATGACTATTAAAAGGCCTTTGATCCACTCAAAATTTACCTTTTGTCTCCACTTTTTCTCATCCCTCCCAAAGATGATCAACTTTTATACCTTTGTATTTCTACCACCAACCATTCCCTAGGGGCAATGTGTGCTCATTAGGATAAACAATATAGAGAGCAAGTTGTCTACTACATCAGTCACACGCTTGTAGAGTATGAGACTTGATACACTTATACCAAGAAACTTTTCCTAGCCTTGGTCTTCATGGCCACCAAACTTCACCACTACCTTGTTAACCACAAAATCTATGTCATAACCAATACTAACCCTATAAAGTATATGCACTCTAAGCCATACCAAAACCAATGTATGGCCAAGTGGCTCATGATTTTAACTGAGTTTGACCTTGAGTTTATTCAGTAAAAGTCAATTAGAGGGCAAGTCATTGCCAACCAATTAGCTAAAGCACCATTAGCAGACAATCAACCTCCTCTTGAGTTTCTTAATGAGTCCATTGTGACCCTCTTTAGGTAGACTTCACCTATCAAATGACCATGCTCTTTGACAGATCAAAGTGTCAACGTGGTGGGGGAGTTAACATCATCCTTATTACCATTGATAGTGAACCTCTTCCTTTGTATTTCAAGCTTGATTTTGAATGTACCAATAATATGGATGAATATGAAGCCCTAGTAATAGGCCTCAAAATTGCCTTAGCCTTGGGAGTCAAAATGATCAACATCTTTGGTGACTCCCAATTTTTGGTCAATCAAATCAATAGCTCTTACTAGTTTAAGAATGATGTTTTGCAATAGTACAAATAATTAGCTGATGAACTCTTAATGTCATTTGAACACTACCATATCCAATCAACCTCATGATCTACCAATAAGTTTGTCAACACCATGGCTTCCCTTACCTCTCATATCCCATCTACACCCTCTAACTCTAGGCTATCTATCATTATCCATAGACTTACCTAGACTTCCTATGTCAAACCAAACTCTCCCACCATCTTTAATGTAAGAGAGACCCAACCTAACCTTTGGTATCAATAGACTTTCAACTATCTTAACCTTACCATCATTTTTTTTGGTCTTTCCAAGAATGCTCGAAGGGAATTTATCTAGATTACCTCACATTATACCATTATGGGGGGAATTATTTATAAATATAGCTTTGATGGTCTCCTCTTTTGCTAACTACACAGTCAAAAAACCTCTCATGCTATCAAGGAAATGCATGATGGGATCTATGGGGGACACTTTAGTGGCCTCACCATGGCTAAACATATCCTTCACCTTGGATATTACTAGCCTAACCTTAATAAATACTGTTGTAATTATGTGAAAAAGTGTGTTAAGTGTCAACAAGATGCTAATTTGTATCACACACCTAGCCATAGTCTTCATGTATCCATTGATTTTTACCCCTTCTCATAATGGGGTCTGGACCTTACTGGTGAAATTAATCCCCATTATTTATAGCGACACCTTTCTATCATTACTATGATTGAATATTTTACCAAATGGGTAGAGTCTATTTCTCTAGTCTCAACCAAAGCAAAAAATATTGTCAACTTTGTCAACCATCACATCATCTTCCACTTTAGAGTTCCTCACAAAATTATCACTGACAATGGTAAATATTTTAAAAACAAACAAGTTTAGGGCCTTTCTAATGCATTTGGTATCAAGTGAAGCTTATCATCACCCTATTTCCCTCAAGTGAATGGCCAGGTAGAATCATCTAACAAAACTCTTAACAATATGCTCAGTAAAATGGTCAATACATCTAGTCGAGATTGGCATTTGCACATCGCCTTCGCCTTATGGGCATATAGTACTAGCATTCAAACCCCTATAGGTGCTACCCCATTTTCTCTTGTGTTTGGAGTGGAGGCTTTCTTACCTCTTAAAATCCAAATCCTATCTCTTCATATATCTTTGTTGGATATTATCTCTGAAGATGATTATCATCAACACCATTTAGCTTAGCTTGAGCTACTTGATGAGCATTGTTTATCCACCATCATCCATCTTCATGTCTATCAAGAGCACATCAAATGTGCCTATAATAAACACCTTAAATTGCAAGAATCCAATATCAGAGACCTCATCCTCAAGGAAAACCAGCATGTCACCAATATGGAGAAAATCAAGCAGGGCAAGTTTGCTTTCAATTGGCTTGGACCGTATATCACAACCCAAAAGTATGGATTAGGATCTTACCAGTTATCTTCTCTCGAAGGCAACCCAGAACTTGAGCTCCTTAATGCTTCGCACCTGCATCCTTTCTTCTGTTATTGAGGATCAAGCTCACCTTTTGTCTAACTTAAATTCATCCCTTGCTTTCAAACCACATTCATCTCCCCATTTTAGGGGAAACTAATTAAAATTTAATCATGTGATTATCCATCACAATCATGGTCTAATCTTAAATAATGGGTACCACATCTCTACCCATGGCATGATTCTCATGGTACTTTCTATCTCCTTTGTAAGATGGATTCCCATGATCATTGTCACCTAAAAATCTTTCAACTAATCAACCTTCTTGTGCTTTTAGTTTTACTTTCATAAAGGTCAACCCTTAAGCCTATATAAGCAAGTCTATGTCCAACAAAATCAGATAAGTAAAAAGCAAAATCAAAGCCAAATACATGCATGGGTCATTCTTAACATTCATAGACTGCTCCCTTGAAGGACAATTGTTGAGAACATATTCAAAATTGCTCAAAATAAGGTAGACCACTCCCTTGAAGGATAGCTATCAAAAGCATTCATCAAAGCACACAAACTGAGATCACTCCCTTGAAAGATGGTTGAGTAAGGCATTTGTCAAAGTAAGCAATTTTTTAGAAGCTTGTTGCATCGATCAGCTTCCTTAACCATCTAAACAATAAAAAAATAAGAAAAAGACCCATTCTCAAATAAAATCAAAAACAAAAGAATTTTGAAAGTCATAATTAGATCTCATGAGTATACTTCCTATATGGATAAGTCTACACCTTATTAGTCATATACTTGTTTCTACTGACTCTTTAGTAACCTCTAGAAGAGGTATGCTAGTCTTACAAGAAGGTTCCATTTCTCATCCATCTCCCCTTTACACATTATAAGCAAGGGATTTCGAGCTCACTTGACATAATGTGATCAAGACACCTCTTAACCAACTAATGAATTCTAATGTGAAGCATTTGAAGGGCTTATGTTCCTTAAGCCAATCTAACTTTGATCTTGTTTTAGTCCTTACCAAAGAAGATGCATTGTGCCCTCTTCTTATCCTTTATAATGGGTTGATATATTCACTAACATCTTTGTCTCTTGATTATATTCTTTTATCTAGGGTTGTTATTCAACCTACTTTATGTGTTTTTACCTTCAGTAAAATAACCATGATCATAACATCATATCAATATATATCATAGGCAAAAATGAACATCATTAGCATATCTATCAAATATCATATTAACATCATACCATCCATGAACAATAAAGAAATAATCAAACATCATCATCATAACCATAAATGTCATAAGCATCATCATCAGCATAAATAAAAATCCATCACGTGCCTAGCTAGGTGAGTCCACTTCAGTATCCAATATCCATAACATAAGCATAATTAATGTAGCATCATCAATGATCAACATCATGAACATAAAAATCACAAACCATGAATGATAAGCAATAAACGAGGATCATATCCATAAATCATGAGTCTATCATCAATAACATCATAATGCATACAAAAATACACATGTCTCTTTCTCAAAATGTACATCTCACCACATCGACTCACAGGCTGATATCAAAATGATATACACTAACATATAATATACCATAAACTATGTCATTATTATGCCCCTAAGGCACCATTGCCTCATGGTGCTTGTCCTTTTGAGGTTCTTGCCTATCCACTTACAGAAGAAACCCACTGACTTGGTGTCACCATGCTAGCACCACCTGCCAAACTAGCTCTGTACTCACCCCATCAGAGCTCATCAAGATAACATCTCAAGATTATGGCCTCATAGTAGTGTATCTCCTCCATGGTGGCTAGATACCATGTCATAGGGATAGTGCCTGGTGGTCTTTAAGGTGTCACAGCTCCTCCTCTAGTCTATCTAAGGGAGTCTCTCTCCTGGGTGACCAAGGCTAGTGAAGCTCTAGCCTAATCCCTCTCACTTGTAACTGCAACCACCTAACCCTATGCCGCTACCAGTTGAACTTATAAAGTTGTCCCCTGAGCCTATGTTATGACTCGCACCATTCCTACTTGTGCACCTAGGGTAGCCCCTTATACCTATACCTATTAACCTCTACAAGTTGGGTCAACATCCATAGGCTATCTACCACCATCATTTCCACCAAAATCTATTACCGCATATAGTGTCTGGTACCATGCAGGGTAACCATTTATAAAGCTTGCATCATTTATCCTAGATATAGTCAATAAATCCTCATGATCTAGTAATGTCTAAACTAGCTATGGATCAGATAGTAGAGTCTTTGCATCCTCTCACCTATATCTAGGAAATAAGCCCAAAATCCCCTATACTAGGCCAAACTATCCCCACACCCTATCAAATGGGATGAGCTCTATCTCCCCATCCCTCCTGTCAAAGATCCACCTATAATTTTGTAGGGATAGTGTATGTCTCTTATATCTAGCCTAGTCTAAAAGCCTGACATATGGTCTCCATATAAAATCACCCACAACCAAGGTTTCCAAAGCACATCTAAACAAATCTATATCATGCACACCTCCACTCGCTCCTGTGAGGGAAAAATCAGCTCTCCACTGCATAAAGCTAACTCTAAACTCCATCTGCACATTACCCTCTCGTGGTAGCCCCATCGATTACAGAACCCAAATATGCTCATATGCCCAATAATGTAGCACAAACCTGATGTTGATGCCATATCTCCTATGAACTTAAAAAACCCTTAGCTCCTTGTATATCTAGACAAGTAACACAAGTTCCCATCTGAATACTATGTGGCCTAGCATCATCTCCACCAAAACCCCTAGTATTAAATATAGAAACCTCTCCATACTCAAATCAGGTAAAACAAAGCATGATACTATGATCATCATCATTATGAGTAGTCTCCTATCATCCCTCACCCTATATTACAACAAAGTATAGATAAATCCTCCAACATACCATCTGACAAGATCATGGTCATCTCCATATAGTAGTTCTAAGATCTCATCTCTCTCCTCCCACTTGACGTGATAAATTGGCTCCCCCAAAATAGGTAGCCATGTAATCCTGTGTATGTCCTCTAGCAAGATCATCATCTCACTAGTGGGTATAAGAAGGATGTTCATGGTCAGATCCCATCTCTTGATGAGGGCCACAATCATCACTGCATCTTGTGGCACATGATAATAGTGTAACATTGCCCCTAGACCCACCTCCTCTATGTGCACCCAGTCGTTAGTACTCATACCTTGGTAGATCTCTAAAAAGATGTGAGGTACTTGATCTTGCATCTAAATCTACCCCCATACCTGTAAATGTTTGATAGTAAACAACTTAGTCACCTATATTATTTTACCTGTGAACTTTGTCTCTTAAATTATCTTATTTACCCTTAAGCCTTAACAATGACCTATTTCCCTTCACCCTTACCATCAACTTTTGACCATCACCCTCCTAACATTTACCTCAGGCATCCAACCTCTTTACCTCATCTATCAACTTAGAACTTGCACTACTACTCACCAAACCTAACACTTTACCTACAAGGTCAACCTAAACCAACATTTAACATGTCTAGTCTACCTTCAAAACTTTAAACAATTCAAAAAACTCTTTTCACCATAGGTGACTATCAATGGTTATGATGATTACTGATGGTCAGGTAGCCAACTGCTAATGGTCATAGACCACTGATGATCATCATGATCATTGGTGAAACATGCCTCAACCCTAACTACTTTAACAAGCACCCAAGAAACACAATTACCTAGACATTTATACCCATCCTAACCCCAACCTATCTACCCTCCCAATTTCCATTTTTACTTGAAAATTTTAACCAAAAACTAGGCAAAACCTAAACCCTAGGTCAAAAACCCAAAGACCCTCCCACTAGATCAATGTCAATATAATCTAACTAATTGCATTTGCAAAACCAAACTATTCTACCAATTAACAAGCAACCCCTACCTCATTCCTCGATCATCATTAAGGAGAAATTTAGGGACCTATTATCTATCCTTGCCCACATCTGAACCCACCCTACATCTTGGATTGTTCAATCTCCAACTCAGTCAATAAACCCACTTAGAAATCAACCTTTCCCACTAAATAAGCCTCATCAATAACTTCACCCAAAATGACAAACAACTAGAGCTCAAAATTTAAATGAGAAAAAATGATTTGAAAATGACTATTGAGTCACTTTTAATCTCTACCTTTTTAGGGTTTTAAACCTAACTACTGATGATCAGGGTGACCATTGACGATCTAGTTCAAGACCCTTGACCATTGACGGCTAGGCTCTTGGGATTTTTATCACCCATACCACACCAACAAATTTTCAAACTTTTTGAAATCTAAACCAAGCACCCACCCATGGAGACTACCTTCTCTGCCCACCCTGACCAACCACCTCCTCACCTCATCATTGGTCCATTTCAACCAAACCTAACACACATTTTATGATGAATTTTACCTGATCCTTATGAACATAATGATAAAAAATGCCATGTTGACCTAATTTTTGAACTTACACTACCTTGTGCACACTTGACCAATTTGTGTCTTCTCGAGATCACTTCCTACATCAGATACCCACAACTTCTTTTGACTATTTTGTGTTTTCCCCAGAAGTACTTCCTTCTTTAGATACCCATAAAAATGTTGACCTTGACTAGGAGACTTGTATTTACAAGTGAACCCAACCGCCACAACTACATGTGGTCACGTGGTTCACTTGTCACTTATCCTTCTATCACTGACCTTTATTTTTACCAATTATGGCAACCTTATCAATGCACGATATTAGTTTTCACACTTTTGTCACACTTTGTGTGGTTGTTTGTGCTATATTGCCCAACCTTTGATGATCAGCTTTTATCATCAGCTTTTATCATCACCTTCACCACTTATCAAACCCAGTCCTGATTCTATTTTACCTCATCGACTCTTGATTTGAGGGGGAACACATCCTCCCATACTCGAGGAAACTGAACCTTCGAATCATAATACATTTTTGTTTTGTAGCTCATTGATATAAATTACATAACAAAAAGGGGCAAAATGTAGACACTAAAAATTTGGAAATAATGGTTCAAAATGTTGCAATTCCCCTAGACCCCCTTGGGCCGGCTCATTAGCCCCTCGATCGTAAGCCAAACCTAACTATGCCTAACCCAAATTAGTTTGACCTAATGACTTAACCCACCTTTTAACTCAACTTGACCTCAACCATCGATCACTGATTGTCACCTTAACCATCGATATTCACCTTGACGATGGACGATCAGGTTCCACCATCTAAACCATCTCAACTGACCCTTCACTCTGACTTGCTTTTCTATAATTAGAATGTCTAATTTGCATGCAATCCCATGCATGTTGAAGTTGAAATTAGACATCAAGTTGGACCCCTTGTTAACATCTTGTTTCACCTCTCCTTCCTTGCCTATAAGAAGAGAGGAGTAAGAGGTGAAAAAGGATCCATGACTTGAAGAGATTTTGCATCTAGATTTTTTTTGTAGGTCACTTCATCCAGTAATCCAGTGATCCAGCCAGCATGATAGAGAGCTAACTTGTCACCACCCCTCAATCGATAGCCAAGTATCATTACTCTAACAGAATCATGCTAGACTCCACCAATGAGCCACCCACCTCAACCATTCATCTGATCAATCTCTAGTAAGCTAAGTATTTCTTTTTAGTCTATCAATAACTTTGTTTCTATTTCACAATCAACCCAACATAAACCAATCTTCTAAAATTGTCTTATATGATCCCATCAATCTGACCTTTTATCACCCAAAAACCAACACACAATAGCTACCAATGGTCATCTTGACTACTAATGGTCTGTTCAACCACCAATGGTTGCCTCAACCACTGATAGTCACCTCAACCACTGATGGTCACTGTGGTAGAAAATAACAAGAAGTTTTTTTCATCCACCTACCCTCAACCAAATCTAGATTTATTTTCATTTGTCTGTTCACAAACCCCTAACCTATTTTTAAAGCACACCCAAACTATTTAGCATTAGTATTGACCCGCTTATTGCTATATTAGTCCTTTTAATCTATATTTTTATCAAGCATATCTTGTATTCATTTTTAGTACCTTTTGATTATTGATGTAGATACTTTATCTTCTATTTTCTAAACTTAATTGTTTAAAATGGGTGGATTGACAACCCCCAAATAAGCTCTTGATTTTGGGATCTAGTTAGCTCTAGGTAATCCACCTAGCTAACTATCTAACCAACCATTTGCTTTAGTGTTGTCTTATTTGCAGGTCATACTCCCAATACAAATAGGATCTCTCTATAATCATATGATTCAATGTATGCACAACCAAACAAATTTTTCAACCATACCCATATCTAGTTTCTTTCTTCTTTCTTTCTCAAAATATATGTTGAAATTCATTGAAACAGTAAGATTCTATTGATTATAACAACTAATTAAATATCAAGATTTTAAAGTTTATTTAAACCAATTTGCTTTAGGGTATTTTACCACTTTTGACCCTTATGCATTTTTATCCACATGGCCAATAATATCCAAATCAAGATAATTAGGAAATATAAATAAGACAAGTAACACTCAAATTATCAATACCTAAAAATATAGTAAAGGTTATAAAGACACAGTCGAATGTGATAAAAGAAATAACCTAACATAGTCAATAACTTTCCTATGTTATATAACATAAGCATAATGTGACTAGTTAAGCAAGATGCATAAGCAATCCAATAGATCAATACACTCATACCTTTAGCAAATATAATTCAGTGAGAATCAACACAACATAGCAAAGGATTAACCTACATATGCAAATCACAACTCATAATGAAATCAAATCAAATAAGACTTAGTTATTACCAAACAATGTAAGTACTATTTATTTCACTCAAACAATTGAATGTGATGTGTGCATGGGTTTGGTATAGCTCTCTAAACCCCTATTGTTGGTATCTACACCCCGTATCCCATGATATTCTCCCTCTGATTTTTTGTGAGGATGGAACAATCCTACAACCACCTCATCAAACAAATTGGTAGTTAGTCCAAAATCATAAAAATCATCAACATTTAATAATAAATGATTTGATTGATGTAATAAATCTACACATAAAATAAGTCAATCTGATCACAAAGCATAATAAGACATACAACAATTATTTATCTAGATACTAATCATGAAGCAAGTAATATAATTGTTAATCAAACAGCATATACAAATCCAACTCATAAATAAATATCAACACTATCAATCATTACTCTCATAATACACAATTTAATGCTTAAATAATGTGTAGAGGAATCTGGATGTGGAAATCATTCTACTAATTCTCCCTCTTTGGGGCCAATCCAACAATATACCCTATTTGGGGCCTATTAAATTCAATACAATCTACCCTCTTTGGGGTCAGGCCAATCAAAATAAGAATATCCACCCTATTTGGGGCCATTGACATCAAATCCAATTCCCCTTTCATGTATCCTTGCCTATGGGTATTAGTCTAAGGTTAAATTGAGTCATGACATCTCATGATCCTAAACTTTTTCTAGCATTGTCTCATAAGTCAAGTTGTGATTGATCAACTCACCCAGCTTATCCAATAACTAGCCCACTTTGCATATATTCTTGACACTTCAACCATTAGTCCACAAACCAATCCAACCTTAGAGCCATGATAAATTCAACAATCCAGACCTATTATGTCATTGCCTCTCCATGGGCCATTATATATTGAAGATCTAAGTGTGTCCATGTCTGATAACTATTTGATCGGGATATGTCATTATCCCCTTCCCAAAAATAGTTAGATTCATCCACTTCCAAGTCAAGGTTAAGACAATTAACCCATTGTTGACATTTTTGTTGAATCGCCCATCTTTGACAAGACTCAAACCATTGTTGGTCCACCCTTATTTTATAAAGGACTGTTATTTGACAAAAGCCCCATCTTCAATGGGGCTATTTTATAAGAACCCATTATTGAGCAATCATCCATCTTTTTTTATTATAAATCATTCCCTATTTTAGAAAATTCCTTTGTCCTGAAGCCTTCATTTCCAAGCAAAATGTGAACAAGATACTTGTGGACAACATAATTCCTTGGACCCTTTTTATGGTTAAATTTACATTAGAATCAGGTTCCATTTTAGAACCAACATTATTATCAACATCAATATCAGAATTAGGTTCTATTTTAGAACTAATATCAGAATCAGGTTCCATTCTAGAACCAATATCAAATTTAGCATTAGAAGCAGAATAAGCATCAGTCTCAACATCATATTCAAATCTTTTTGAGTCAAAATTAGCTTCAAAATCAGAATACATTAGTAGATATCACAATATTAGCTATACAATTCTACCAAATCCATTTAAGTTAGAAATAGCTTCAAAATCAACATACATTAATTGGTTTTCCAACATCGACTACATACTTCTAGTAAATCCACTTGAAAACATTTGTGATCCTTATATGGTTGTTAAGGATGTTTCCTTTAGCATCGACACACGTTATCCTAGTATCTTCTATGAGGATTGTGTTGCCTTTTACCCTTCCATTGACATTACATATCCCTTTAACATTAACTTAGCTAGATATTATATTGATATTCCACCTCCCACATGTTGAACATGGTCATTAATGCTTAGATTGTTATTGATGTCAAACAAATCTTGTGGTACTAATGCATTAATGACAAAGTGATCATATGGATAGCTTGAAGAGATATTGCAGTTGTACAGGTCTGTAAGGATAAATAAGAGGTTGTGAAGCATCCATAGATGTATTGATAAAGATATAGTTTTTTTTGAGCTTTTGGAATGAGAAAAATCCATATTCTCAATTAAGAGAACCCAGACTGTCATTGCATGTCATGTAGATATATATGAACCAGTAAGTTTATGCATTTAATTTAGGCATGAAGAAAATAATTAATGGCCAAAGGTTTACATAGAGATGTTGCCTATAGTGCCAAGAAGCTACCCTAAAAATTTGGAGTCTTTAAGTGATTTATAGCTCAAGTTATAAAGTTTCAAAGTTTCTCTAGCAGATTGTGATGGGCCAGAGATCATCAAGTTTAATCATGTTGAAGTTTGAGGTTTTTGGTCTCAAAGATCCAACAGTGAGCATTGAATCATATATATTGAGATCAATGGTGCATATGAAGTTCACATGTCAAAGATTTCACATGATGGTGAAAAGTGTCATCAAATCGGTAATCTGATAGAAGATCAACATTGAGCGGTGGTTCGTACTTATGAAGATCAATGGTGTGGGACAAGTCAAAGAGTGAACAAAGCATACAGGACTGCCAAGTGGCACAAGTGTATAGACTGATAGAGAAGTATTCAAAAGGCATATGAGGGTGACAAGTTTAGTAATCATGAGAGTTCTGATCAAGATCTAATGGTGAGCATTACAAGATAAAGACTGAGCTAATCTGAGGAGATCAATAGTGTGTATTTGGTCAAAGTTGCCAAAAAGCACGAGATGAGGTCAAATTGATAGATGTTTAGCATAGTTGAAGATGAAGCTAATTTTGAGGGAGATCAATGATGTGTATTCATTTAATAAATGAGAGGGCATGATATTTTAAAAAAGTGTTTGATGTTTAATAGTGATCGTTGGAATTTGAATATTCAAATTAATGAAGAAAAACTAATGTTATTTTTTAAGCTATAACTTTTGATCCAAGATGAATTATTGATGTAGTAAAAAGCAAAGTTATAGAGGACTTCAAGGCAAATCTAGTGAATCTAGTTAAAAGGTATACATATTTGTATATTCAAATTTATTAAGCTTCAAAGTTGACTATGTTTTTTATTATGTTCCATAAGTGACCCAAGAAGGATATTTGAGCTATTATGATGGTATTTGGATGTTTCAAGGGGACTAAGCTACTGGAGAGTGTTGTAGACTCCATAAAAATAATTTTTATGGATTTTTGAGGTTTGACCAATCCATATTCAGTATGAACAAATGCTTAAAAGTTGATTATTTGTTTATTCATGATGTTCTTATGTACAAGGCTAATATTTGAGTAGATTCAGCATATGCAGAGGTGTGTAATGATGACTGTAATCATTGGAAGATGTCTAAGAGGTCATGTGGAGTGGATATATGCATTTGTAAGTGGTATTATGTTTCTAAATTACTTGATGAAATGCTAAATGGGTGAATAGGTCTCTATGAGACCTATAAAGGCTACTAAGGCCTAATTGAAAGGCATAGGTACTTAAGTGTGACCAATAGTTACTATAGCCAACCTGTGTGGAAGGTATTGAGATATGTTAGATGTCTTAAGGGATAAGATAAGTATTATGGCTGACCTAGAAGATAATAATCATGATGGCTCTATATAAGCTGAAATCAAAGGTGGTAATTTATAGACTTGTGAGAAGGGGCTCTAAGTGGAGGAAGAGTATAGAGTTAAGAGGCAAAGGAGAGTAAGGGTGCCTAGAGGATGGATTATAGAGTAGAGAAGCTTGATAACTGTGTGTATGACTTATAGGTCATATTTTTCATGTCTGAATAGTGCTTTTGCAAGTTTGAAGATTGAGGATGAGCGAAGAGGTCTAGAGTGATCCAAAAGGATGTTTTGGATGCCTTGAGTGTGAGTGAAGGATAGATATTGTCTGTGTGAGCTTGGTGGTTGATTTGAGAGGAAGATCAAAGGTTGGATTGTGTGTATGACCATTTGGTCATGTTACTGAGGTTGTGATAGAGTTGATGCTAAGATGTGTAGAGTAATCCAAAAGGTGATTTTGGATGTCTATGAGTGTGTGAATAAGTGAAGGGGGTTGTGTTTGTAGGGTGTCTCCATCAGATTGGAAAGCAATCCATGATCAAGAGATGTTCATATCATAGGTGTTGAGAGGGTGCTCAACATCTAGGTAAGAAAGACTTGACCATCCTTTGGGGTAGGTGCTCCTTGTGAAATAGGTGTTTCACTAAATTTAGATCAAAAAGACTTGACCATCCTAGGGGTAGGTGCTCCTTGTATAGTAGGTGGTTCACTAAAGCCTAGTTAGAAGGACTTGAACATCCTAGGGGTAGGTGTTCTTTGTAGAATGGGTATTCGACTAAAGGCTCATGTTTGTATTACATTTTAGGAGAAGTAGTCCATGTGTTTGTAGGATTGAGAGTGGGTTTTATTCCCCATGAGGGTTTCCCACATTATATGTTGTGTTATGATGTGCTTCTCTTATTCATGCTTTGTATGTGGTCTCCTTTGATGGTAATCTAGTTGCATATGCTTGTTATGTTGATTCATGAATGCTAATGAATGAATGACAAGTGATCATAAAGGGAAATATTGGTTGACTAATTCACCCCCCCCCACTCTTAGTCAGCTTGTACCTCCAAAAATTGGTATCAGACTAAGTCCTTTGGAGGAAGTTTAACAGCTTGAAGGATGTCCTAAGTATCACAAGATGGCTAAGCAGTTGAAGAAAGAGAATTGATAGTAGTGGAAGGCTATGATCAAGGTACTTGAAGGGTAGATATGTACTTTAAAGAAAGATGCCAATGAGGATGAGAAAGTTATCAAAGTTACTAAGGTTCAACTAGAAGATGCAAAGGAAAGCTTGAGTTTAAAAGAGGAAAGTTGTTCAAAAGAAAAGGACATCATGTACGATGAAGAAGTTTATCATGACAGTGGATAAGAAGAGGAGTTATATGATAATGAGGAAGAAGAAGCGGATCTAGGAGATGACCTCATAAAGAAGAATCACAAGATGAAGTATGTGATCAAAGGTCTTGAAGTACAAGTCAGTTCTCTTGAGGGAAGTTTGTTAAGCAAGACCAAGAAAGATGAGAAGAAGTATCAAGATTGATCAAGTCTCCTGAAGAGAAAACATGTAGATTGAAGGATGACATGACTAAAGAAGCCAAAGAGGATAAGGAGGTCATTAAAGATCTCAGAAATAAATTAGAGGTTTCAAATGGTAGCCTAAAATCAAGAGAACAAGAGTGTAGATATCTCAAAACTTAGTTAGAACAAGCCAATACCAAGGTGAGTTCAAAGCAAGGTGAGCACGATGAGTTGAAGACTAATCTTGATTCTTTGAGAGTAGAGTATGATAAACTCATAGACAAGTTAGACAAGATGGAAAAGGAATATGTAAAGCCTAAGCAAGCTAACAAAAATGCAAGCTTTGAAAGCAATGCAAAAAGGTCTATTAGACAACCAAATGCTTCAAGGTGTGCTAGTTTATTCCACGATCATTGTTATACATGTAATAAGTATGGTCATAGAGCTAAGGATTGTAGAAGGAAGTCAGTCAAGTATGGACATTTATGGAGCTATGATAGAAGGAGTTTTTGTTCAAAGATTGATCATACTGCATATCTATCAAAAGGTATGAATAATGTTATTTGTTTTATTTGTAATAAGAAATGTTGTATTTCTAGACTTTGTCTTAGTAAATTTTATAATCCCTCAAGTCATCTAAAGAAGGGAGAGACTCCTAGAGAGCATATCAAAAGTCAAAACATCATGTGGAGACCTAAGGCAATGAAGGCTAGTCTTATTGAGTACAAGGATCAAACTTTAGATATTGTAGAAAAACAATCAGTTTTGAAGGTGCCTCAAGAGTGCCAAGGAAGCTTGATATCAGTCCAAATGGAGAAGAGGGTGGATGATCCAAGAATCATGTCAGTTATAATATTTAAGGCCAAGGAGAATTTCAAAGAAGGATCTCAATCTGATGGTTTATTTGCTATAGTTGAAGAATTTTTAGGCAAGGAGTTTCATGATTTCCAAGAGTTCTTGTTATCTAATTTCAAAGAGGAGAAGGTGTTAGTTAAACAGATATGCAAACAACCTATGTTTTCATCATCCATTGTCAAAGAAGACAAAGAAGAGATGGATGCCAACCAAGTTGTTTTAGTCAAGAAAAGGAAGAAGAAGAAGAAGAAGAAGAAGAAGAAGTTCATTCAGTCCTATGATGAGGACTGGTATGCTCATATGTTCTAGGTCCCTGTGAAGTAGAGATGTCTTTATTGTGGTTTATGAAGACATTTATTAGTTTAAAGAAGCATGTGGTATTGAAAGGGTGTTTTTAGTTGGAACAGGTATGTCCAAGAGGAAGATGGGCTTTGATAAGGTCAAAGTGATGTCATAAAATGTTTTTGCCATTTTGGTTTGGTGCTTGATGTGTATGCAGTGATTGTAGGGTCAAAATGGGTGTTTCCAGGTGGCATAATGAGATTGATGGAATGTCAAGAAGAGTTTGGTGCTCAAAATGGTCAAAGACATGGTATAAGAAGTCAAGGTTCCCAAAAGTGTGGAGGCTCAAATATTGGTCTAGAAATGTGTGATGGTTGTCTCTAGGTGTGCAATAAGTTTCAGAGGTGGGTGTTGACCAGAAGGAGGTTTATTGACCGTGTTTATTTTGATATTTTAGAATTTTGGGCTATGATAGAAAAGAGGTTTGCCTTATGAGATGAGGTATGAGGATTCTTAATAGGTTGAATGGGATAAATGGATTGTCAAATCAATCTTCACATAGTTTTGAAGGTT
Source organism: Torreya grandis (assembly GCA_037957365.1). Taxonomy (NCBI): domain Eukaryota; kingdom Viridiplantae; phylum Streptophyta; class Pinopsida; order Cupressales; family Taxaceae; genus Torreya; species Torreya grandis. The sequence goes on along the minus strand of JARHVA010000247.1, from coordinate 2,906,039 downwards.
TGTGGATTTCAAATTATTTAAGTTTTTTATCAAGATGGAGGCCTAATTAGCTAGTAGGTTTGTGAAGGAAGTATGTTGTAGAAGAATAGCTAGGTGATGAAAATTGGTTTGATTGAGGGGGCATATGAGAGTGATCTATATATGTAGTTTCAAGTATTGGAGGTGTGTCTACTGAAAGTTGTGGGATCTACAAGTTCTATGTAGGGCCAAGAGGAGTCTAGACAGGCCTAGTATGTAGAAGAGTGTTTTGTAATCATTTTCTCCAAAATAGCATGGTATGAGTGTTTTAATGTAAGTTCTATGGTTGATTTAGAACAACTTTCTTGTATAGTGTGTGGCTTTAAGATCTATTGGTATTCTTGGAGGTGGATTGCAAGTGAGAGTATGAAAATAGAATGGTGTTGTTTGAAGACCGAAAGTAGTTTAGTGTTTTAAGTTTGATATTTTCCTATTGTTGTGTCCATGAAGGTGTTATAAAAAGTTCTATAGGGGTGATTTGGTTATGAATATCAAAGGGGAGTTTTTCAAGTTCACATAAGGAGCATGGAGTTAGGGCGAGCTAACTAAGATGGATTGAGAAGTTTGCATGATCAAAGGGGGAGATAAATTATTCAATTTATTAGGTCTAAGGATCAAGAAGGCTTAGAGTAGAGGACCCTGATGTAGGTTCGGTGGCATGAATTTTTATTGGTGGTCCTTGAGGTGGCTTGAAAGAGAAGGCTAGTAAGCTTATGTGGTGGTTCCTCAAGCTGTGTGGAGATCTGAAGATGCTCAAGAGGTGCAATGGCTCAAAGATCTTAGGGGGAGTCCCTCTCAGAAGTTTCTTGGTGAGTTCCATCAGATTTCAATGTTTTTATGTGTTATTTATTCATTGGTAGCATTGCATAATCAAAGAAGGGTATTGTCATGTAGTATGGTTGAGAATTTTAAGGTAAGAAGTGGCATGCACAGTGTTAGGGGGAGTTTGTATCATCTCTCACATGTAGTCCTTTCTTGTTTTTAGTCTTGAAATCCTTTTTAGGTCCTCAGGATCAGAAGTCCAAGTTTTGATTGGTGCATATCAAAGGGGGAACAATTGTTTCATATGATTGATACAATGTAAGTATCCTAAGCTTTTCAAATAATACTTGAATGAATAATATTGACAAACTTGAGCTTGAAGTTGTGCAAGATAGGTTTTTGAATGCATTTGAACTAAGAGGCCCTTTGTCATTAATGTCAAAGGGGGGAGAAAGATCATAATGAAGATTCATGAGGATGTTCAAATATTAAGAAGTCATTCTGAGGGTGTTTTATCATCAATGACAAAGGGGGAGATTTTTTAGCATGGTCATTGATGTCTTAGAATGTCATTGATGTCAAAGAGAGCATGTGGTAGTAATGCTTTAATGACAAAGTGATCAGATGGATAGATTGAAGAGATATGGCACTTGTCCAGGTCTATAAGGATAAAGAAGAGGTTGTGAGGCATCCATACATGTCTTAACAAAGCTCTAGTTTGTTTTATGAGCATTTGGAATGAGAAAAATGCATATTCTAGCTTAAGAGAAACCAAACCGTCACTGCACATCATGCATATATGTATGAACCAGTAAGTTTGTGTATTTAATTCAGGTATAAATAATGGTCAAATGTTTACATGGAGATGTTGTCTATAGTGCCAAGAATCGACTCTAAAAAATTGGAGTCTTTAAGTGATTCCTATCTCAAGTTATAAAGCTTCAAATTTGCTCTAGCAGACTGTGATGGGCCAAAGACCGTCAAGTTTCATCACATTAAAGTCTAAGATCATTAGTCTCAAAGATCCAATATTGAGCGCTTAATCATATATATTGAGATAAATTTTGTGTATGAAGTCAACATGTCAAAGGTTGCATGCAATAGTGGCAAGTGTCACAAGCTCACTAATCTAACAGAATATCAATGGTGAGCAGTGGTTGGTACATATGAAGATCAATGGTGCAGGACAAGTCAAAGAGTCAACAAAGCACACGAGACTACCAAGTGGAACAAGTGCATGGATTGAAAAAAAATGTTTAGAAGGCATGCAAGGGTGTCAAGTGTTATAATTATGGGAGTTTTGATCAAGATCTAATGATGAGCATTTCAAGATAAAGACCGAGTTAATCTGAGGAGATCGACGGTGCATATTTGGTCAAAGTTCCTAAGAAGCATGAGATGAGGTCAAACTAATAGATGTTTAGCATTGTTAAAGATTAGGATAATTTTGAGGGAGATTGATGATGTGTATTCAATCAATATATGAGAGGGCAAGAGATGTTGACAAAATGTTTGATGTTTAAAAATGACCGTCGGAATTTGAATATTCAAATCAACAAAGGAAAACTAGCGCTTAGTTTTTGAGATATAACTTTTAATCCAAGATGAATTTCTTAATATGGTAAAAATAAAAGTTATAGAGGACTTCAAGGCACATATATTAATAAGGTTGGAAGGTCTGAATATTTGTATAGTCAAAGTTATTAAGATCTAAAGTTGACTATGTGTTTGACCATTTTCTGTAAGAGACCTGAGAAGGATATTTAAGCTGTTATGATGGTATTTAGATGTTTCAAAGGCACTGAGCTATTGAAAAGTGTTATAGACTTTATGAGGATCATCTATATGGATTTTTTAGGCTTGATCAATCCATTTTTAGTATGAATAAATGCTTAGAAGTTGACTATTTATTCATTCATGGTATTGTTGTGTACAAGGCTAATGTTTAAGTAGATTCAGCATATACAAAGGTGTGTGATGATGACTGTAATAATTTGAGGATGTTTAAGAGGTCATGTGGAGTGGACCTATGCATTTGGAAGTGGTCATGTGTTTCTAAATTGTTTATTGAACTGCTAAATGGGTGAATAAGTTTCCATGAGACCTATAAGGGCTACTAATACCTAATTAAAAGGTGTAGCTACTTAAGTGTGACCCATAGTTGCTATGGCCAACTTGTGTGGATGGTATTGAGCTATGTTAGATGTCTTAAGGGTTAAGACAAGTATTATGGATAAACTAGAAGATAATAATCATGATGGATCTATAAAAGGTGAAATCAAAGGTGGTGATTTCTAGACTTGTGAGAAGGGGCTCTAAGTGGAGGAAGAGTATAGAGTTGAGAGGCAAAGGAGAGTAAGGGTGCCTAGTGGATGGATTATATAGTAGAGCAGGTTAATGAATGTGTGTATGACCTATAGGTCATATTTATGATGTCAAAATAGTGCTTTTTCATGTTTGAATATTGAGGATGAGTGAAGAGGTCTAGAGTGATCAAAAAGGATGTTTTGGATGCCTTGAGTGTGAGTGATGGATGGATGTTATTTGTGTGAGCTTTGTGGTTGATTTAAGAGGTAGATCAGAGGTTGGACTATGTGTATGACCATTTTCTCATGTTATTGAGGTTGTGACAGATTTGTGGCTAAGACGTGTAGAGTAATCCAAAAGGTGGTTTTGGATGTCTATGAGTGTATGAAGAAGTGAAGGGGGTTATGTTTGCAAGGTGTCTCCATCAGATTGGCAAGCAATCAGTGATCAAGAGATGCTTATATCATAGGTGTTGGGAGGGTTCTTAACATCTAGCTTAGAAGGACTTGACCATCCTTAAGGGTAGGTGATCTTTGTTAAACAGGTGTTTCACTAAATATAGGTCAAAAGGACTTGACCATCCTAAGGGTAGGTTTTCCTTATGGAATAGTTGTCTCACTAAAGTCTGGTTATAAGGGCCTGACCATCCTAGGGGCAGGTTCTCCTTATGGAATGGATGTTCCAATAAAGTCTCATGTTTTTAATACCTTATAGTATAAGTAGTCCATGTGTTTGTAGGCTTGAGAGTGGGTTTTATTCCCCATGAGGGTTTCTCATATTAGATGTTATGTTATGATGTGCTTCTCTTATTCATGCTTTGTATGTGGTCTCCTTGCTTTGATGGTAATCTAGTTACATATGCTTACTATGTTGATTAATGAATGTTGATGAATGAATGATAAGTGATAAAAAAGTGAAAGATTGGTTAATTGCTTCAGACCCCTTCTCAGTCATCTTATACCTTCAACAATTGGTATCAGAGTAGGTCCTTTGCAGGAAACTTAATAGCTTGAAGGATATCCTAAGTGGCACAAGATGGCTAAATAGTTGAAGAAAGAGAATCAATAGTGGAAGGCTATGCTCAAAGCACATGAAGAGTAGATATGTACTTTGAAAAAAGATGCCAAAGAGGATGAGAAAGTTATCAATGATCTCAAGGTTCAACTAGAAGATACCAAGGCAAGTTTGTGTGCAAAAGAGGAAAGTTGTTAAAAAAAAAGGACATCATGTATGATAAAGAAGTTAGCCATGATAGTGGAGAAGAAGTGTTTTATGATGATGAGGAAGAAGGGGATATAGGAGATAAGATCAAAAAGAGGAATCACAAGATGAAGTATGTGATCAAAGGTCTTGAAGCACAAGTCAGTTCTCTTGAGGGAAGTTTGTTAGGCAAGACCAAGAGAGATGAGAAGAAGTATCAAGAGCTGATTAAGTCTCATGAAGATAAAACATGTAGATTTAAGGATGACATGGCTAAAGAAGCCAAAGAGGATGAGAAGATCATCAAAGATCTTAGAAATCAATTAGAGGTTTCAAATGGTAGCCTAAAATCAAGAGAGGAAGAGTGCAGATATCTCAAGACTCAGTTACAAGAAACCAATACCAAGGTGATTTCAAAGCAAGGTGAGCATGATGAGTTGAAGACTAATCTTGATTCCTTAAGAGTAGAGCATGAACAACTCATAGACAAGTTAGACAAGCTATAAAAGGATCATGTAATGCCTGAGCAAGCTAAGAAGAATGCAAGATTTAAAAGTAATGTAAGAAGGTCTATCAGACAACCAAATGCTTCAAGTTATGCTATTTTATTCCATGGTCATTGTTATACATGTAATAAGTATGGTCATAGAGCTAAGGACAATAGAATAAAGTCAATAAAGTATGGACATTCATGGGATTATGATAAAAGGAGTTTTTGGCCAAAGATTGATCATAGTTCAAATCTATCAAAAGGTATGAATAATGTTATTTGTTTCATTTGTGATAAGAAAGGTTATATTGCTAGACTTTGTCCTAGTAAATTTGATAAGCCCTCAAGTCATCTGAAGAAGGGAGAGATTCCTAGAAATCATATCAAAAGTCAAAACATCATGTGGATACCTAGGGCAATGAAGGCTAGTCCTATTGAGTTCAAGGGTCAAACTTCTGATATTGTAGACAAGTAATCAATTTTAGAGGTGTCTCAAGAGTGCCAAGGAAGCTTGATATTAGTCCAAATGGAGAAGAAGTTGGATGATCCAAGAATCAAGCAAGTTATACCATTCAAGGCCAAGGAGAATCTAAAATAAGGATCTCAATTTGATGGTTTATTTATTGTAGTTGAAGAATTTTTTGGTAAGAAAGAGTTTCATGACTACTAAGAGTTCTTGTTATCTACTTTCAAAGAGGAGAAGGTGTTAGTTGAAGAAATATGCCAGGAACTTGTGTTTTCATCATGCATTGTCAAGGAAGCTAAAGAAGAGATGGATGCCAAACAAGCTGTTTCAATCAAGAAAAGGAAGAAGAAGAATAAGATTCTTCATTCCTATGATGAGTAATAGTATGCTCCTCTGTTGTAGGTCCTTATGAAGTAGAGATGTCTTTGTTGTACTTCATGAAGACATTTCTTAGATTGAAGAAGCATATGGTCTTGCAAGGGTGTTTTTAGTTGGAATAGGTATGTCTAGGTGGAAGATGTGATTTGATAAAGTCATATTGATGTCATAAGGTGATTTTTCCATTTTGGTTTGGTGTTTGATGTGTATGCAGTGTCTTCAGGGTCAGAACGGGTGTTTCCAATTGGCATAATGAGATGGATGGAATGTCAAGAAGAATTTGGTGCTTAGAAAGGTCAAATCCATGGTATGGAATTCAAAGTTCCCAAAGGTGTGGAGGCTCAAATTGTGGTCCAAAAATGTGTGATGGTTGTCTCAAGGTGTGCAAGAATTTTTAGAGGTGAACATTGACCAAAAGGAGGTTCATTGACCGTGTTTGTTTTGAGATTCTAGAGTTTTGGGTTATGCTATAAAAATCATTTGACTTATTATTTGAGGTATAAGGCTTATTAATATGTTGAATGGGCCAAAAGGGTTATTAAATCAAGCTTCATATATATTTGAAGGTTTATAGTTTTCAAATTATTCAAGTTTTTGTCAAGATGGAGGCCTAATTGGCTAGTAGGTTTGTGAATGAAGTATGTTCCATAAGATGATCTAGGTGATAAAATTGGTGTGTTTGAGGGGGAATATGAGAGTGATCCTGATATGAAGTTTCAAGTCATGAAGGTATGTCTAATAAAATTTATGGGCTCTGAAAGTTCCAGGTAGGGCTACAAGGAGTCTAGATACGCCTAGTATGAAGAGTGTTTTTTGATCATTTTCTCCAAAAGAGCATGGTATGAGTGTTTCAATGTAAGTTATATGGTTGATTTAGAACATCTTTCCTATTTAGTGTGTGGCTTGAATATTTGTTGTTATTCTTGGAGGTGGCTTGCAAGTGAGAGTATCAAATCAGAATTGTGTTATTTGAAGACCGAAAGCAGTTTAGTGTTTTGAGTTTGATATTTTCATGTTGTTGAGGCCATGAAGGTGTTCTCATAAGTTATATAGGTGTGATTTTTTTATTAATATCATGGGGGAGTCTTTCAAGTTGGGATAAGGAGGATCATGGAGTTAGGGGGAGCTAGCTTAGATGGATTGAGAAGTTTGCATGATCAAAAGGGGAGCTAGATTGTTCAGTTTGTCAAGTCCAAGGATCAAGAAGGCCTAGAGTAGAGGAGTTTGTTATAGGTTCAGTGGAATGAAGTTCTATTGGTGGTCCTTGTGGTGTCTTGAGAGAGTAAGCTAGTAAGCCTATGTGGTGGTTCTTCATGGTGTGTGGAGATTTAAAGATCCTCAAGAGGTGAAATGGTTTAGAGATCTTAGTGGGAGTCCCTCTCAGATGTTTCTTAGGGAGTTCCATTAAATTTTGGTGCTTTTATGTGTTCTTTCTTCATTGGTAGTAGTGCATAATCAAAGAAGGTTATTATCATGGAGCATGGTTGAGAACTTCAAGGTAAGAAGTGGTATACATGGTGTTAGGGGGAGTTTGTATAATCTCTTAGAGATGGTCCTTTCCTATTTTTGGTCTTGAAATCCTTTTTAAGTTCTTAGGATCAGAAGTCTAAGTTTTTATTGGTGCATATCAAAGGGGGAACAATTTTTTCATATGAGTGATAAAAAAATATAAGTATCCCGAGCTTTTTAAATAGTACTTGAATGAATAATATTGATAAAGTTAAGCATTTAGTTGTGCAAGACATGTTTTTTAATGCATTTGAGCTAAGAATCCCTTTGTCATTAATGCCAAACGAGGAGAAAGATCAGAATGAAGTTAGATGAAGATGTTCAAATATTAATAAGTCATTATGAGGGTGTTTTTGCCATCAATGACAAAGGAGGAGATTGTTGAGCATGGTCATTGATGTCTTAGATTGTCATTGATGTCAAAGAGAGCATGCAGTACTAATGCATTCATGACAAAGTGATCAGATGAATAGCTTGAAGAGATATGGCACCTATGTAGGTCTATAAGGATAAAGAAGAGGTTGTGAGGAATCCATAGATTTCTTGACAAATCTCTAGTTTGTTTTGTGAGCATTTAGAATGAGAAAAATGCATATTCTAGCTTAAGATAAGCCATACCATCATTGCATGTCATGAAAATATGTATGAACCAGTAAGTTTGTGAATTTAATTTAGGTATAAAGAAAGTTAATAATTGTCAAAGATTTACATGAAGATGTTTTATATAGTTCCAAGAAGATACCCTAAAATTTTAGAGTCTTGAAGTGATTTCTAGCTCAAGTTATAAAGCCTCAAAGTTGCTCTAATAGACTGTGATGGGCCAAAGACCATTAAGTTTAATCACATTGAAGTCTGAGGTCATTGGTCTAGAAGATCCAATGGTGAGTGCTTAATCATATATATTGAGATCAATGGTGTGTATGAAATTAACATGTCAAAGGTTGTACGCGCTAGTGATAAGTATCAAAAGCTCACTAATCTGATAGACGATCAATAGTGAGCAACAGTTTTACTTATGAAGATCAATGGTGCAAGACAAGTCAAAGAGTCAACAGAGCATGTAGGACTACCAAGTGGCACAAGTGCATGGACTGATAAAAAGGTGTTCAGAAGGCACATGAGGGTACCAAGTGTCATAATTATGTGATTTCTAATCAAGATTTAACAGTGAGCATTGTAAGATAAAGACCGAACTAATTCGAGGAGATCGATAATGCATATTTGGTCAAAGTTGCTAGGAAGCACGAGATGAGGTGAAACTGACAGATGTTTAGCATAGTTAAAGATCAGGATACTTTCAATGGAGATAGATGATGTGTATTCATTCAAGATATGAGAAGGCATGAGATTTTGACAAAGTATTTGATGTTTTATAGTGACCATTAGAATTTGAATATTCAAATTAATGAAGGAAAACTAGTGCTTAGTTTTTTAGCTATAAATTTTGATCGAGGATGAATTTTTTGATGCATTAAAAGTCAAAGTTGTAGAGGACTTCAAGGTGCATCTAATGAATCTAGTTATAGGATCTGAATGTTTGTACAATCAAAGTTATTAAGCTCTAAAGTTGACTGTGTCTGTCCATGTTCTATAAGTGACCTGAGAAGGATATTTGAGCTATTCTAATGGTATTTATATGTTTCAAGGGGATTGAGCTATTGGAGAGTGTTTTAGAATACATGAGGATCATTTGTATGGATTTTAAAGGTTTGACCAATCCATATTCAGTATGAAAAAATTCTTATAAGATGACTATTTGTTTGTTCATGGTGCTCTTGTGTACAAGGCTAATGTTTGAGTAGATTGAGCATATGCAAAAGTGTGTAATGATGACTGTAATAATTTAAGAACATCTCAAATGTCATGTGGAGTGGACCTATGCATTTGAAATTGGTTCTATATTTTTAAATTGTTCGATGAAGTGCTACATGGGTGAATATGTCTCTATGAGACCTATAAGGGCTACTACGACCTAATTGAAAGGCGTACCTGTTTAAGTGTGATCCATAGTTGCTATGGCCAACCAGTGTGGATGGTATTAAGCTATTTATATGTATTAAAGGATAACACAAGTATTATGGCCAACCTAAAAGATAATAATCATGATGGATCTATAAAAGGTAAAATCAAAGGTGGTGATTTCTAGACTTGTGAGAAGGAGCTCTAAGTGGAGGAAGAGTATAGAGTTGAGAGGCGAAGGAGAGTAAGGGTGCCTAGCGGATGAACTATAGAGAAGAGTAGGTTGATAATTGTGTGTATGACCTAGAGGTCATATTTTTTATGTCAACATAATGTTTTTGTAGGTTTGAAGATTAAGGATGAATGATGTGTTTCTCTTATTCATGCTTTGTATGTGGTCTCCTTGCTTTGATGGTAATCTAGTTGCATATCTTTATTGTGTTGATTCATGAATTCTAATGAATGAATGATAAGTGATCATAAAGTGAAAGATTGGTTGACTGATTCATCCCCCCCTCTCAGTCATCTTGTACCTCCAACACCAAAAACATCACATGGGACCAATAGAATCACACATTTTTAGAATTTTTCCATGATAACATATGAGTTAAATTTTTTTTAGGGATCCAAGACAACATTTAGGTTGAAGAGCATTCTCCTAGTGAAACATTATTTGAGGAGCTAAGATATAATCAAAATCTAAACTTAGCATCTTCTAGTAAAACCATGTTTGATGTGTTATACAATAATCAAAATCAAAAGTCAGTGTCCCTTAGTGAAACCTTGTTTGAAGTGTTATGGGACAATCAAAATAAATAAGATTTTGTTGGTGAAAACCTCTTTGAGGCACTGATAGTTGAGCCAATTAGTTCCTCATTACTTGATGAGGACACTATTGAATTCAATATCATCACAACCAATAATCTATAACATATTCATATTATAACAACTCTAAGGTATAAACAATATAAAAATCTTGTGGTCTTATTATGAGAATTTCTAGAGGTATTTGGTGTCACCACAAATAAAATTATGTCGAATCTAAAATCAACAACAATGTGTGTGACTAAAAATCTAGTTAGAATATATGAATTTTGTAGGACTTCAAGGCACATCTAGTCAATCTAGTTAGAATATATGAATTTTTGTAAAATAAAATTTATTAAGATCAAAAGTTGAATGTGTGTTTGACCATGTTCTGTAAGTGACCCAAGAAGGTTATTTTGAGCTATTCTGATGGTATTCGGATGTTTCAAGGGGACTTAGTTATTAGAGAGTGTTGTAAAATCCCTAAGGATGATATGTATGGATTTTAGAGGTATGACCAATCCTTCTTCAGTATGAATAAATGCTTACAATTTGACTATTTGTTCATTCATGGTGTTCTTGTCTACAAGACTAATGTTTGAGTAGATTAAGATTATGCAGAGGTGTGTAATGATGAATTTAATCATTTGAGGATGTCTAAGAGGTCATGTGGAGTGGACCTATGCATTTAAAAGTGGTTTTGTGTTTCTAATTTGCTTTTTGAAGTGATAAATGAGTGAATAGGTCTCCATGAGACCTATAGTGGCTACTAAGGCCTAATTGAAAGGCGTAGCTACTTAAGTGTAACCCATAGTTGCTATGGTCAACCTGTGAGAGTGGTATTGAGCTATGTTAGATGTCTTAATAGCTAAGGCAAGTATTATGGTTGATCAAGAAGACAATATTCAGGAAGGCTCTATGAAAGGTGAAATCAAAGGTGGTGATTTCTTGACTTGCAAGAAGAGGTATGTGTAAGAGTTGAAGAGCAAAGGAAAGAAGAAAGGGTGTCTACCCAGTGGATGGGTTGTAGAGAGAAGCAGGTTGATGATTATGTGTATGACCTATAAGTTATATTTCCAATGGAAAATGCAATTCTCTTACAGGTTTAAAGATCGGGGAGAGAAGCAAATAGAAGAAGGATTTGTAGGTCTAAGTGTGTTTATGAGGGAAGTTTGAGTGAAGAGGAAGAGAGATTGTGGCATGCCTATGTGAGAGGCTTGTATGAGATAGAGAGTGCATTTTTTAGGGGTTATAAAATCATAGGTCTATCATTAGGTGTTGAAGACATCAATTCAAAGGTGGAGATGTGCATATCATAGGTGTTGGGAGGGTTCTCAACATCTAGGTAAGAAGGACTTGAACATCCTAGGGGCAGGCGCTCCTTGTGGAACAAGTGTTTCACTAAAGTCTGGTTAGAAATACTTGAACATCCTAGGAGCAGGTGCTCCTTATGGAATAGGTGTTTCACTAAAGTCTTATTTTTACATACTTCTTATAAGACAAGTATTCCATTTGTTTCCAGGCTTGAGAGTGGGTTTTATTCTCCAAGAGAGTTTCTCACATAGATATTGTGTTGTGTGTGTAATCTTGCATTACCTATTTATTCATTGTTATATACATCTTGAATGCTTCATGAATGGTTGTATTGAATGCTTAAGTGTTTGAAGGGTTTGGAAATTGAATTGGATTATTTTCTACCATTGATTCACCCCCACCTCTTAGTGGTTTTTACCTCTAATAATTGATATCATAGTAGGTCCTTTCGTAAAGGATTGATATCTTAAAGGAGATCCAAGGTACAATATGGATAGCCATCAAATGCAAGGAGGTTTTTCCACTAAGAAAGCATAAATATTCAATGGATCTAATTATGATTTTTGGAGTGCGAGGATGAGGACTTACATCATGTCCCTATGGTTTGACACTTGGAAATCTATTGTGGATAGTTATTATGAACCTACTATTCCTCCATCTACTGCTACAAATAAGAAGTTGTTTGAGAACAATTCTAAGGCAATGAAAGCTATCATTTGTGGTCTTTAAAAGATTGAATACACCAAGGTAATCCATTGCATATCTACCAAGGAAATGTGGGATAAACTGAAGACTATTTATGAAGTAGATTCAAAAGTTAAGTTGGTAATGTTGCAGATTCACCAAAGACAATTTGAGAGTCTTAAGATGAAGAAAAAATATTCGGTGGCATCCTTTCTATAGAGAGTTGATGATATTGTGAATATCATCAAAGGTCTTGAAGAGAAGCTTGAAACTACTATAGTTCAAAAGGTATTAATCTCTCTCTCTCTCTCTCTCTCTCTCTCTCTCTCTCTCTCTCTCTCTCTCTCTCTCTCAAGTTTGATTCAAAAGTGTCTGTTGTAGAATAAAGTCATGATATTACTCAGTTGAAGATGGATGGATTGCATGGCATCCTTACTGCCTATGAGATGAGAGTAAATGATGATATACCACCAAATAAGGAAGCAACATTTAAGACAAAAATGAAGCCAAAGAATAAATTCCAAGGTAAGAAACTCAAGGAGGATGACATTTCTGATATTGATGAAGATGAACTAATTGCTTTGTTTACAAGAAAATTAAAAATAGGGTCAAATAACTATAAGGGTAAACTACCCTTCAAATGCTTCAATTGTGGAGAGGTAAAACATTTTGCTAATAAGTGCCCTCATAAGCATAATAAGAATGATGAAGAAGAGCATGGTGATGGACAAGATGAAGACAAGAAGACATACAAGTCTGATAAAAGGTAAAAAGGATTCAAAAAGTATGACAACAAGAAGTCCTTCAAGAACAAGAAGAGTCTCTACACCACTAAAGATTACAGCTCATCAAATGAGAGTGAAGATAATGACTCAGAATATAATCATGAAGATGATGGTCTTATTGAAGGTAAAGCCCTCTTCATGGTTGAGGAAGGAAGTTTCTCATATCAAAAGGAGTCTACTTGGAGTGATTTAGATGATGATAAAGATAAGGTGGACTATGAGACTGAATTGATGAATGTTCTTGAAGAACTGAAGATTGAAAACAAGATTAACAAGAAAATAAAGTCTCAAATAAGGACTATGAAAAGCAATTCAGTGTGCTTGAGGCAAGACTAAATGAAGAAACCAAGGAACATGAAGATATAGTCAAGCATCTCAGTTGTCAATTGGAAATCTTGTCTACAAGTATGAAAGCTAAAGAAGATGAATGTTTAAGGAATGTAATGGAAAATGAGTCATTAAAATCTAAGGTAGAGAAGACATCTAGTAAGATGAAGTCATTTGTGAGATTTGAAAAGAGCTCAAGTGATCTAGACAATATTCTGAGGATCAAAAGCATGCAAGTGATAAAGCTGGTCTTGGATACAAAGAAGAACCATAAAATACAACTCAAGACAAGATGAACACAAATGTAAATCAGACCTTAAAGGTCAAAAATCAATTAAGGAATGAAGATGCTAGTAGAATGTAGATAAATAATATTAGACAACCAAATTCCATGAGGTATGTAAGTTTTAATGGTTACTATTACACATGTAATCAGTTTGGGAATAAAGCTAGAGAATGCAAGAGACATATTAGAAATGAGTTTACATGGAACTATTATGGGGTTCATCAATCAAAAGGTGAGTCTTCTTCAAAAGGAGTAGTTTATTTCAATTGTCAAAATAATAGACATATCGTAAGATTTTTTTTTTAATCAAGAAAGATAGGATAAGCATCTTTTAAAAGGTATAATGTGCTTTAATTTTCAATAAAGAGGTCACTTTGATAGATTCTGCAAGCAAATGCCTACAAGATAGATTAAGTTTAATCAAACCCCTAGAGTGAAAGAAATAAGGCAAGTTAACTCATGGAAACTAAAGGTGGTAAGTGTGAGTCATGATGAGTCTACAGGTCCAAGTAATCTATTTTATATGGTGGAGAATGCTACAAAAGTTGGAGAGTGCCAATATCTCTCATTGTCTACTCATGTTGTGAATGAAGAGAACAAGCTCAAGGAGAATACCAAGGTTCTAGTTGAGGCTAGTTCTGAGGTGTGTTTGGATTGTAATGAGCAACCTACTATGCGTGACCAAGTTTCAAGCTTGGTTCTTATGTTGTCAAGGTTAGAAGGTGATGTTCTAAAATGTAAAGAAGATACTTCATTGATCAAGGTATGTCAAGATTCCATAGTTGCTCCAAATATTGTATATCCTATCATTGAAGAGAAAGTGAGTGATGTAGAAAAGGAACAAGTTTTCAAAGTTCAGACTAAGAAGAACAAGAATAAGAAGTCTTATATCTATAAAAGGATTCCAGTGGTTTCTAAGGATATGTGGACCACTCTTGGCTTCACTTTGTTTTAGAGCATTGTGGTGTAGAGGAGGTCTATGTCTATGCTTCTTAAGATACTTGTTTTAGTGGAGAAGCAAGTGTTGTTTTGGTGTTCTTCAGATTGTCTTAGATGGCAAGAGATGAGTGTTTCCAATTGGAGTTAGTGTGTCAAGATGGGAAAAGTGCTTTGTTGAGGTCATAGTGATGTCATAAGGTGTTTTTGTTATGTATGCAGTGTCTACAAGATTAGAATGGGTGTTTTTAGGTGGCATAATGAGATTGATGGAATGTCAAGAAGAGTTTGGTGCTTTAAAATGTCTATGTACTTCTTTGTGATGTGTTCCAAGTGGTATTGTGTCTTGATGATCCTATTTGTGCCTTTTAGAGGTTTTTGTGTGCTCATGGGTTTATCTTTCTTGTTGTAGATCAAAGTCATGGTATAGGAATTCAAGGTTCCCAAGGGTGTGAAGGCTCAATTCTTGGTTCAGAAGTGTGTGATGACTTCCTCTAGGTGTGCAAGAAGTTTTAGAGGTGGGCGTTGACCAGAAGGAGGTTTGTTGACTTTATTTGTTTTGGGATTCTAGAGTTTTAGGCTATGCTAAAAAAGTGGTTTGCCTTATGAGTTGAGGTCTAACGCTTCTTAGTAGGTTGAATAGGCCAAATGGGTTATCAAATAAAGCTTCACAAAGATTTGAAGGTTTGTATTTTTCAAATTATTCAAGTTTTTATCAAAATGGAGGCCTAATTAGCTACTAGATTTGTAAAGGAAGTATGTTACATAAGAGGAACTAGGTGATGAAAATTGGTTTAAATAAGGGGTCATATGAGAGTGCTCCAAATATGAATTTTTAGGTCTTGAAAGTATGTCTACTAAAAGTTATGGGCTCTGCAAGTTCCAGGTAGAGCTACAAGAAGTCTAGATAGGCCTAGTGTGAAGATTTGATGTTTTTGCTTAGTTTATCCAAAATAGCAAGGCATGAGTGTTTCAAGGTGAGTTTTCAAGTTGGTTTAGAGCATCTTTCCTATTTTTTGAGTGGCATGAAGTTCTATTGGTGGTCCTTGAGGTGGCTTGAGAGAGAAGGCTAGTAAGCCTATGTGGTGGTTCTTCAGGATATGTGAAGATCTGAAGATGCTCAAGAGGTTAAATAGCTCATAGATCTTAAGGGGAGTCCCTCTCAGATGTTTCTTGGTGAGTTCCATAATATTTTAGTGATTTTGTGTGTTCTTTCTTCATTGGTTATAGTGCTTAGTTGAAAATAATGTCGACATATAGCAAGAGGAAGTTGTCAAGGCAAGAAGAGGTAGGTTCAAGATAAGGGGGAGTTTTTATCATCTTTTTAAGGTGGTCCTCTCTTGTTGGTAGTATTTTTAGGTCATCAAAATCAGTTTGTGCCCACTTTGTCATTGTGTCAAAGGGGGAAAAGGTTCTTATTGTGAGAGTTCTTGAAGTGAGAGAAAGAAGGTGAGATGTATGATGGGTGTTGACATCAATGATAGAGGAGATTTTTGGATAGTTTTCAATGATGCCATGGAGGTGTCCAACTGAGTGTATGAAGTGTCTTGATAATCTAAGTGTCAAAGACAAATTGTGCAGTGTGCTTGTCCTAGTATGATTGAAGTAAGTTTGGTTGATCTTCAATTTTAGCCTGATTAGGGATGGTTCTAAAGTATTGAGCATGTGTGAGGGGTCCTATCAAAGGTCAAGGATGATTGGAGAACTTGTGGAAGTCCATGGTATTCATCTGGGTCTTCATTATTTTCATCTTGGCATAGTTGGTTCTCTGATAGAAAAATCTAAGTAAGCATATTGATGACATTATATTTCACATGTGTGAAGATTCTAGGATCAGCTTGATATAAGGATGGATTTCCTTATGTGTCAAGATCATATGGTCAAAGTTTTAGGTCATCATGTTGAGCAGAGCAAAAGTTATTAAGGTGAAAAGTTGGCTTCTCAGACAAAAGTTCACTAAGTTCCCATAGTCAATTTTGCAAAGGGAGATCTAATGGTGCTCATTTAATCACATCACAGATCTATGGAGTGAAATTAATCTGACCAAATAATAATCTAACAATGAGCATTATAATTTTTAGAGATCTAACGGTGAGTTTAAAACTTGTTAGATAGAGATCAAGGGTGAGTGGGTGTTCGTATATGTAGATCTATGATGTATATCGAGTCAAAGAGATCAAAGTGTCTAATGTTTAAGTAGGTTAAAGTCTAGGCTAATCTTAAAGAGAATGATGGAGCGTATTGGTTCCAAATTATCATGAAGTAGTGAGATGATAACAAGAGTTTGATGTTTAATAGTGATAAAAGGTAAAGATTGAGCTACTTCTATGAAGATCAATGGTGTGTATTTGGTCAAAGTTACCATGGAGCATGAGATGAGGTCAAACTAATAGATATTTTACATAGCTAAAGATCAAGCTAATTTTATGGGAGATAAATTATGTGTATTCATTTAAGTGATGTGAGGGCATGATATGATGGCAAATTGTTCGATGTTTAACAGTGACCATTGGCATTTGAATTTAGCAAAGGGAAAAACCAGTCTATAGTGTTTGAGCCATAACTTTTGATCTAGGATAAATTCGAAGGTGTAGTAAAAGGCAAAGTTATAGAGGACAAGGTGTATCCACTAAATCCAGTTAGAATTTCTAAATATTTGTACAGTCAAAGATATTGAGCTCCAATTGACTATGTGTTTGGCCATGTTCTGTAAGTGACCCAAGAAGGATTTTTTGAGTTATTATGATGGTATTTGGATGTTTCAATGGGACGTAGATATTGGAGAGTGTTGTAGAGTCCTTAATAATGATTTTTATGGATTTTAGAGGTATGACCAATCCATATTCAGTATGAACAAATGTTTATAAGTTGACTATTTGTCCGTTCATGGTGTTCATGTGTACAAGGCTAAGAGTAGATTGAGCATATGCAGATGTGTGTGATGGTGACTACAATCATTTGATGATATTTAAGAGGTCATGTGTAGTGGACCTATGCATTTGGAAGTGGTCCTGTGTTTCTAGTTTTCTCGTTGTAGTGCTAAAGATGTGGATAGGTATCCATGAGACCTATAAGGGATACTAAGGCCTAATTGAAAGGCATAGATTTTTAAGTGTGACCCATAGTTGTTATGGTTGATCTATGAGAGTGGTATTGAGCTATGTTAGATGTCTTAAGGGTTAAGTAAAGTATTATGGCTGACCAAGAAGATAATAATCATGAAGGCTCTATAAAAGGTGAAATCAAAGGTGGTGATTTCTTGGCTTGCAAGAAGAGGTGTGTGTAAGAGTTGAAGAGCGAAGGAAAGAAGAAAGGGTGTGTGCCCAGTGGATGGGTTGTAGAGTAGATTAGATTGATGACTATGTGTATGACCTATAGGTTATATTTCTAATGTCAAAGATAGTGCTCTTGTAGGTTTGACTATTGGAGAGAGAAGCGAATAGAAAAAGGATTTGTAGGTCTGAGTGTGTATGTGAGGGTAATTTGAGTGAAGAAGAAGAGAGATTGTGGCATGCCTATGTGAGAGGCTTGTATGAGATAGAGAGGGTGTTTTTTAGGGGTTATAAAATTAGAGGTCCATCATCAGGTGTTGAAGACATCAATTCAAAGGTGGAGTTGTTCATATCATAGGTGTTGGGAGGGTGCTCAACATCTAGGTCAGAAGGACTTGACCATCCTAGGGGTAGGTGCTCCTCGTGGAACATGTATTTCACTAAATTTTGGTTAGGACTTGACCATCCTAGGGGCAAGTGCTCCTTGTGGAATAGGTGTTTCACTAAAGTCTAGTCATAAGGACTTGACCATCCTAAGGGTAGCTGTTCCTTGTGAAATAGGTGTTTCACTAAAGTGTCTTGTTTGCATACTTCTTATAAGACAAGTAGTCCATGTGTTTAGATGCTTGAGAGTGGGTTTTATTCCCCAAGTAGGTTTCCCACATAGATCTTGTGTTATGTGTGTAATCTTGCACTATCTATTTGTTCATTATTATAAACATCTTGAATGTTACATGAATGGTTGTATTGAATGCTTAAGTGTTTGAAGGGTTTGAAAATTGAATTGGATTGTTTTCCACCACTGATTCACCCCCCTGTCAGTGGTTTGTACTTATAACAATATTGTATTTCCCTTTTGAATATGAAAAATCTTTTATTTGCCTCTCTTTATGCTTTTATTTTTATTTACACAAACTTATAATATTCGAATGAACTTTTCAATTTGAATTTATAACAACAAATACTAATTCTAAAAATAATTAATTTATCAAATGATTAAAAATGTATAGTCATTTAATGACTTTAATTAACTTTAATTAATTATAAAATAATTAATAATGTAATTGAGTCGATAAATTTACCCATCAATTCCACAAGACCAAAATATAAAATATAATCTAAGTGGGATAATCAAACACGTTGCAATTTCCATTGGGATATGGGGTCTTGTGAGACATTATAGAAAAATAGACATAAGGCAAAAAAGATGGGAAAATATAAAAAAAATCGGATAGTGAAATTTGGACAGCCAAATTTCACTACAACATGATATAAGTGTGGAAAAGATGTCTCGGACCACCTAAAGGTAGAAACCTCCTATGAACAACGTAAGGTTGTGGACTCACAAGGGGACCAACACAAGTATTACCATGAGCCCCTTAAAATAATAAGGCCAATATTTGAATGGAATAAGAACCAAATATTTCCTTTGTGGGTGATTATTGGTCAAATGAAGAGCTAGCATAAATCATTGATATATTGTGCAAGTTTTAGGACATCTTCTCACTAGTTACAAAGAAATGAAGGGTGTGTTTCACTCTTTGAGTTAAATTAAAATCAATCTCATTTACAATGTAAGACCTATAAAGAAGAGATCATATAGGATGAATCTTAATTTACACACAAAAGTGAAGGAATAAATAGACAAGATGGTGGTTGTTGAGGTCATCTACCTAGTCGAATAATCCAAGTGGGTAAGCCCCATGGTAATAAGCATTAAAAAGGATGGTCTCATTCACATATGCATTTATTTTTAATTACTCAATATCACATGTGTCACTAACCCATTTCCAAATCCACTCACTGAAGAGATCATGGAAGGAGTGGTGGATTGAAAAACATATACCTTCATTGATGTGTTGTTTGAATACAACCAAATTTAAATTAATGAAGAGGATAAACCAAAGATGACATTCGTGATAAAATGGGGCTCCTTTGCATACAAAATCATGTTTTCTAGGTTGAATAATGTGTCAACTATGTTCTTGTGCATCGTTTTGGTTACATTCAAATACTTAATTTATCACTTCCTCCCAATATATCTTGATGACTGGATGGTCTATGGGTTGGTAAAACATCACCACACAAACTTGTACCTAATTTTTAAGTGATGCTGACAACTACATATCTCTCTTAATCTAAATAAATGTATCTTTACAACATCCTTTGTAACTCTAATTGGTCATGTAATTGGTAAATAATGAATTATTGTAGATATATCAAATATATTTGTTATTTTGTAGTTATAAATGCCAACTACACATAAGTTTTCGCATTTAGAGGTCATACATGGTACTATCACAAGTTCATCAAAAACTATGCAAAAATTTCAGCACCATTGGAAGAAATATTTGACAATCATGGCCCATTCATTTAGACAAAAAACAAGATGCATTTTACACCCTAAAGGAGAAACTTGTAAGTTCACCAATCCTACAATTTATAGACTATAATACTTCATTTTGTGTCTATGTAATGCATCAAGAATCGTTATTGGGGTCATTTTATCACAACTAGGGGATGATGGTTAATCATCCTATTTATTTTGCTAGCTATAAGCTTACCCTGACTGAACAAAACTACACAATGACTAAGCACAAAGCATTCAAAATGGCCTATGCCATTCAAAAGTTTTGATAGTGTCTATTAACCATATCATTCATTTTTTCACAGACCATGAAGCGCTAAGTATCTTGTGAATAAGCGCCTATTATGTGGAATAATTTATAGGTGGGTCATATTATTTCTAGAGTTTCAATTCTTAGTGGTGGTGAACCCTGACAACAAAATTTTAGCCATAATCATTTATCTAAAATTAATTCAGGGGAGGACATTTAGAACATAGATGATGGCATGCCAATGCCTAATTGTACAAAGTGTAGCATGTTCCAAAATATCTAACCAATATCATGACTCTATTCACATCAAGCATTACCCCTAGTGAGCTAATGTCAAAAGAAAAGAAGAAACTAACAATCCACATTGCTCCCTATCAACTCATCGATGTAAAATTGTATAATATGTGATGTGATGAGTTTCTTCACATGTGTGTGATGGAGCATGATGATGTAGAAGTTATGTGTGAAGGGAATGAATAGGTTGTGAGTGGCCACTATGAAAAATAGGCTACTACATGGAAGATCTTATTTTACGGCTATTAATGGCCAACATTGTTCAAGGATGCAAATTAATACTCGTAGAGATGTGGCATGTGCCAAATAATTAGTAAACCCAACCTTCGGGAGAAGATGCCATGGGTTCCTATCATTACATAGGATCCATATAATAAATGGACAATAACTTTTTTAGACCCATCTCCCTAGCTACGCATAAGGTGGGTGAAGTTATATCATTACTACTATAGACTATTTGATAAGATGGGTAGAAATGGTGCCAATGAAAAATTATACCACAGCCACGAAAATGCATTTCCTTTTTTAAAATATCATTAGTAGCTATAAGTGCCCTTTGAGCTTGACTAATGATCAGGGGACACACTTTTTAAATGAGATGGGTTGTATTTTCTTGAAAAAATCATGGTTTTGCACCATAAAATTACACCATGTCATCCCTCGACAAATGCAATTGTCTAGGCTTTTAATAACATCCTTGGTCAAACATTGACAAAGATTTGTGGCATTATGTGTAATGACTGGGATGATTGAGTTTCTATAGTATTATGGGCATACACGACTACCTACACATGATTAAATAATTTTATGCCCTTTCTGTTGGTATTTGGAATAGAAACAATTATGCCATTATAATTTTTGGTGCCTTCCTTATGCATTGCATGCATCAAAAGATTTGATGATAAGGATTTGTTGGATGCACGTTTGAAGGAAATTATGAAACTTGATGAGAGGAGAATCATATCTCATTAGAGCCAATGTGTGGATAAGGCTAAACAAAAAGCATGGCATAATAAACATATCAAAGGGAAAATTTTGTGAATAGGTGCACATCTTACAATATGATTCAAAGTATACTAAACTCCAAATTCACTAGATAGGACATTATGAATTTCATGATATCTTAAAGACTGGCACATGCAAGTTGCACACATTATATGGAGAAATGATCGTTGGGCATTAAAATGAAAGTAGGCTTGAGCCTTATCATAGGTAATTTATAAATGAGCCACTCAAAATTAAGGCATATTCCATAGTATTTTCCTTTCATGTTTCTAGGTTTGTTTTTATAGTAATTTGTTGTTGCTTTCTAAAAATAAGCACAATTTTTTTTGGTGTGCCAATAGATTTAGCAATAAAGCACATAATCTTGTAAGGTCAATAAGACAAGTCAAGGGATTTTATTGAGTTTCTTATGCCATATGTCTACGTGTTTCTAGGAGGGTGTTTTTGTGCCTTTTGTTTGTAAATCTTGTCTCTCTAATTCTACTATTCAAAGTTATATGTTAAAAAATTTAATATTTTCAAAGTATTGTTTTGCACCAATTTAATATGCGCAGGTAACACTTGTTTCAATAAGAGCACAACTCATCATCATGACCTATTATACATAAAAATTATTATCCATTTGTATGCTTACTCAAAATGCTACTTAATAAATCTAGAGGTACTAGTTACATTTGCACAAGTATACAAAAATATAAAAAAGACAATTGGAACTCTAGAAGACTAGGTACATATTTTGTATCAAATAGATTGAATGAAGGCTTAATCAAACAATAAAAAAGACAAAGATAGGTAGATGCATGTGAAAAATCAACCAAGTATTTGGATACATGAGGTTTGTTGGGCAAGTGAACATAAAGGAAAGGGGATATGTGTTATGCCTAGGAACACAATGAAAAGGATGAAGGTGTAGGTCACACCTAAAGGGATTCATGCAAGGGCTGACATCAATAGGAATAAATACGAATACATAGAAGTGACAATAATAGCTATCTAAAGATATTGCTTTCTTTGTTAGGGAAATTTAAACGTAGATAAGCACTATAAATTTCCCTTCATAAATCATTTTCATCACTTATCACTATCGAAGAGATTCATAGATAACAAGTGTAGAGAAAGAAAAAAGAGAGAAGACAAGTAAATTTACACAATGTTCAAGGAATTTAAGGTATTTAAGACTAGAACTTGAAGCAATAAAGGATCACAATAAATTTGCGAGTGAAAGTTGAATAAAAGGATTAAGGAAAAGATGTGACAAGAAGAATTTAGGGTTTTAGAGTAGGGAAACCACCATTAGAGCTCAATTGGAGGCAAGTTAATAATTTAAGGTTATAATGTGTAGACACCTAAAATCAAACACTTTTTTGAATTTAACTATCTGCTAACACTGTCCTAAATTGTC
Organism: Torreya grandis; assembly: GCA_037957365.1. Taxonomy (NCBI): domain Eukaryota; kingdom Viridiplantae; phylum Streptophyta; class Pinopsida; order Cupressales; family Taxaceae; genus Torreya; species Torreya grandis. Next base: position 2,883,220 of record JARHVA010000247.1, on the reverse strand, counting down.
TAATCGATTATTTTATTCCCACTAATGTTCTTAGTATGTCACTAGTCCCTCGTTTGATCAATTAATGTTTTTGTATATTATCACATCCTATCCCAACAAATTAACATCACTTCCCATTGCTAATTTGCTTTTTAAATTATTTTAATCATCTTCTAATGGAAAATTCCATATCTTTTATAAATTCCTATTTTCTAAATTCAAAAATTCATAGTTTCCTCATCACATAACAACTTGCCAATTAAAAATTTATTAAATCTCCCTCTTTCCTAAGGTAATTGAATGAAATTGGATAGTGTGTAATAAAGGCTTATGACAATATCTTACATTTCCTTCCACACTCAATCCTTTATTCAATACTCCGTCTCTCCATCTTACACACTTCATCTCCCTCATTTATGAAGATGGAGAACTGATCCTCATCCATTGATTTTCATCTTGATCTAACAGTTCACATTCATCATCCAAGTCTATAAATTGCAGGGATTCCTCCTCATTTAAAGGAGCCTTGACAATGCATCAAAGTTATACCATTTTGGAGAGTCATTCATACATCAAGCATATCACTTATCCAATCAATTGTCCATTTAGTAAGGGGAAAATTTCCCCCTCTAACTACATGCATCCACCATTGAAGCTTGCACCTACATATGGAATCATCCAAACTTGAATTCCTAAAAGAGAGAGAAATCCAAACAGGAGGGAAAAATTCTTTGATTTGTCTTATATTTAGTTTATTTTTCTCTCTCTTGACATTTCCTAATTTGAGGACTCATGATTGGGCTTTAGATTTTATGTATTTCTTTTTTATTGCATAATAACATCACTAACCCCCTCCTAATTGTGTGGTTTACATATGGCATGCCCGATGGGACTACCACCCCACATCCTCCTTTAAAACATCATAGCATCCTTCTAATTGCAAAATTAGTTCAAGATTGATCCTAGTATCTCTTTTTATTTTTAATTTTCCAAATTTGTGTTTCTAGGTTAGCAGCATAAATGCCCTATGAATCAATGGAATCACTACCTATGAACAACAATATCAACCTAGTAATCAATGATATTTATTCTTATTTGTTTCTATTTTTTGTGCTTTTTGGGTAAATAGTCAAATCATCAAAATCTCACTGCAAAATGGTAGAAATAATCTTGGGTTCACACAAATTGTGGTTTTATAAAAACATCATAATTACAAGTTGAAACAATGGAATTACCCTAAGAAATGACAAGATCAACCTATCTAAAACACCTTGGTAAATTTTCTATTATTTGTGTTTTCTATATTTTTGGTGATATTACAATTAAAAACAGTGGAATTGAGAACTTAATTAATGAAATTGTCTTTGTTTTCATTATATATGTTTTTTTTTTGAAATTGATAGAATTGCCTTGTCTAATGATGATATCACCCTGTTAATTGATGGAATCGCCATGTTAATTAGTGAAATCACTAGTTTTCTATTATATGTGTTTTATATCTATAGATCAGTGATATTGGTTCTAGAATTGATAGATTTGCCTTGATAAATGGTGGAATCATCTTGTGTCAGTTTATCGTGACCTAAACAATCAACATTAAAACATCCTCTTACTTGTCAAATACCACCAATCCAAATGCTAACTTGTTTTATTTATGTATCAATTATCAAAGAAGTGGTTTATATAAAAAACAAACACATTTAACTTTGGTTCTTAACAATGAACCAACACTTAAATTTGGTGCTTTAAAACACGTGTGTTTTCTTCTTTTTGAGGGCTTGTGTGTTTGAGTGTGGTTTATCATGTGTATTATCTCCCCTTGCCCACTTTTGGGTCCTCGGGTGATCAAAATAACATAGGTTACTATTATTTTTTCCTGAAGTGAAGCTAGATTACACTCTCCTCTTGCCCACTTGTGGGATTATAAGGATTAGAAATAGTGAACCTTCCTTTTTTTTTCCATTAGGAGGTCGATTTTATATATATAATATTTTTAAAATTTATCATTTATTGATGCTTTCTCTATTGCAATAAATTGTCAAGTTTTGAACTCTTTGAGTGCACACCTTAAAGGGTGAACTAAAAAATGGGTGGATAGACCATTAATACTTCACAATATTTTTGGTCAACTCTATCATTACCTAAACCCATTACAAACCCTGCTTATCCAACTCCCCAAACAATCAAAACCTTGTTTACACATTTCCCTAAGTATTTATCCCTTCAAATATCCCCTAACTAATCAAACCCCTATTTTCCTACTAAGTCAGTTAGGTCAATCTTGTTATAAAATATTAAGCACACATTACAGAACTAAGTCAGTCTAGCTGACTTAGTTTGAGGCCTAACAGTAATTTTTTATAACTATATCAAGATGGTCGATCTTGTTAGCTAAAATTATAGAAGGGTTAAGACTTATCCATTAATATAAATATAAGACTCATTTCAATCCAATAGAGAGGAACATTCCTTTTTGCAGCATTATAGTTTATAATTCTTTTAAATCTATATTTGAAGGAGTCATTGCTTAGGGTTTGCCTTGGAGAGAAGATTACTTATCTTGTGAAAAGTCTTGGATGTAAAATACAAGTTATTTATATTAGATCTGATTTCTATAGTATGATCTTTATATATCCACAACAACATCTTTCAAAGCACCATTGGCCAAGGGAGAGATTCATACTCAACAAGTTCACCCAAGGTAAATAATCTCAATTCTTGTTATTTTATTTGATAGATAGATATTATATAAGTATGTGTCTTATGAATGTATAACTTCTGGATTGGATTACCTCTATACTTAAACTTAGTATAGATTTAGGGTTTCTTTTCTTGTCATCTTTCATTTTAGGTGATCTAGGCCCCATTTTGCCTATCATGATCCCTTGATTGTTTATCTATGTTTAACCATTCCCTTCATGACACAAGCTTTGGTGAGAACTATTGTAGAGTGCCATTTATCTAGAGGTTTTAAAACCCTCTCCTTTCATGTTGTGTGGTAAGAGATCAATTGGTTATGTTTAGAGGATATAATTTGGTCATGGTCTTGATATAAATATGTATAGCAATGGATAATAGTTGATTACCTTATCTAATCTTGGATTTACTAGGTTAGATAAACTGTATATTTATCTTAATTTGTTGTATATACTTTTGTGAACCCGACATGAATCTAACCCTTGCATCTATTTAATTTGTTATTTACAGTCAATTAAATTGGGTTGGTTGATCTAGTCTTAACATATGTTTACAGATTAAGGATCCATGGTCAACCAGATCACATTAATCAATCTCATTTTATCTTCTATTTGTAGTTTTCTTTCCACAACCAATTGGATTGGGTTGGTCAATCTAGTATTTTTCCTTGTTTGCAGGTCTAGGATTTATAGTCAACTAGATTCTGTTGGTTGATTTAGTTTAATCCTTCAGCTTGTAGGGTTTCATTTCAAAACTAAGTCATGTTATTTGACACTTTTATTTTTTATATTTTCTAGATTTCTCACTTACAATCAACTAGATCAAATTAGTCAACTAGTTTAGTTTTGCACTTTTTACTTTTTAGCTTTTGGCAAATTGAATCGACCTAGTCAATCATGTTTAAATTTTATATTTTTCATATTTTTGCCTTTGTGTCACTCAATAAAGTCTTAAAAATATAGTTAGCAATCATATTTTTAGTATTTTTAGTCAACCATGTTGACTTCACTTTAAACCAGCTTCATACTTTTATTTTTGTCAAATACTTTAATTTGTCATTTATGTATTTCAGTAAAATTGGTCAACATTTCAATTTCTAGACTACCTTACTAGTTTTTCAGTTTTGCAAAACTATATCATAGTCAACTAAGTCAACTTTTTGACTTAGTTCTTTGTCTATTTATTTTGCCAAAAAAACTAAGTCGACTTAGCCGACTATGTTTGGTTCTGTCATATTTTCACAAGAGACTAGATCGACCTGCCTGACTGTGTTATGTTTCATTTTTCAACTAGGTTGACTTGGATGATCTTTTTCTATATCTTTTAATTTCAACATAAGCGAGGCAATTCACTTTCATTTTGTAGTAATTAATCTCACATTTTCTTTGAAAATATTTGGTTGCCTGTTTATTTACATTCTAAAATTGCATATTAGTTTTTGACAACTATTTTTTTTGATGAAATATATCTATATATATTAACAAAATAAATATACAAATAATTCACAAAAAAAATAGGCGGTATGGAAGCATGCCCCAAATGTCAAACTAAGCAAAGCCTTAGAACAAGAAATAACAACAACAAAAACAATGAGGCCCTACCTAGGAACAAGTCATAATGACATCATAAGAGAAAATATTATGTGTCTAGAGCAAAGCCAGAAGGTGAAGGATCCATATCATTAGGACCCCAACCTGACCTTGGCAAGTCATTGTCATATGGTATTGACTCCCTGCCAAAAACCTGAGTAGTGTCCTTATCATCTTCCTCTTGAGTCCAAGTAGGATAAATGGCCAGAGAAAGACTATAAAACTTGTCCAACACATCTAATCGACCTCTAGGTAGTGCCCCCCAAGCATCTAAATGCAGAGGAGGAGGAGGAGGAGCATCCCAACCATCCTGCCTAGTAGGGGAAAGGGGTGGAGGCTACCACCCTTATTTTTGCCCAGGAGGGGCATGCACTAATATGGGGTGCCACTATGAGAGTGGCATCGATATCAATTGTGTCGATGTCCACCTCAAGGTGGCAAGGCAATTCTATCATCCAATCTACATTCTCTAGGCAGAGACAGAGGAACCCACATTATAGCACAAGGAACATCTCCCTAATAAGTGAGAAGGTCCTGGAGATGGCCCAGTTCTATAGAAACTTTATTATCTTGTACTTGTATCTACAAAAGAATATTGGAAATAATAGAGGACTTGCTTAGAGTAGAAAAATTACAATCTGAAGAAGCATTGTTAAATACTGCATTATTTCTTTCTTCCCATAACCAAAAGAGAATATCCACTCTGAAAGTATGCTAGACTTGGGTATATTTATCAAGTAGGGTAGGTTTATCTCTAAGAAGGATATGCTACCCATGAAATAATTCAGGCTAGAAAGGCCTGAAGAGATCATGAATCCATGTCCAGACCCTTTGATCTTTAGAATAATACCAGAAAAGGTGAGGGAGAGTTTCCAACTGGCCACAAAAAGGGCAAGTAGGAAGGGAAAATCCTAAGTGAACAAGCCTTCTGCCAATAGGTAAGCCCTGATATAAGATACACCAAGTAAAATGAGCTAGCTTATGCTCCAAGCAATCTTCCCAAACTGTATGAAAATGAAAGCACTAGGTACAAATAGAGGAAAGCAAACCCCAGTGGGAGTTAAGCTTGTCCACCATAGGCATCTGGGGAGAAAGCCATCCATCACCAAGCTAGGTGGTGTAATTGTAGAATGGAATTTCAACATACCACTACCAGTCCTTCCACCAAGGACAAGTGGAATGAAATTTTTTTTTTTGAAGCATTAAATGTGGAACAATATTAATGATATCTTGGAAGGATTCTCAATCAACATTGACTAACCAAAATTTGGTTTTCATCTCTTCCCAGGATAGCCAGGAATGAGACTACTTATAAAAAATATCTTGGATAGTATGAATGCCTCTATAAAAAAAATTGAGAACATTGATCCAAGGAAACCTAGCTAGAGGTATTTCATTAAAATTGATAATAGGTGACCACCATAGTGAGTGGGAAATAACAGATAACCCATCTCAGAACCCTGAGCCATTCCAAAAAATCCAAGGTTTGATCTTTTCCCAAGCTTTCTAGATGCTTTTCACCCAAAAGACCCTAAAATTTGGACAAGGGATTTGATGATAAGAAGATTGGAGAATCTGAGCTTTCTAGGCTTTCTTGCCTTTAGCCAAGCCTAAAGTGATGCAGTGTTAGAACAACACCTTCCAATCTTCCTTGCCATCAATGGACTGCACAATCCATTTGGCACATAAGGCACTTCCTTGACAAGTCATGTCAATGAGCCCTATACCTATGGCATCCCACGTGAGGTAATAGTAATCCCAAGCCACCCTATGGAATCCATGTCTATGGGAATAAATGGCCCAAAGAAAATCCTTACGAAGTTTTTCAATTTTCTTGTAATAAATCTTCGAAGTTAGCCAACATGAGGAGTAGTAAACATGGGTCATCGTAAGCACTTTCAAGCAGATTCAGAACTTACCTACTAATGACAAAGGCTTATTCCCCCAATATTCCTATGTCGACAATAAATTGCCACAGTAGGGGTGGGGAGGCATCAAAAGCAAAAGGGATGCTAAGAAAATTGAAAATTTCAACATGTTGGATCCAGGCCCATCCATATTTGGTAGCCCACATAGACGGAGGGAGGTAAGATTGCCTGTAACAATGAGTTTTTTGCCATTGGATGCTTGAGCTAGAGGCAAGGTAGAAGGTGTTGAGACACTATAAGGCATTGTCCATATTATCCTCATCTTCAATAAGAATGAGAAAGGAATCATCCACAAAGTGGCCATTCAGCAATTGCATATCTTCATGAAGGTTTTCCTTATTTAGAGGGAGAAAGATTCCCTTAACAAGGCCCTTATCCTAGGCATTGCTAAGAAGATATCTAAAACCTTCAAATGTAAGCACATACAAGGCAGGTTCTAGAGGGCATTCTTGGTGAATAGAATGAAATAAACCAAATAGCTCAAAAGTGACTCCATTAATGGAGAAGATGGTTGAGGCATCTAAAAAAAGCATCTGAATGCTTTGAATGAAATTTGGCCAAAATCCCAGGGCTTTAAGCATGGCTAGGATGAACGGAGACTCAATATGGCCATAAGCCTTTTTGAATTCAATTTTAACAAACATAGCTTATTTTTTAGACCTTCTAGCCTAATTCATTCCTTCCCAAATTGCAATGATGTCATCTGATATACATATCTACTTCTGATGAATCATGTTTTCTAAAGTAAAATGGTGTATGATAGAAGATTATGCAATTAGAGCACTAGATTTTTAGTAATGATCTTATAGGAGATATTTAGGAGGGTGATCAATCACCAATTATAAATCAATTTGGGATCCCCTTATGTATGAATTGAATGTTTCATTTGTTTATATTCTTCCCTAGAGAATGAGTGTGAAAGGCCTCTTGATAAACATGATGTAAGTCAGAACCCACAAGATCTTAGGGTTTTATATAATTCATATGGGAAACCATCAATGCCTAGAGCTTTGTCATTTACATATGAGACATTACCTCATGCAAAGCATCCACAGTTAAGAGCCTCTCATAAGCCACCCATTGGGTAGGAGTGAGTTTACAAAGAACCACTGTGAGACATTGTTGAAGGGCAATATCATGCTCTATAGAGGAAGCTTAAACTTTGAATACTTATTGATAGTGAAGGACAAAGGCTTGAACAATTTGTGGTGTCTAATAATCTCTTGCCAGCATCAGAGATAACTTGGATTTGCTACTTTGAGTTTTTGGCTTGTAGCATTTGAAATAATTCTTTGGAAGCTTTGTCCCCTATCTTGAGCTAGTGAAGCTTGGCTTTGATTTGAGATCCCTAAGCATTGTAATTATCTATTATCCCGATACGATGGTGAAAAGAAGAGACTATGACCTACAAGATCTCATTGAAGGGATATTTTTCTAGGGCTAAAGTTGCTCAGCTAAGCTCTGAGGAAGTAGTAAAGTAAGAGTGTCATCAAATTTTATCAAGTTGGCAACCATAGATTTTCAAAAATTGAGGGGTCATTATGATGGCATCATCCCACCTTAGAATCTAACTAGATTCTTGGGTTGGACAGGGATCCAAATTCTAAACTATATGAATGTGTGCCATAGTGGGACCATGTTTGAGTAAGGAAGTGTTTAGAAAGAATTATGTTTTATGCACTTTGGGTTTCATGAATTACTATGTCACTCTAAACTGAATGGGGGAGTGATCAAAAAGCCCAAAATCTGGTAGCACCTACACCAGAGGATAAAACCCATTATCAAAGGAGAAGTGCAGTTGAGTGGACATCATTACCCTATATAGGTTCTTAAGAATCCATACAGTGCCCTCCTTAAGATTTCTTCAGGTGTACCATACTCTATATACATGCTGACAGATTAAATTAGGGTCATAAAATCCCTATTTAGCGCACATATAATACCATGGCTCCCTTTTTCCAACTGCCCAACACATTGGTAAGTGGCCCACTTTGTCTTCAGGGGATGCCACCATATTAAAGTCACCACATATGACCCAATGAGCATCGAGGAGGTCATTTGCATTCCATTGAAATGGGTATGCTTAATAGTGTCATTTGAGGCATAAATATTAATATATCCAAAGGAATGGCTTTCAATGCTAAAAAGGGTTCAAACTAATTGGTTGGTGGGGTCCATGCCAAATTGCACTGAGTGAGGTACCACCATGGAGAAATAAATGTGATCACCCCTCCACATCCTACTTCATGATTACTATGCAAGATAATACTATCATGCCAGATAGATTTACTGACCATTTTCAATAAAAAATACACCACCTTTACTTCTTATAGATAGAGAATGTCCATCTCAGGAAAATTCCTATTAAAATCATGCACAACAAACTTGTGTTTTGGATCTGTAAGACCCCAAACATTCCATGAAAATTAATTCATAGATGATGGGTGTCAAGATACATATCCTTGAAGTCTAGGACTTCTAAGGCATCATACTAGTTACAAAAAAAATGCCCACTTTTGGCATTTAAAAAATCATCAAATTGTTTCCTCACCGTAGGTTCAACTTGATACTCTCCTTTATTTGACTCTTTGTACCTCCTAGGAGGGTTGCAAGAGCATTTGGGTGCATCTTGTCAAGCAGGAAGGGAAAGAGTGGTTGGTTGTGAGTCTGAAAAGCTAATAGAATTAGGTAAAGAAGCCTTGAGATGCTAGAATAAAACATTCGTAGTAAGAGGGGTGTTAAAAGACCTTTGGTTTTTCTATAACTTTCAGGGCTTTGGCCAATGAAGGTTCTTTCTCAATAGGGGCCTGATCCTATGGGCCATAACTTAATGACGGATTGCCTCCTTTAGGATTTCTTGCACTTGATCTCACAAATTTAGTGTGGTTGTTCTTATTTCCTATTGTAGTCCAACCATCCTTAGCTACCTTTTTGCTAGCTTCCATAGAAAGCCTAAGAGGAGAAGACAAGCATTTGTGCACATTGTTGTGGGCTAAATAAAGGGGGCAATCCCAAATCTTATGGTTGATGGCTTGGCAGTAGAAACAGGTGTTTGGTAAGTTGATATATAGGACTCAATGGGAGTGTCCCACATCCCCCACTTGTATTTCCACAAACTCCTTGAGGTCCTAGGAAAGGTATACTTCTACACAAACCTACTTCTGCAGTCTAGTAGATTAGAAATGATTTTGCATATGGAAAATACCCTAACCTATAAAGGGAGCTATCTGGTGAATAAAATGCCAGTAGGGGAGTGGAAGACCTATAAATTCAACCCAGACTGGGATCTTGAGAGTAGTGTGCTCCGAGACAACAAAGTCTCGTTTCTAGGGGGAGAGAAATATGAGCGAGTTCCTAACATACCATGTGGTTGACCTATGGAGGATACCACTTGCATGGGAAGGGTCAGCAAAATGGAACAGAAAAAAACCCTTTGTCATATTCTGGATGCTCTCAAGCTTAATTCCATGAGTGGCCCAGTGTTCCTAAACCTAGGACCTAAGCATACTTTTAGAGGGAATTTGACCCACAAAATATCCTGTCAAACAGAATTATTCTATCCATTGACAAGTAGATTTAAATTATGGAATAAGCAAAATAACATCAAGTTCCAAAAATTTGCCTCATGGTAAACCTTCAGGACAAACTTCCTCAAGCACTTGTAAGGGCCATTGATCGACACTCTATCATTCTTCTCCACAGCTAAAATAGTTAGGAGAGAATGAGGATAAGTTATTAAATAGGTTGGTCTCACCTGAAGGCAAGAAACCCTAAGAGGAAATAAATGCAAGTCCCACATGTAACCTAAGGGCCATGATATGGCACAAGATGGAGTGATATAAAATTAAGGGCTGACACAACGGTGCGCATGGAGGAAACCCTAACAGGACAAAAAATTTATGTCTATATATTTTTAACTAGTGACCAATGACAACTAATTTTCAACTTTATTTTCACTTTGTCTTGATTTCCCTAGAAATTATGTACTGGCATTTTTTAAATTACTTAATAACTGTTATGAAGGATTATACGATACTATGTTTACGGTCTTATATATCATTTACATTGCATGAGGGGATTTCCTCAATACTCGTAACCATATTATAGATCTAAACATGGTCTTTATTTTTCATGTACCTCATGGTATTTCAAAAATGACTAATATTTCCCATAGAATTAAACCTTAGTAATGTAGCCATCCATTTAATCTTGCGGTGAATTGGTTATCGGTTAATGCCAAGAATTTAGTTCTAGTTTACCCTTAAAATTAAATTTATAGGGTTATGGGAATGACACTACCTCCATAGTGTTTTGAAACATTAGGTTGTCACTATCCAACAGACAAGCATATTTGAAAGCCTACAAATCAATCAAAACCTTTTAGTATAGCTTCTTGATCTTCTCTTCAGATAATTACTTAGCAACATTTGTTACAAAATTATATTTTTTGTTTGATGCTCGTTATTCTTTGTTCTATTGGAGATTGTATTGACAAGTGTTACTATAATTTTGTGATGTGCCATAGATAGTTTAGTATTCTATTTATTTCACTGTTAATTTAAAAACTACATAGTTCAATTATAGTTAATTTTTTTCCATGACTAATTAAATAGACCAATGCCACTTATTATAATTCTATATTTTCATACATGTACAACTAAGTTGACCAAATTGATTTAGTAGTTTGTCCAAACTATCATTTTTTTGTCTATATAATTAAGTCAACCAGTTTGATTTAGTAGGTTGTTCAGATTATATTTTTTCTGTCTGTACAGCTAAGTTGACCAACCCAACTTAGTAGGTTTTTCAAATTTTATTTGTTTCATACCTTTAAAACTAAGTCGACCAACTCGACTTAGTAAGTTTTCCAGACTATCTTTTTCTTACATGTACAACTAAGTCTACTAGCTAGACTTAGTATGTTTTTCACACTCTATCTGTTTCTTGCCTTTACAATTAAATCGACCAGCTTGACTTAGTAGGCTATTCAAACTATCATTTTTCCTACATGTCACCAAATCTTGCACCCTATAAGAAGTTTTTCACACTTCTTCCAGATTTGGGCAACATGAAAACATTTCAAGGTATGTAGTTGTACCTATATTGCAAATGAGCCTCTAGATTTAATGGCTAGCTCCTTGAATGTATTGTGAAATCTTTATCACTTAAATTATTGCTTGTTTATGGGTAAAAGAGTTAGAGAATGCATAGATTGAACCTACTTTAAAGGAGGTGATGCACCAAAAATGTATTCCACATGATCATCACATTTTTACCATGATGAAACAAAGCATACAAACTAGTCTCTAAGTCCTAATGGGTTCTAACATGATCATTTCAATATAGAGGTGAGATGTGAGAAGCAACACAAGGCAAATGAACCAGAGGACATATTGCACACTCTAAGAACAAATTTACACTTGAAAAAGCTTTACTACACTTTATATGACATGTTAGACTAGGAACTCTTGCTCAAGCATGAAAAGATAAGGGAAGGAAGGATAAATAATTATCACTTCTCATCACCATACATCACTTGCAGGCTTAGAAAATTATTCAAAACTCATAAACAGATTTGCATTAATGTTCAAAAGCAAAATAAGACATTAGTCCAGAAGGGATTTGCCATACATGGTGTGGTTTTGATGCCAGGGAACCATTTTTGACCCTGGTTGAGGTATGATTAGATGTTTTACCTCAAGATGAGGTTTTGTAAATATTAGATTAGGTGTGTGTTTCCTTTCTTGTTGTGTTGTGTTCCAATAAATGCTCTTGAAACACAGGTGTTTTTTTCTTAGTTCCTTGCTTTGTGTTTTGTTCCTATTGTTTTCTATGTTTTATGTGGTGTTCAAGGCATTTTGTATGTCAAAACCTATTGTACATGTGACTCCATAGCCCAATGGATAGGATTAGGCAACTGGTCATGGCATAGCAAGCATATCACCCTTGGGAAATCACCAAAGATGACCATTTTTACCTTAAGCCAAAATGGATCAACTCCCTATAATTAGAATCTTATATAGGGGATTTTATAGTGTCATTGGGCATGATTGGAGTTCAATAGATGTCATTGCATATGCCATTATAGCTTTGGTCATAATCTATCTTAGTCCTTATGTTTTTTGGTGTCTTAGGGGTCATTTTAGGATCATATATGAAAGTGGTAGGTCTTCATGGTGATCAATGCAGTTAGAGCATAGAACAAGTTTGCTTATGCCTCAAGGAATTGATCCAAGCTTTCAAAGATCAAGTTGTACCTCAAGAATAAGCTTTGTGAAGCTAGACCATCATCAGGGCATCACATGGAAACCAGAATGAAGTAGCTTGCTTGTGAAATTTTTAAATATACTCAAAAATCCTTACATGAACATTAGACCATGTGTGATCCATGTCCTTAGTGAAAATATCATGCTCTACAAGTTTCATATCTCGATTAGCCTTCTATCTCAAGATTTAAGCCTTTAAAGTTCAGCTTGCCGAGTCTAAGGAGCTAGGCCATCCAAGATGACATCCAAAATTGAATCAAATAGCTCTCTTGTGCATTTTTTATCTTCACTCAAGAATCCCCCACAAACCAAAGGATTGTAGTATGAGGTAGTTATTTATGCTAGGAACATGCTCTAAAAGTTTCAAGTCCATGTGAGCTTTTTGGCTCAATTTATAAGCTTCTAACTATGGGCCTATAACATAAGATGTTTGTGCAAACATCAAGTTTAAGCTCAAGCAAAACAAATCCCTTTGAGATTAAATTTGACAGTCATGTGAACGTTAATGATGATCATGTGAACATCTTTTGATGGGATCATAAATGTCAAATTTAAGCTCATAAAATAGTCATTGGCTTTCAAACAATGGGTTCCAATAGATCTAATAATCCACATTGCATCGTACATCTTGATTCAATGATGTGAGATGAGTCAAACAATCAAGGAGCTCAAGAGATTGGCATGTGGAACAAGCACTAAAGTTGATAGACTGACAGCAAGATCCTGAAATCAAATGCAGGGCTGTCACATGGTGTAATCTTGGACAATGTTGACAAGTCAAGGGCAAGATCAATGACTCATGGGAATCTGTACTGAGTATGATCAATGGTGCAAGATGGGTCAATAAGTCAACAAGTTGAGTCAAATATCGACAACCAATTAGAACAAAGATGAGCCCAGGACTTTTGATGAAAGTTAAGAAACCATTTTTGACCAAGGCAAATGGGTATTGTAGGGTCATCGATCTGCCATTGAAGCTCAATCTAAAGCCATGAAAAGAACACAATGATGTATTCAGGTGATCAAGAACATATAAGGATGTCATTGAAGATCAATACGAACCTTTGGTTTGTAGATTTATAACATACAGGGTCCATCTTTTAAATATTGCAGGATTGTCTTATGACTATTTTCACCATTCTTAAAGGGACCTATGAACATGGTGAACCCTTGATTCCTGTAATGACATAATGGATTTATGTGGACCTAATAGGAACCAAGCATTGAACAGAGTGTCATAATATAATTACTATAGGAAAACCATAGTCTGAGATTGATTCTTCATCTATAGTAGACCTATGAGTATGGGGGCGAGTTTGAGCATGATCTGGTTGGAACAAGAGCTAGCTTTGTAAGGATTACATGAAGGCATACACATAGGCTCCAATGGTTTTGTCTCCAGGACTAACTGCATGAAAACGACCCTTCTCTCCACTTTTGCATGCCTCGACAAACTAGTCAAGAGTATTTTATCAACAAGACAAAATTATATCAAATGGATCCTATTGTTCTAACTGCATTAATGCTAAAACTTAGCTCAAAACTACTTGATCCCATCATTACAACCATATGGAGCATCAGTGAAGGAATAACGAACTATTTTAACTACTTGAGATGACCTGGATCAATCAAAAGGCTTGAATGAGCATATTTTCAAATGTAATTACAATTGTAGTTGGGTTTTTTTGAAATAATTATTTCCCTTTTTCAACAAGAAGGCTCCCTTTCTCTTATGGCCTTTCTTCTATAAGTATAGATTTTGAGCTATTTTAAAACAAACCACACCATGTATGGCAAATCCCTACTGTACTAATGTCATATTTTGCCTTTCAACATTAATTCAAGTTTATTTTGAGTTTTAAACAATTGTCTAAGTCTGCAAGTGATGTATGGTGATGAGAAGTGATAATTATCTATCCTTCTTTCCCTTATCCTTTCATGTTTGAGAAAAATTTCCTAGTCTAATAGGTCATATAGAATCTAGTCTAGTGTGTAAAGCTTTTTCAAGTGTAAAATTGTCCTTGGAGTGTGCAATCAACCCTCTGGTTCATTTGCCTTGTGTTGCTGCTCACATCTAACCTCTATATTGAAATGATCATGTTAGAACCCATTAGGTCTTAGAGACTAGTTTGGATGCTTTGTTTAATTGTGGTAGAAATATGATGGTCATGTGGAAGACATTTTTGGTGCATCACTTCCTTTAGAGTAGGTTCAATCTATGCATTCTCTAACTCTTTTCCACATAAACAAGCAATAGTTCAAGTGATAAACATTGCATGATATATACAAGGAGCTATCCCTTAAATATAGAGGTTCATTTCCAATATAGGTACACCCACATACCTAAAAATATTCCCATGTTGCCCAAATCTAAAAGAAGATTAAATAAATTCTTTTAGGGTACAAGATTTAGTGGCAACAGTTCTAGCATGCTCGATGGGACCATTGTCTACAAGACAACTTGTTAAAGTGAATGTTGGTCTTGACAAACACTAACTACAAATTGGTGTACTACTCAGCATTTGGTGACTCCCTCAAGGTAACTCTAGTTCTAGACCATTATTTTGTTATAAACTTGATCCCATAATTCATCATCCTCACTAGGTCATCCTCTGCTAGAACATCCAATCCTATTAACCCACCCATTCAGCCTAAAATTCCTCTTGCAATTAAGTATCCACAACCTAATTTACCCCTTGAATAATGAGTAGATTTTGCTAGAGATGAAGAGATTTAAGAGGCTAAATAAATTGAATATCTTGAAGAACAAGACATGGCTAGGCCTCACATTTTCCCTGCCTTCAATACTGATAATTTAATTCATCTTCACGCATATGATGCCATCCCTTCTAACGCCATTAAAGGAGTGCCCACATTCAATGGTGATAGTCATATCACACCTAGTGAGCACATTAGAGATGTTTCTATTTTTTTCCGTTTCCATAATATTGTTCGAGAAAATATTGCCATTAGACTCCTTGCCATGTCCCTTAAAGGGAAGGCTCTTGATTGGTATAAGACTCTAGAAGGTGGATGCATCACAACATGGGATGAGTTTGGGGTGTTGTTTATTTCCAAATTTGGGAATGAAAGTGACCATGCTTCTCTCATACATCAACTTAACATGATAAAAATGGGATCTTATGAAACAATGCATGACTTCAATGAAAGGTTTCATAAGACTTGGCATAGGTTGCCTCCTCCCATGAGACCACCTACTAGCTTTGTGTTCCCTACTTACTTGAAAGACATTAGGACTGAAATTACTATCATGCTTCAATCCATGGGGGGTTCCACCCTCCCTGAAGCATATGAGCTTGTTATCAAAGCTGAAAATAATCTCATCCAAGCTAGAAGATTGCTACTTGAAGTGTCTATGCCTCCATTGTCTCATGATTTTTTGAATGCTCTGGATGTGGCTCAAACTCTTAATGCCAATACCAAGCCTAAAGTTGATCTTAAGAAGGTAGATAATGTGAGGTACAAATATGCATATATTCAATGTTTGGAAACTAGGCTTGGAAGAGGTAATATGCATATATTTCTTACTCCTATCAACAACAATATGGTTAGAAATATGAAAGAGGAAGAGGTCAATGATAGCCTAAGTCCAATAGGCCTGCAAATGTATACAATCCTAACTCCACCAGCAATACAAGAGAGATGATACATATGCATAGCAACTTGGTGCAGGGAGAAAATTGGAAACAAGGCCAAATTATGGATGCTAATGAAGGTAGAGAGAAGGATTTTTTTACTCAAGGAGGATTCACTCCTCTCTTATCAGTTGAAGATGAAGTCATGATGCAAACAAGTGAAGGTGGACATCCTCAAGGAGAGATCTTTACCAACTTGCTAGTTGAGGACACTTTTGTGCTAAATCAAGGAACCTCTATTACAAACAACACTAGAGCCAAGATAAAGGCTTTAGGTGGTGATAGTAATGTGTCTACAATCTCATTCAATCCTCCTGCAAGGCAGTAAGGCATGGTTGCAAGTGTGACTGTTCCAAAACCTCTTATGCATCCAACAAGTCAAAATGTGGTAAGGTATGTTCAAGGTGCCTCTATTATTAAATTTCCAAGCAATTATTTACGTCAAGGACACAATAAAAGGTGAGTAATAATGCTCTAAACATAGTGGATTACTTGAAAAGTGCCAAAGCATCTATCTTCTTGTGGGATATCCTTCATATACCTGGCAAAAAAAATTGTTACAAAAGCAATTTTCCACTATTCTTTCATCTTCAAATCAAAGTAGTAGTCATGTTGTCCTTGAAAATGCTCCTAACACTATTGTTGAACCATCTACTAGGACTTAGAAACCTCCATAATTTTACCTCACTCTTATATTGGGTGATAAATTAGTTCACAATTGCATAGTCAATAATGGAGCCTCTACTTTAGTCATGCCCAAAGTTGTAGCTAATAAGTTGGGCCTGAAATATGAGCCTCATAGCAAAGGGGTGCTCTGGCTAAAAGGTACACCTACTAGTACCATAGGGATGATCAAAAACTTGAAGGTTTTCTTGCATTATTTTCATAGTTTTCCTATCCTTCAAGATATAGTTGTTGTTGACCTCCCAGCTCACTTTGTAATCTGCATGTCAAGAAATTTTACAGCCTATATTGGTGGCTATCTCTCAGCTGATTGGTCATTATTATCCTTTAGGACAAGGTATGGGACCAAAGTGACCATTAGAACTCAGCCTCTTGAAAATTTTCACAATGAATCTTACATTGAAACTAATTCTAACTTAAATTTAGTTTTTCATGAGAAAGAGGAATCTAATGTGGATGATGGTGCTTTTAAACTTGAGGGCATTTTTGATATGTTTTTGGATGAGTATAGTGCAGATGCATATAGGTATGATCCTTATGCATACTTTGATCAAACTAATCTTGGGACTTACATCATGCATGAGGAGCCATTTGAAGGAGTTAAGTGTCAAACATTCTCATGTTATTGAGTGCAACTATATGATTCATGAGTGTGATGATCATAGGTTGATGAATCTAATTGAGTACCATAGTGGGAAGAATGATGTTTTCATTCCTATTATTGATGAAGATGTTATGGATGATGACACTCATGAAGAAGAGGAGGATGACTTATGGATAAGATATGAGGCCATATGTCAGGAATTTGACAATATTGGTACAATTCCTTCTCCCAATAAATGTATGTCTGATGTGTTCATTGTGAAACTAATGAGCAGGCTCTCAAGTGTTCTATAAAGTATGAAATTAAAGGGCATATTTTTAAGGAAGATGGACATCAATATGCTACTAAAAATCCTACAGTTCTAAAGGAACTTAGTGAGGTCAAGGTAGAAGTTGTTGTGCCTAAAAGATAGTTAGGAGATCCATCTAGTATTGTTCCATGTTTAGAGGGATTGGACCATTAAGAAGAAGAAATTGATACTCCCAAGCATCAAGTATATCATGTGCAAGAAAATAGAAAGGTTGAGGCAATTGTCATCTTTCCTATTATGTAGTATGAGGAATGTATGTCAGATATGACAATGATCAAGAGGATTGCAGCTCCAACCAAGGCTCTTAGAGAGCAATAAATATCATTCATGAGGGCCCCAGATAGTTCACTTGCAGAACTAAGAAGATTCAAAGGTGATAGGGTTCTTGATCACCCACATATGAAAGTGAATGGTGATGAGCATGCTCTTCATGCTAAGTTGCCTTCATGGAGTGATAAAGATGCTAGGGGAACCATTTTTGACATTGATTGAGGTATGATCAGATGTTTCACCTCAAGATGAGGTTTTTTAAATATTAGATGAGGTGTGTGTTTCCTTTCTTATTGTGTTGTGTTCCAATAAGTGCTCTAGAATCACAAGTGTGTTTTGCTTAATTATTTGCTTTGTGTTGTGTTCCTATTGTTTTCTATGTTTTGTGTGTTGTTCAAGGCATTTTGTATGTCAAAACTTGTTGAACATGTGACTCCATATCCCAATGGATAGGATTAGGCAACTAGTCATGGTATAGCAAGCATACCACCCTTCAGCCAAAATGGGTCAACCCTCTATAATCAGAATCCTATGTAGGGGGTTTTTATAATGTCATAGGGCATGATTTTAGTTCAATTGATGTCATTTCATATGCCATTCTAGCTTAGTCCTTATGTATTTTGGTGTCGTAGGGGTCATTTTAGTGTCATATATGCAAGTGGTAGGTCTTTATGGTGATCAATGAAGTTAGAGCATGGAACTGGTTTGATTATGGCTCAAGGAAATCATACGATCTTTTGAAGATCAAGCAGTAGCTCAAGAACAAGATTTGTGAAGCCAGACCATCATTAAGATGTCACATAGAAACCAAAATGGAGTAGATTGCTAGTGTAATTTTTTTTATCTTCACTCAAGAATCCCCCATGAGCCAAAGGATTGTAGATTTAGGTAGTTCTTCATGTCGAGAACATGCTCTAAAAGTTTCAAGTCTGCATAAGTTTTTGGCTCAAGTCATAAGCTTTGAAATATGGCCCTGCAACATAAGACATTCATGCAAATGTCAAGTTTAAGCTCAAGCAAATCAAATCCTTTTGAGCTTAAATTTGATGGTCATGCAAACGTCATTTGATGGGAGAGTGTATGTCAAATTTAAGCTCATGAAATAGTCATTGGTTTTCAAACATTGGGTCTCAACAAATCTAATACTATGCATTGCATCGCACTTCTTGATCCAATGGTGAAAGATGAGTCAAACAGTTAAGGAGCTTAATAAATTGACATGTGGTACAAGTACTAAATCTAATAGAATGATAGCAAGATCTTGAAATCAAATGTGGGGCTACCACATGGCATAAGCTTGGATAAAGTTAACAAATCAAGGGCAAGATCAATGACTCACAGGCATTCACACTAAGCAAGATCAATGGTATGATATGGGTTAATATGTCAATAGGTTGCGTCAAATATCGATATCTAATTAGAATAAATATGAGCCCAGGGATTTTGATGAAAGTTGAGAAACCATTTTTGACCAAGGCAAATGGGAATTGTAGGGTCATCAATTCACCATTCAAGGTCAATCCAATGCCATGAAAAGAAGATAATGATGCAGTCAGGTGATCAAAAACATATAGGGACACCATTGAAGATCAAAACGGACCTCTAGTTCATATATTTAGAATAGATAGGGTCTATCTTTTAAAGATTACAGCATTGTCTTGCGACTATGTTCGCCATTCTCAAAGGGACCTATGAACATGGTGAACCCTCAGTTCCTACAGTGACATAATGGATCTATGTGGACCTAATAAGAACCAATAATCGATCAAAGTGTCATGATATAATGACTATAGGAAAACCAATAGTCTAAGATTGGTTTTCCATCTATAATGGAATTATGAGCATGGGGTCAAAATCAAGCATGATACGGTTGGAACAAGAGATAGATTTTGTAAGGATTCCATGAAGTAATACATGTAGGCTCCAATGGTTTCATCTTCAAGACAAACTACATGAAAAGGACCCTTCTCTCCATGTTTGCATGCCATGAGAAACCAATCAGGAGTGGTTTAACAACAAGACAAAATTCTAACAGATGGATCCTATTATTGTAACCACATTAATGTTGGAACTTAGCTCATAACCACTTGATCCCATTGTTACAACTGTATGGAGCATCAGTAAAGGAATAATGAACTATCACAACTAATTGAGATGGCCTGAATCAATCAAAAGGCTTAAATGAGCATATTTACAAAAGTAATTGCAATTGTGGTTGGGGTTTTTTAAACTGGTTATTTCCCTTTTTTAATGTAAAGGCTCCCTTTCTCTTATGGCCTTTCTTCTATAAGTATAGCTTTTGAGCTATTGTAAAATAAACCCCATCATTTATGGTGAAGCCTTACTAGAATGATGTCATATTTTACCTTTAAACATTAATGCAAGTCTTTTTCTGAGTTTTGAATAATTGTCTAAGTCTGCAAGTGATGTATGGTGATGAAAAGTGATAATTATCTATCCTTCCCTTATCCTTTCATATTTGAGCAAGAGTTCCTAGTCTAACATGTCATATAGAGTGTAATCTAGTGTATAAAGATTTTTTAAGTGTAAAATTATTCTTGGAGTGTGTAATCTACACTCCGATTCATTTGCCTTGTGTTATTTCTCACATCTCACCTCTATATTGAAATTCTTATGTTAGAACCCATTAGGACTTAGAGACTAGTTTGTATGCTTTGTTTCATCATGGTAGAAATATGATGGTCATGTAGAAGACATGTTTGTTGCATCACCTCCTTTAAAGTAGGTTCAATTTATGCATTCTCTAAATCTTTTCCCCATAAACAAGTAGTAGTTTAAGTGATAAACATTACACGATATATTTAAGGAGCTAGCCCTTAAATCTAGAGTCTTATTTCTAATATAGGTACACCCACATACTTATAAATGTTCTCATGTTGCCTAAATCTAGAAGAATCCTGAACAACTTGTTCTAGGGTGCAATATTTGGTGACAACACTACCTATACAATTAATTTTACCAACTCAACTTAGTATTTTTTTTCTTACTTTTCCAGATTTCTCAAAATCACATTAGATCATCTTGGATGACCTCATAGACCCTAGTTGACATAATCTTGTCTTTTTCAAAATTTTCCATACTTCTCAAAATCATAGTAGATTGTCCTGGCTAACCCTATGTGCACTACTTGACTTAGTCTTATCTTCAGGAAACCTTTTCTAGACTTCTCAAAATCACATAAATCAGCCTAGTCAACTCCATATGCCCAAGATAACCTAGTTTAATTTATAACTTCCTCTAAAATCCACTATATCGACCCAGTCAATCCTAATGCTCATGGTTGACTTATGTGATTTTATCAACCTTTTTCTTCTCTCAACCTTATAGTGTTCTCTCTTTATTTCCACCCTAATTAGCATCATGAAATCACCCATTAGGATCCTTCTTAATATCATCAACCCATTTTAAGTGTACACGGGTGCTTCTTTCCTTCTTACCTTAGCCACCCAAGAGGATAGCCCCTCATGGTGTACTCTCATCCCTCATATAGGTCAATGGAATGCAACATGGTCCATATCACTCAAAACTATGATCTAAATGATCCCAACTAAAATGGTACTATTTCTAAACTCACTTATATTACCATTAGATCAATTTATACCAACATAAGGAATCCTCCTATAGAAAACCTTTTCATACTAAACCCTCTTCTCACTAATCTCAAGGCTGCCCTTCCAACCAACACAAACATTCCACCTTCTAACATTAATAATCAAAATACACTTATAAATACAACTCAAATTTTTGCTCAAATGGTTTTAAAAATGAATGTTATGCTAACAAGTAACAATGCTCAAATGCTCCAATGCTTCAAATTCAAAACCATATCCTAAAAATGGCAAGTCAAGACCCTATCATCATGCCTCAAAATAATTTGACTTTTATTCTTCGCCCTCTTAGAGATGCAAATGGAAATATCATCCCTCAGGCTATCATGCATAACAAAATACCTCAACATCTTCAAAACTAACCTTTAGCATCATTCACGTATCCATAGATATTTTAAATATATCTCCAACTATTAAGTATGATGGAACTAAATATCTTGTTATCTTCCCCAAATCATTCAATAATATATATAAGGATTAAGTCCAATCCGATGCTTTTACTACCGCTATACTTCTTGTCAAAACTCTTAGGGGAGATGTTCTAGAATTGTGTAATCAACTACCCCAACATTTTATATGAAAACTAGAGGATCTCGTCAATGATTTCATAAAATAATTTCAATAAAATGATGTTCCTAAAATTGTCTATCATTTTATCAATGTTAAGTAAATACCTACTAATTATGCACGGACATTTATCAAAATATGGAAATCATTAGCTCATAAATCAAATCATAACATGAGTGATGATAATCTCTTTAAACTATTTATTACCACCTTAAAACCTTCTCTTCAATACAAGGTTATAATATTTTGTCTTCAAACCTTAGAAAAGGCTCTTGACCAAGCTAAAAGACAAGATTTCCTTATGAACCAAATTGAACCATTTCATAATTCAGTCAAGTAATATTTAATGTCATCACTAGCACAAATTATCAATCTAAATCCCCTCTAACTAAAACATGAGCACTCAAATTTGACACTCTAACTCCCTGCCACCCACCATTGATGGTGTTAGAAATGAAAAAGATTTTATCTCCATCTAAACCTTTTATCTATAATAATATTACTCCCCCATCATGTTATGATCCAAATAAAAAAATCGGTTCCATGCTGATATTGGTCATTCTCATTAAACATGTTGTGGGCTTATAAAAATTGTGGTATATTTCATGTTACGATAGGCATTTGATCATGGCGCTATGATTAGGCTTGGACATCCTGAGTATCTTAAATATTCTCAAAAGTGAAATTTTGCCAAGTTTATAAATTCAAAATCTCAAAAAAACCCTTCCTCGTATCACACTACACAACATTCTAACGAATATGTTTATGTTATTGATGTTGATTATGATCAATCTTATACTAATTATCAATATGTAAGCATAGCTAAATTCAATGATCATTGCAAACCTACTCATAAAGATGTTGTTATCAAACCTAAGAAACCCTCTACTAATAATCAACTACTTAAAGGCACTGCCACTTTTCATCCTGCATCTTATAAACCATCCACTAGTCCTCCTCTTCCTTAATTTATCAATATGCATTCAGATCTACATATAACTCTTATAGATTCAGATGAAGATGAACTTAATTGTCAAGAACCTAGAACAAATAAACATGCTCTGATACCAACTTGTCAGGATCTTGCTCCACCAATAGAGCACATATGATTCCTTCTTGTATTAGCAACTAAACACAGAATTTAACTAGAATCAATAAGTAACTAGAAATATGAAACAACACAGGAATATGAGAGACAATACACAATTGTATTAATAATCACTCAGAAGAATATACAATAAAGAAGATGCCACTTCTTCTTCCACCTCAAAGGCTCACCACACCTCAAGACCTTCTTCCCTCTCTCTCTCGGTCCCAACAATCAACTCCAATACAGAATTGATGTTCACCTCTCCAACCAGTCAGTAACACGCTGCCAGTACACCAAGCACGCAACCATACTCCAAGTAGATCCCCTGCTCTCTGCTGCTACCTGCAAATCACTAGACCTTACTCACCATTGTAGATCTCCAAAAGAAAGCCATGCTCACCTGCTGACTAAGATCATACAAATACGAAGAACCCTTCTGATTCTCCAAACCAGTACCCACTTGGTATTGTGGCACTAGGAGGAACACACCATTGCTCTCCTCTCTTAGAAGGAGCTTAGATGCTCTCTTACTCTCTAGCTACACACATCCCTGCAGACCAACCTGATCTTACTTATCACATGTAGATCTCCACCATGATCCTGCAACACCCTGCATATCAAACTTGATCTTACATACATGGGGAATCCTACTTGATTCCACCATGGGAAGAACTCTCCAAGTTCTACACTTGGGTTCTACAAGTTCAACACTTAACAATATAGCCCATGAGTCTATTATATAGATCTCATGCATACAATAATTAGACAAGCGGCTCAAAGACTCGAACTGGTCTTTATCATGCAAACTCTGTGTTCACTTAACTGACTATTCGTCAACAGTAGTTTTGACCGCCACAGGCGACCAACATCGGTCCCTACCTTCTTGGAGGTGACCAACGCTGGCCGATCTCCTGCTGATGCCGGTTCCCTTCTGCGCTTCCCCTGACTGACGTCGGTTGTGGCCTGCCGATGTCGGTGACTGCATACGTTCAGAAACCTCCTATTTGCAATAAGGTGAAGCTTTTAGCTCCACACCCTAACAATCTCCCACTTGGAGATAAATAGCTGCACCTGTACCCATACCAGTACTCTATCTAATCTGCATCTTGGCTTGTATTCCTCTTCAAGCTCCCACTTGAAGACAACCCACCACACTCCTTGTGGTGTTAATCCTGTGCCTGAATTTCTTCATCCTCAGCTTACCTTCTTCTGTCGTTGCTATACTCCCACTCAATCAGAAACCCTGTGAGTAACCTGTAATCAACAAACCACTAACCAGATCTGGCCATCTGTTAGTCAAACTCACTCTAAGAACATCCAACCTTGCTCTGATACCATTTGATAGTATCAGCTCTTGAACCTACAACCAAGGCTCTGATACCACTTGTCAGAAACCTAGAACAAATAAACATGCTCTAATACCAACTTGTCAGGATCTTGCTCCACAATAGAGCACATATGATTACTTCTTGTATTAGCAACTAAACACATAATTTAACCAAAATCAATAAGTAATTAGAAATATGAAACAACACAAGAATATGAGAGACAATACAGAATTGTATTAATAATCACTCAGAAGAATATACATAAAGAAGATGCCACTTCTTCTTCCACCTCAAAGGCTCGCCACACCTCAAGACCTTCTTCCCTCTCTCTCTCGGTCCCAACAATCAACTCTAATACAAAATTGATGTTCACCTCTCCAACCAGTCAGTAACACGCTGCCAGTACACCAAGCACGCAACCGTACTCCAAGTAGATCCCCTGCTCTATGCTGCTACCTGTAAATCACTAGACCTTACTCACCATTGTAGATCTCCAAAAGAAAGCCATGCTCACCTGCTGACTAAGATCATACAAATACGAAGAACCCTTCTGATCTGGAGGTGACCAATGCTGGCCGATCCCTGCTGATGTCAGTTTCCCTTTTGCACTTCCCTGATGAACGTCGGTTGTGGCCTGTCGATGCACATGAAACATCTTACACCGAAGATGATTTCATTGTCAATGAGTATGGGTTGGCCAAACTCTTTAAATATCCCTTAGCGATGTCTCCTCACACTTTTAGTACTATGGGCCTCTCCACTACTGATGTTCTAACTGAAATAGATGCATGTGTTATCTCTCCATCCTATTATGATACTTATATTCTAGTGCAAGCTTAGTCACGATATCTAAATGTATTACATTATTAAAAGACATTAACTAAAATACATGCCTTCAATCACAATGTCCATGTCATTCACATATCTTATAATAGTATATAAAAACCAAAAGGTTATGTACAACCTACCAATGCACCTTTGATAGATACTCCCTAGTTATCTAATAAATTAACCAATTTGATCTAATCCAACCCCTAACACCTAATTGCACTAATCAAATAATGTTAATCCAACATCCACTACCTTCCATAGATCCTCCTACACAACCCACATATATGCCTATTATCCATAATCTAATCGCCACTAATGATAGTAATTCTCCCACTATCTTGATACCAAATGTTATTGACCAATGTCACATCCCTACTCCTGAAATCACCTTAGATGCACAAGTTATAGTCATCCGACAAATACATTCCAAATTCAATAATTGTGGCTAGAAAATTTTGGATCTTGAAGTAGATATTGAATATTATGGACCCTTACCCACACTTCATACTAATGAAGACATCTTAGAAGTACTCCATGCTCACGAGCCTCAACTCCCACACCAACATCATAAGCTAGGTCATTTCTAGAAAAAGGCTCCTTGTTTCAATAATTTCATTGCTAGTATCGACACCAACACACATCATGTTTCCTCACTCTATCCTGATCGCTATCATTTCCAAGATGAAAATGATATGCTTATTGAATAAATCATGGTAATTAATCATGGAACCACTATTGTTCCTTGACCTATCATTGTCTCCAAAGAACTCTAACCTACAAAATATGACAATTTATTTTATTCTTCAATAATTTCATGAAGCTTTCACATGGACATATAAAGATATGCCTGGCATTGACCCTATTATTATGTTCCATAGTATAATCACTTA
Organism: Torreya grandis; assembly: GCA_037957365.1. NCBI lineage: Eukaryota > Viridiplantae > Streptophyta > Pinopsida > Cupressales > Taxaceae > Torreya > Torreya grandis. The sequence continues at coordinate 2,856,902 of JARHVA010000247.1, read as the reverse complement.
TCTTGATGTGAAACATGTGCATCAAAAACAATGTAAATTACCTCCTGAGATTTATACCCTATGTCACAAAGAGATCATCAAGATCCTAGATGCTAAATTCATCAAACATGTCGATTACTTAGAATGGGTCTCCAATGTTATTCTCATATGCAATAAATTCACCATGGTTATTCGCATATATATAGACTTTCATAATCTTAACTTAGCTTATCCCAAAGATAACTTTCTCTTACCATCAATTGATGCCATCGTCGATTCCACCTCTAGCTATGAAATGTTACCTCTCATGGATGGTTTTTTGAGATATAATCAAATTCACATTGCTCCCAAAGATCAATATAAGACCACATTTACAACAAAATGGGGCACCTATTACTACGTCAAAATGCCTTTGGTCTGAAAAATGTTGGTGTCACTTATCAATGTGCAATGACCCATAAATTTCATGATCTCATACACAAAATTTTTGAAACCTATGTAGATAACCTTATCACCAAATTTAAGCATCATGAAAATCATCTTCATGATCTCGCTATCATCTTTGATTGTCTCATTAAATACAAAGTTAGACACAATCCTTACAAATGTGTTTTTGGTGTCACTTCTGGTAAAATATTAGGTTTTCTAGTTTCTCTTCAAGGAAATGACATTAATTTAGCTAAAATCAAAGCTATTGCCAAAATACCTATTCCTTGATCTATTTTATACATACGAACATACCTTAGAAGACTCAAGGCAATCCAATGTTTCATTCCTGAGATGGCTTACCTATTTATTCAATTAATTCCCTCCTTAAGAAAGTTGTTGCTCTGGAATGGATTGATTCATGTCCAAAATCATTTTATTGTATGAAATAATCACTCCTGCATCCTCCCACTCTTTGAACTCTTTCTAATGATCACTTCTCATCTGTTACACTTTATATGCCCACATATCAGTTTGGTAAATGCTTGCCCAACAAGATGAAAAAGATCATGAAATGTCATATATTATATCAGTCATGCTTTAATAGACTATGAGACATTTTATACCAAAGTCAAATGTGATTGTCTTGCCATTTATTTCATAGCTGAAAAACTTTTCCATTACAAGCTTTATCAAACAACTTATGTCATCATCCATTCTGATACTCTTCATCATTTCTTCTCAGAATATTTCTTACCCGATGATAGGATTGGTGAATAGGTGGTCATTTTGATGGAATTTGATTTACAAACCATTATGCAAAAAATAATTAAAGGCCAAGTAATTATTGACCAACTTGTTGCAATTCTTATACCAACCACTGATCATCTTAAAGACACTCTTCCTAATTAATAATTATTTTATATTGAAAGCTATTAATTAGGCTATCTCACTTAAAGATTATTTTCATAATTTTATAGCTAACCCTGAGACAAATAATCTTGATGAACCAAACACTTCCATTCCTAAAGTAAAACCGAAAGTCATCATTGAAAAATTATCTGAAGTTGTAATTGACCTACGTGAATATACTTAAACTCTCCATTTCAATGGTGCTAAATGTCTTCAAGGTGTTAGGGTACAATGAGTTTTAGTTGATCCTCACAGTAAAGTTATACCTCTTGATTTTTGATTAACCTTCGATGTTAATAACAACATGGTTGAATATGAATCCCTCATCCTAGGCATGCAAGTTGTCATTGATTTAGACATCCCTTACCTACATGCTTTAGGTGATTCACAGCTCATTTCTCTTCAAGTCAACAATGACTACCACTACAAGAGTGAAAATCTCATCGATTATCATTAAATTGATATCACTCTTGCTCAAGAATTCAAATCCTTAACTATAGAACCAATTCCATGAGAGAATAATGCCATAGCTGACTCACTTGCTTCATCCACCTCTCTTTTTCACCCTTATCAAGTTCTTCATGATTCCCAATTTCTCATACACATACACAAATCTCCATCTTCATTACTAACAGTAATAATTGGAAGAGAGAAGCAAATAAATTATAACACGATTAAAATAAAAGAATAAACATAATAATACTATTTGTTATTCCATTTGGCTCAATACATTCGAGACTCAATTCAAACAAGATGATTTTATTCAATTATTTGAGAGATATTTATACAAATACTTGATCTTATGAAGTAGGAATCAAGTTTTATCCTTCACAATATTATCTCCACTTATCTCTCATCCATTATTCTCTCTCTCAAACTTATCTATGTGAGTTGCATAACAACTCTTATTAATTTTATCTTGCTTATTATAACATATTTACTCACCCATGTGAATACTAACAATTGTTTTTCTAACATTCCCCCCTTAATTTGAACATGGGAGAAGACAAACATATACTTCTAATGTTGTTTTATAAAAACACTATTTAGATTGCGTACAAATCCATCATGTTGCTTCTTTACCCTCATAAAGGCATAGCTCTTGAGCTAAATTCTATGGAACCGTTCCCATCCCTTGGGTTCACGAATCCTAAATCCTCTAGATTCTTAGAGTTTTTGAACTATCTGAACAACCATCCATGTCGAGTTTACCTCAAAATCTTCTCTTTCCCACAAAAAATTCTTCTTTGGAATATGCATGTTTCCCAAATGTTGCTATATGGGTTTATTGAGCACACAGTAGAAACATAAAAATGTTAAAAAAGAAAAACAAGAAAAAACATGCCACTAATACATCAAGCAGTCCCATCACTAGAAGCTGATGAGAGGATGCTAAAATTCCTCCTTCCATGCCTCCATCTTCCTATGTTTTGATACTTACTTAACAAATGTGATCATGATGCTCAATTTTATAATTCACCCCCACAAGATGGACGTTGTCTATTATTGAAAATGCATCCAATTACAATTGAGGCCAATTTTCAATTTTTATTCTTGTTTTTATTTTGATTTTTTAATTTTTAGTTTTTTGACACTTTTGATGAAATTTTATTAAAACAAATCTGACTCTTTTGACACTAATAAAGACTATTTTATCTTTAACTTTATTAATGACCATTATGACCCATAATGACTAATGAACATTGACACTTTTTAAATTGACTTGCAAAGGACTTTATGCTTTGACTAACCATATGACATAAAATGTTGACATTGTTACAATGATATTGAAAATATATTAAAAATGACAAACTTTTGACTTATTTGAACTAACAAAAAGATATTGCAAGATATAATAAATAAAATTGATTTTAAACACAAGAAAATATTAATCTTTGATGAACTTATGAAAACTATTTTGATCACAATACCTATCTATTTGCAACCAAACAAAAAACAATGAAATATTAATATTTCACAACCTAAAATCACTTTTATTTAAATAACTAATACCATGGATGATGAATCATTTGGTAGTTTTGAGAGAAACCATTCATATATGAAAAATTGGTAAGAGCAAATTATGGAGATCAGCATAGAAAGAGCAAAAGGCAATGAGATAGGGAAGGGTGGATACAAACTATGAAGAATAGGCTTGGATTGATGGGACAAGGAATTCACAATCCCTAGCTAGGGTGATGCCTATCCAATTTGCAAAAACCAAATTTATAATGCAATGAATGCATGGTCAAGTGTAATGTAGGTCGATGTTATTTTTATGAACAACCAATGTATAATAGTTGAATCAATGCAAAAATGAGCTACATCAAATTTTAAGCATACACCTTTGAACAATAGTTGTATAATGAAGGCAAATCTTGCATAGAAACCAAGCTGTGACGAGGAACGCCTAGTGTGAAAGAAGAGTGAAACATCTAAAGAAATATATAAATAGTTATGGCATGGTATTTTTTGAGATATTTGGAGAGCTTGGAAAGAGGATATGGAAAGATAATACAAGGCTTTTGACTGCTAGGTAGCTTATGCATACAAATCATGAACCAATAGCAACCAAGACATGTTAGCAAATTGCATGTAGATTTGGCAGGAGAAAGAAGATTTTTTAAGGCACGATCTAGTATAATCAATGTTGTACATGACATTGAAGCATACTAGTAGAAATTTTGCATGGACAGAGGATAGTACAATAACTCCTGTAGACTCTCATGATTGATGTAAAACACCTATTCTTATACCACTAATAATAATCAAAAGAGCCGAGTGCATAAATTATAACACAATTAAAACACAAGAATAAACATAATAATACTATTTTTTATTTCATTCCATTCAATACATTTGAGACTCAATTCAAATGAGATGATTTTATTCAATCATTTGAGATATGGGTCGATGAAAAAAGTTGGAGAACAAAAAGTATGACAATCCCCCAACTTTTAAATTTTTTTACAAAGGGTATATGCCATTTTTTTTAAATTTTTGAGGCTCTGGCTTATGCCTAAGCCTCAATGGCATATGCCTTTTCTAATTGACAAATGGTGTATACCCTTTATAAATCAAAGGGAGTACGCCCTTTGTAAAGTGTGTATGCCCTATATATTTTTCATTTATTTTGCAAGCAAAGTCATGGCCATTGCATTTTTATCTTTCTCCTCTCATTGTTTGTCAAAATAAGATTCACATATGCACTTTGGAGTTTCATCATGTTGTCCCCCAAAAATATCACTCATTTTTGAGACAACATTTGAACTATTTTGGTCCTACAGACCAAAATCCTCTCTTCCCCTTTCAAAAATTGTTCTGAGCATTCAGGTTCTTCATTTTTCAAAGCTTTCTCAGAAATCTATGAACTCTGCAGGCTTGAATCTACGGACTCTGCAGGCTCGAATCTACGAACTCTGCAGGCTCGAATCTACGGACTCTGCAAGAAGAAATCTATGGACTCCCCCAGTTCTACAGACTTGATAGGTCGAACTACAAACTTCACAGATGGTTTTTAAAGACTCTGCAAGCTAGATTTCTACTGACTCTTTCAAAGTTAGAGAAAATTAAGGACTTGGATTCTATGGACTCTACAGGCAGGCTCGAATCTACGAACTCCCCCAGATCTATGAACTCATTTATACGGACTCTGCAAGTTGGTTTTTACAGACTCTGCAGGAAATAAATGGGTTCAACACTTAGCCATTTTTTCAATCGAGAAGTTCAAAGGGGTCTTCCAAGAGCCCGAAGGACAAGTACCCTTGCGGAGGGCACTTTGGAGCCAAAATGGACCCTTGCAATTTTTTCAAAAGGCAACCTTGGAGGTCAAACAGCCCTTGCGGAGGGCAGGCAGGGAGCAAGTGGACCATTTCAAAGGCCAAGTGAGCAAAGGAATTCCTTCGAAAGGAAATCCCACAGTAAATTTGTTAAGGACATTTCCTTCAGACAAAAAGTCTGAAGGAATTCCTTCAGACTTTTTTCTGAAGGAATTAACCCGACCAAAGTATGAAGCTCGAAGCCAGAGGGAAAGCCCGATGGTAAGCTGGAGAAAGGAACATTTCCTTTGGACAAAATGTCTGAAGGAATTCCTTCAGACTTTTGTCTAAAGGAAAAGCCTAAAGGAAAAGTCTGCCAAAAAAGGAAAAGCCCGACTGAAGAGAAAAGCCCGCAGAAAAATGCCCGATAGAAAAAGACAAAGTGCAGCGGAAGATGCCACGTGTTCTTGGTAAAGCTCGACAAAAGCTACCAAGTGTCAACATCTGTGGTCTCTCCCTTTCATTTTGTAAAGACTGTGGTGGGCCCCGAGTGAGTTGATAAAGTAAGTGGATGTTGTCACGTGTCCTCGCCTATTTCACAGTGGAACACGCCACGTGTCACTTGTTGAGATCAGCAAAAAGTGGCCAAAGCAAGCGGGAAAGACATGAAGGAGTTGCTAAGGAGGATGACGGACCCAAAAATGTCAAATTTGTGGCAATAAAATAGCTTATTGATCTTTGCAGGCTTGAGTGCGGGCTCGAATGCATTCAAAGGCTAAAATGCCAAAGGGAAGAACTGTTGAGGGAAGAACGTAAAGAGTAGCAAAGCTGAGGATATAGCCCTGAGAGCTCAAATGCTAGGAAAAGACAAAACCCAAATGGGAAAAGATAGCCTGAGGGCTCAAATCATAGCAAAAAGAGGGAAAGGCCAAAATATCTTCAAGGGAGTTATTTCCAATAGGTGAAACAGTGGATCAAGCAGACTTCTGAGCATGCCAAATCAAAGACGTGGCCTATTTTTCTTCCATAAAGTAAAGGCAAAGGGATCGCTGTGTAGACATCAGGAAAAGGACCAGACAGTTCATACCAAGAAAAAGACATATTAGATGAATGGACATGCCATAGTTAAATCAAGACACTGTTCCTAACATGGCCCTCCAAATAGAACTGAGGGTGCATTGAAGGCATTGAATGCACAGCATGGGCCATTCCATGAAACAAAGTGCCAAGTCTTTCTTGGCGACTATATATTGTAATCTCTTTTATTGTTTTAAGGGGATCTTCTCATTACCAGAAGCAAAACTCTGCCCAAATTGAAAGGCATTACTAAGACTTTGAGCTCAGATTGTCCATCATAATTCTTTGTTTGAATCAGAAAGCAAGTTACTTTCAGACTTTGTGTTGTTATAATTTGTATCATTCTAGGAGATTGTTCTTATGTCTATTTCCTAAATGTATTCTTGTTTATGCAATTTAACAAGCAGAGCTAGTGGAAGTGACAAGGAAGGTGTCCTAAAACCAGTTACTTTCAGACTTTGTGCTGACATAATTGTTTTCAGTGTGTGTTTATTTTTTGTTTCTGTGTAAAATACCTTGGGACGACTTTGTGCCCCCATTGTTCTTCGTATCTCACTCTTGGGCAGTCAATGTGGAGACTTTGTGCTACATCTTAGATTGTTGGTTACTATGTACTATGTTACCAGTTACTTATCCTACCTGAAAGAACTACTATCTCCTATAAGAACACTTTTGAAAGAAGAGAAGTGCCTTCAGTGTTTTCACCAAAATTTTATCCTTTGTTTATGAACATCAGCTCTAAAAGAAGAGAGATGGATGTTATATCATACTCCTGAGTGTTATTTTTAACTTATTTATATAATATATAGCTCCTGCATATTTATAGGCAACCTCCCCTTGATGAGAGGAGAGAATTGTCTACCTTTGGATGTGGTAAACCTGCACACTGGGCTAACCAATCTCCTTTGCTATGGATGATAAGACCTATTTTGCTCAATCAGACAGCTGACTAACAAAATATTCACCCAACAATTTTTGGCGACTCCGTTGGGGATGGACGTGTAGTCTGAAGCCTCAAGTTTCAGATTGAAGCAATCCCTACCCTTATCCATTGTATACTCTGGTGACTGTATTTTTTGTCTTACCCATTATCATTATAGCCTTACCATCTTGCTCCATCTCCATTATATCATCTAGTTTGCATAACCAGAGCCACTGGGGAAGAACGCGCAGTTTGAAGCCTCAAGCTTCACGCTGAAGCAGGGCCGGTTTTTTTCTATTTTTATTCTATAATCTGGCAGCTCCATGCTATATAAGAAGCCAAAAATCTCAAGGTGTTGTTGACCCTGTCTTTGAGTTGGTGTAGTAGAGCAATTTTGATTTGTTTCCTTCACAACCTCACCTTCAACAAACTAGGAGTCTTCCTCCTACCAACACCAGGTCACCAACACAAGGCAGAGCTTCCTTTTCTACTGTTAGCAGAGCTTTGCCCATACATACTCCACCTAGATTTGTTATCCCACTTTTACATAGTCAAGTCATGGCTCAAGGCCCTTGGGGTAACTCATTTGGCCCACTCAATTTGACTCCACCCCTACATGAACTTCCACGCAACTCAAGAAAGAATTTCTCCAAATTCTTTGGGGATGGAAGAGTTCACCCTGATGAACACATTGCAGCCTTCAGCATAGCCTGTGGCATAATAAGAGTGGAATTTGAAGACATGGTAGTCAGGCTTTTCATGGAAACACTATAAGGTGTTGTTGCAGAATGGTTCTACCATTTACAGGCTAGGTCAGTGACTGACTGGGACACACTTAAACCTAAATTTGAAGCCAGGTTCAAGCCTGCAGAAGATGCACATACCTTGCTGACTCAGCTCACATAGATGAAGAAGGAACCTCATGAACCTATGAAGGATTTCATTGCCAAGTTTGTCAAGCTCAGGAACATGATTCCTACAATTGCTCAGCCAATACCCAAAAACCTCAAATGCTTCTTCATCAACTCACAGCTGCCTGAAGTGAGTTTTTTGCTAAGACGTGCTGGCCACATACACCTTGAGGCTCCTCAAGACTAGGCTACTAAAGTGGAAGATGACCTTATCTTGGAAGGAAAGATAAAGAGAGATCTAAACAGAGGTAAATCCTCTTCATCTTCTGAGTATCCATCTACAGGCACCATGGATCAAATGGTGCAAAAGCTGGAAAATGAACTGCTAGCCTTGAAAAGACAAGTGGCCCAAGGTATGTATGCTCCTCTTTATCAGGATATGCCAAGGAGGACATTTCAAAACCATCCATATCAAGGCAATGCTGCCAGAAGTCAAGGGCAACCAAATCATTTTCCTCCCCCACAGAGGAACCTTATCCTTGAAGCACCTCCAACCAACTCAGTAGTTGGATATCTAGAAACAGAACATGATTTCTCTTTTCAACCTGAGTTTGAGCAAAAAAATGACATTGATCTCTTCACGAAAGATCAAGAAGAATCAGCTGGTGACTCCCACATTAGTTTCTTGAATTACCATGATGAACCCAGAAGTAAAGGTGAAGCAGTTGAGGGATCATATGCTATGTTCACCCAGTCCAAGAACTAGTCAGCTCAGCAGGTTAACAAAGAGAAGATAGAGGAGCAACCTCAACCAGTAATTACAATTGCTAAGCGTGAAACCACTCTACTTTTCTAGCCAAAAGACCTAGTGATTGCCAAAAAAGTAAGTGCCTCAAATATCCCTATGCCTTCTACTTCAAATTCACAGGCCAATCCTCCCCCTCCCAAAAACCAAAAGGATGAACTCCCATCCTCTCTTCCTAATCCATTTTAGTCATTTGACATAGTTGACCATGTCAAGAAAACTAAAATCCAAATGACTGAATTTGAATTCTTATAAGCCAATCCTAAGCAGTTGTGTGAAGAATAAAGCCATCCCTGTAGGACAAGAGATTAGAAAGGTAACTCATGATCCCCCAAGGAACATGCCCATCACAAATAATTTTTTCATTACTCCTCATGCTGCCCTTGAAAAAGTAAATCCTTTCTATATTTCCCTGTTGATAAATAATCACAAGCTGAGAAACTGCATCATTGATTATGGTGCTTCAGACAATGTCATTCCTGCCAAAGTGGTAGAGTCTCTTGGCCTCATATTGACTAAGACATTCCGTAGATGTTTCTCCATGGAGAACAAGAAAGTACCATTGCTGGGGCAAATCAAAGATGCCCAATTTGCATTTGTAGCCTTTTCAGACAAGAGAATCAATATGATTGTCTTGGTGGACGACGTCTTAGCATCCTATGGCATTCTGCTTGGATGAAATTTTTGCAAGGATGTGGGAGGAGAACTAAGCATGGACCTATCTGAGGCAAGGATCTCTGTCAAAGGCGTAATGAAGAGATTGCTCTCTGAAAAGGAGGCAAAATACGTGGTCACCTAAATGTCGGCCCCTACAGCTCAAATTCTATTTGAGTTTTCAGGCAAGGGTAATTACTTCTTGACTACAGAGGGTGTTCATGTTTTTGCAGATGAAAGTATTGTAGGTGGCAATCTGAAAATTGATTCAAACAAGACATTAGAAGAATTGGTAGGGTGTAGTATAGATAAAAAAGCATCTTCTACTTCTAATAAAGAGAAATCTGATAGAAGATCAGTTTATGATGATGCTTGAATTATGGAATCTGATGGCAGCAATTCTTCTACCAATGCTAGAGTTGGCACTGTGTTGATATCTCCTCGAAGAGATTTTTTTTCATGCAAGTTGTAGTTCAGCAACACCAACAACACAACTGAATGTGAATCTTTGTTGCTCAAATTGAAGGTTGTTCAAGACCAAGATGTCAAACTCATTCACACCAAAGGAGATGTTGAGATGATGGTTTGTCAGGAGTTTGATGCTGACAATCAAAACATGTGCTAGACTGAACCAATAGAATAGCAAGCTATGGTAGTGGACCATACTGCTATACTCCAAAGTCAGCAAAAAGAACTCTTCGCCAAGAGAGCAACGAGTTACGATTTTCAAATTGAAGACCACATCTTGCCATGGAGCAAGAAGAGAGAGCCAAAAGGAGTGCACAGAAAATGAGATTCCTAGTGGAGAGTTCCATTCACCCGTCACCGATTATGGGGATAAAATGGTTTCTTGTTGGTTTATCAAGATGAAATGCCATTTTAATTGTCTCACAATGGGTAGCGTCTGAATCACTTCAATTCTTGAAGTATCAGATAAGTTCACCTATACATATGTATATTTGTATAGTCTTTGTTTCTGCTTTGTGTCATTTGTTTTCATTTTTTAGAGCCTTTCTTTTTGGTAGCATGACTCCATAGCCCAATGACATACTTCAAAAGCACTAGAGATTTTGGTTTCTACTCCCCTCAGCTATTTCAAGTTTTCAACTGAAGGAAGTTCCCCAACTGGAGCCAATTGTTGTCCCCCAAAAATATCACTCATTTTTGGGACAACATTTAAACTATTTTGGTCCTACAAACCAAAATCCTCTCTCCCCCTTTCAAAAATAGTTCTGAGCATTTAGGTTCTTCATTTTTCAAAGCTTTCTCAGAAATCTACGAACTCTGCAGGCTTGAATCTACGGACTCTGCAGGCTCGAATCTATGGACTATGCAGGAAGAAATCTACGGACTCCCCCAGTTTTACAAACTCTACAGGTCGAACTACGAATTTCACAGATGGTTTCTATGGACTCCACAAGCTAGATTTCTATGAACTCTTTCAAAGTTAGAGAAAACCACGGACTTGGCTTCTACAGACTCTGCAGGTAGGCTTGAATCTACATACTCCCCTAGATCTACGAACTCATTTCTATGGACTCTACAGGTTGGTTTCTACGGACTCTGTAGGAAAAAAATGGGTTCAACACTTAGCCATTATTTCAATCGAGAAGTTCAAAGGGGTCTTCCAAGAGCCCGAATGATAAGTGCCCTTGTGGAGGGCACTTTGGAGCCAAAATGGACCCTTGCAACTTTTTCGAAAGGCAACCTTGGAGGTCAAACAGCCCTTGCAGAGGGCAGGCGGGAAGCAGGTGGACCGTTTCAAAGGCTGAGCGAGCAAAGGAAATCTTGCAAAAAAGTTGTTAAAGACGTTTCCTTCAGACAAAAAGTCTGAAGGAATTCTTTCAGACTTTTTTCGAAAGAATTAACCCGACCAAAGGATGAAGCCCGAAGCCTGAGGGAAAGCCCAATGGTAAGCTAGAGAAAGGAACATTTCCTTCAGACAAAATGTCCAAAGGAATTCCTTCAGACTTTTGTCTAAAGGAAAAGCCCGAAGGAAAAGTCTGCCAAAAAAGGAAAAGCTTGACTGAAGAGAAAAGCTCACGAAAAAATGCTCAATGGAAAAAGACAAAGTGTAGCGGAAGCCATCACATGTCCCTGGTAAAGCTCGACGGAAGCTGTCAAGTGTCAACATTCGCAGTCACTCCCTTTCATTTTGTAAAGACTGTGGTGGGCCCCGGGTGAGTTGATAAAGTAAGCGGATGCTGCCATGTGTCCTCACATGTTTCACAGCGAAACACGGCACGTGTCACTTGTTGAGATCAATGGAAAGTGGCCAAAGCAAGCGAGAAAGACATGAAGGAGTTGCTAAGGAGGATGATGGACTCAAAAACATTAAATTTGTGGTAATAAAATAGTTGATTGATCTTTCCAGTCTTGAGCATGGGCTTGAATGCATTCAAAGGCTAAAATGCCAAAGGGAAGAACTACTGAGGGAAGAACATAAAGAGCAGCAAAGTTGAGGATATAACCCGAAGAGATCAAATGCCAGGAAAAGACAAAACTTGAAAGGGAAAAGATAGCCTGAGGGCTCAAATCATAGCAAAAAGAGGGAAAGGCCAAAATATCTTCAAGGGAGTTATTTCCAATAGGTGAAATAGTGGATTAAGCAGACTTCTGAGCACGCCAAATCAAAGACGAGGCCTATTTTTTTTCCATGAAGTAAAGGCAAAGGCACAGGTGCGTAGACATCAGGAAAAGGACCAGATAGTTCATACCAAGGAAAAGACATATTAGATGAATGGACATGCCATAGTTAAATCAAAACACTGTTCCTAGCATGGCCCTCTAGATAGAACTGAGGGTGCATTAAAGGCATTGCATGCACAGCATGAGCCATTCCATGAAACAAAGTGCCAAGTCTTTTTTGGTGGCTATATATTGTAATCTCTTTTATTGTTTTAAGGGGATCTTCTCATTATCAGAAGCAAAACTCTACCCAAATTGAAAGGCATTACTAAGACTTTGAGCTCAGATTTTCCATCATATTTCTTTGTTTGAATCAGAAAGCAAGTTACTTTTAAACTTTCTGCTATTATAATTTGTATCATTCTAGGAGATTGTTCTTATGTCTATTTCCTAAATGTATTATTGTTTATGCAATTTAACAAGTAGAGCTAGTGGAAGTGACAAGGAAGGTGTCTTAAAACCAATTACTTTCAGACTTTGTGCTGACATAATTGTTTTCAGTGTGTGTTTATTTTTTGTTTCTATGTAAAGGACCTTGGAAAGACTTTATGGCCCCATTGTTCTTCGTATCTCACTCTTGGGTAGTCAAGGTGGAGACTTTGTGCTACATCTTAGATTGTTGGTTAATCTATGCTCTGTTACCAGTTACTTATCCTACTTGAAAGAACTCATGTTGTCCCCTGCAAGAACACTTCTGAAAGAAGAGAAGTGCCTTCAGTGTTTTCACCAGGATTTTCTCCTTTGTTTATGAACATCATCTCTGAAAGAAGAGATATGGATGGTATATCCTACCCTTGAGTGTTATTTTCAATTTATTTATATAGTATATAGCTCCTGCATATTTATAGGTAACCTCCCCTTGATGAGAGGAGAGATTTGTCTACCTCTGATGTAGTAAACCTGCACATTGGGCTGACCAATCTCCTTTGATGTGGATGATAAGACCTATTTTGCTCAATCAGATAGTTGACTGACAAAATATTCACCCAACACATCCCACCAACAAGATTCGACATTCGGGTTGCTATCGATAAGGTATGTTGATTTTTATATTTTTTTTTTTTGTTTCTTTTTATATTTATTTATTCAAGTAGGATTTTGAATTTAGATTTGCATTAGATTCTCTTACATTACCTAAAATAACCTGTATTTCTACTTAAATTTAGATACATAAGTTTGATGGATCTATTGCATGAATAAAATGTTAGATAAAACCCTGCATAGTTTGATTTTGCACAAGAAGTTCAATTGTATGAGAAATACAATTCAAAACATCAAAAATTACAAATAATTATCAATTATTTGTATCACTCTTCAGTTGATAGTGCATACATTTCACTTGCCAATACATTAGAGACTATTTTTAATGAAGTGGGAAATGTAACTTCACAACTTGATGCAATGTTGCATCAAAAAGAGACCATGAAAAAATGTTATTTCAACAAATTGTCATATGAATATGTTAAGAAAAATAATAATAAAAGAAGTTGTGTACACTTTATTTGTTAAGCCTGGAACTAACAAACCTCCACCAATGAATTGCAAACACATTAGTATTGATTGGTGTGCTCATGAGAAGATGAAAAATAACTTTTGGGATAGGTGGTGGATGGTGTTTATTGAGCCTCCATGCAAAAATAATGAGGTTCCATTATACTTATTGAGAAAATTGTATTGTGAGTTTGTGTTGCAAGAAATTTCAAACTATTTTGACATGAAGGCCTCCCAAGGTATGGGAGGTGGGTCCTCATTTGATAGACCTGATTCTAGATGAGACCAAAATTGTTATAACCAAGCTCAGAGAAATAGAAGGATAATATCACATGCCTCTATTCTTAAAATTTTGCATTGTAGCATAAAGATGGACACCCTTGAGGTGGTTACAAGTCTGACACAAGTTATGATTGAGTATGGTATGTATACTTTGAATACATCTACTTAGCCTATAAGTGGTGCTAGTGGTAGTGGTGGTGTTAGTGGTGGTGTTAGTGGTAGTGGTATTAGTGGTAGTGGTAGTGGCAGTAGTGGTTTTGGTGGTGTTGGTATAGGTGCTAGTATCCCTCATATTCATGTTACAATTCTTGTGCAATATGTCACATCATGTGGGAGGAAGTGTACAAGATCTCATGTTCAGGTGAGACATACACAGAGTACATTTATAGACACTAGCATGCTAGAATTTACACCATCTGTATATGCTTCATCAATATATAACACTAGCATGTCAGACACTAGTATGGAAAAGCATATTCCACCTGTAGATGCTTCAACAATGCATGACACCAGCATGCCATACACTACATGATATGTACTAGCTTCATCGACTCCTATCACGATACGCTAGACTCCTGTTGTATAGGAGTTATCGACTTTACCATTTGTATTTGATATACGTGTTTAATTTTAATTATAGTTTGTTTATGTTTTTAAAAGAATAAAAAGTTTATTTTTTAGTATGTGTTTACTTAATTGACTAATTTATTTGACTGAACTTGTTATTTATTGCTTGTATAGATGATTGGTGATATTTTTGGTAGATTATCATGCCTTGACTCTATTATAAAGGCCTCAATTGACACATGTGTACCTATACACAAGTGTGGAAACTTTCAAATTACATATTTATTCATGTACATGTTTATTGTCCTTTAAAAAAAAACTATGTTTTGAAATATATATTATAGTCATATATTTTTATCATGTTCATTAGATTCACATATTATTCATTTATTGGTTTTATATATGATGATGGATGTTATGCGCACCCCTCATGGATGAGAATAAGGTTTTGTTGATGTTGTAGATACATCATAGAATCCACTATCTTTGCAGCAGGTCATGATTCAGGGACAGAGACTGGTGAAAACACATAGAAAAATTATTTTTAGCTTTAAGCAATGATATTTTATATCATATTTACATAAGTATATGCACATCTATATCTAACGATATATGTATGCTCCATAGGATTCCCCATCGCAGATGTATATACGATCTCATAGCCCTAGACAACCATTTAGATGGAATGCAATGAGTGTAGAATCATTTTACAAAATTTTGCTCTTGAAAAAATTATCAAATTTTTAATATACAATTTTAATGCATTAATTTTTATATTTCATATGTTGTGCAAACACAACAATTTTCATCAATTGTTGATGAAATAATGGATGACTCACATGCTAGGAGGAGAGTCTCTCATCATATTGAGGAATCCAACACCCCCTACTCTATGTCTATTCCAACAAAACACAATTTATTTGAAGGTAATGAGGAGTAAGAGAGCTAGTTGTTGTGTTAGGGGTCTAGTTGTAGGCACAATCAATTATGTATGTTGATATGGCCCACATTGTATGCTTATATGGTGAATTTTGTCTATGTACATGTTATGGTCTACATTTATCTTGATATATGTGATATTATTTATATTAAATTATGACAGAAAACTTTGCATGTATCACATATATACTATTCAACAATATGATTCCTTTACCTATGCATAATTTCTATTTTGATCATTTAATGTTTACACATATAATTGGTTAATGATCATTATTACTTCATATGGGTTTTTAAAAAATCACATTATTCTCTAAGTTAGGTGCTTCATCATTATATATATTTTACATTTACATGTGATACATACTATTTACTTGTTTCATTTACATTTAATTACATATCAATTTGCAATTGTGATGTAAGTGGACTTGGGATCAATTTCATGGACATGTAAATATTATAAATTGTACTCGATCATAATTTTTAGGAGGTCTAGTGATGCACTTGTGTATGTCTTTATGATTTTTTATCATAATGTGGTTCTCAATGTACTCTTGTTGTGCCTCATGTAGGATTTTAATTCTTTAGGATTAGATGATATGTCATCACCGTAAGTATTCTTTATTTGTTGCACAAGATCTAGCCTACATAAGGCCTCGGTAAAAAATTATTTAAAATCACAAAATATCATGTTGTCTGCATTGTTGTGCCTCATGTGGACTTTTAAGTCTTCGGGCTTAGATGATATGTCATCATCATAAGTATTCTTTATTTGTTGTGCGAGATCTAGCCCATGTAGGGCCTTGGTAAAAGATTATTGAAAAGCACAACATATCATATTGTCTGCTTATTATAAATGTGTTCTTGCTTCAATGATTCAAGGAATTTCAAGCCGTCTCATATCGTGCTTTAATTACCATGTTGTAGACATTTGCTTGGTATTTTTTCCACTATTATGTACAGGATTGACATACATGTTTTTTCTCCCCCTAATCCATTCTTTGTAGAAGTCACTACACGCTACTATTTTATAATTGAAACTCCAAATCTAGTAATCAAATGGTTTATCCATCTCTTAATCTAGTTTAATGAACAATACAACTTTCTTTGATTGATTTTGCATGTTTATCATTTTATGGGAAATCAATATCAATAATTTTTTTGATATAATTTTGTCAATATCTAATCTACTTCAAGAACTTACAAAAAATAATACTGCATTTAAAAGTTAACTTTATTTTACTTGCTTGATTAGACATTTTTCTAGATTTATAATGTCTAGTACACATCTTACAAAAAAAATTGCATGAATTGCTTCTTTCAAATTCATCATTTGGGAGAAGCTTTGCAAGATGCTTTGTTTACAAGCACACAGTAGATTTTTTAACACCGTCTTTGTTAGGACCCCATGAACAAATGTGGTCCCATAACCATTACAACATTAGATCGATCCAAGTCATTGCTCAATCCACTGTTCAAAACAATTTTCCCATATCTATGATTTGAGGGATTGAGAAGTTGCACACACCAAGAAACTCAATTTCTCCTGACTCTCTAGTTTCACAAGTGTTAGAAATTTTCAACATGGTGGATCATACACAAGTGTGTTTTTGGTAATAAATAGCCTCTCATGGATTCAAGTTATTTGTAATACATATACACCTTACCTTTCATGTTTCAGGCAATTCAAAACTTTAGACGAGCCGTCAGATCCTCCTCCAACTTTGGTCATGCATTGTAGCATAATCATGAGTGCTAGAGATGATCTATCAGCTCTTACATGTGCATAGACAAGTCCTCTAAGAAAACCTAAGAGGATTTTATCTAACTTGAGATGGATGAGACATGGCAATGAGGCTTTTCTCGCAGTCAAATCTCTCAAAATGAGCCAAAAGTTAGTCAGTGGGGACCGTATAGTCTGAATCATCAACCCAATCAATAAACCATCTATGCAAACATCTTTGGATAGGCATTTTAAGGCTAAAATGACCATTGTTCAGCCTTGATTGAGTCTCGATAATGAAGGTTGCAGTTGATTGGAGGCATCCCTTAAGAGAATCCACTTGTCCCTGAGTGTGTAAAATGAGTGAATTTTTGATATGCATTGCAAGAGAATCATCAGGGTTAGAGATAAACTTTCAACTACTACATGTGTACAGATGAGTCCTATAAGAAAGCCTATGAGGATTCTCTCTAACTTGATCAAGAGGAAATGTGAAAATGAGGTTTTTCTCACAAAATTTGGTCAGTGGAGGTCATATATTATGACTCGTCAACCCAATCGATGAACCATCTATGCAGACACATTTGGATAGGCATTTAAGGCTAAAATGACCATTATTCAATTTTGATCGGGACCTAAGAGTGAAAGTTGTAGTTGATCAGAGATATTCCTTAAGAGAATTCACTCATCCCTAAGTGTGAAAAATGAGCAAACTTCCATTGAGCATTGCAGCATTATCGTGAGGTTTATAGATGATCTATCAACTCCTACATGTGGATGGTTTCTCTGAGAAAGCCCAAGAGGATTTTATGTAACTTGAGATGGATGAGACATGGAAATGAGGTTTCTCTTACAGTCAAATCTCTCAAAATGGGCCAAAAGTTGGTCAGTGAGGGTCGTATATTCTGACTCATCAGCCCAATTGACAAATTGTCTATGCAAAAATATCTAGATAAGCATTTTAAGGCTAGAATAGCCATTATTTGATCTCGGTCAAGCCCCAAGAGTGAAAGTTACAATTGATTAGAGGCATCCCTTAAGAGAATTCACTCATCCCTAAGTGTGTAAAATGAGCAAACTTTCATCAAGCATTATAGCATAACCATGAGGGTTAGAGATGATTCATCAGCTCCTATACATGCATGGATGAATCCTCTAAGAAAGCTGAGGAGGATTTTATATAACTCAAAATAGATGGGATGTAGAAATGAGGTTTCTCTCGTAGCTAAATCTCTCAAAATGGGCCAAAAGTTGGTCAATGGAAGCCATATATTTTGACTCATCAGCCCAATCAACAAATGGTTTA
Source organism: Torreya grandis (assembly GCA_037957365.1). Classification (NCBI taxonomy): domain Eukaryota; kingdom Viridiplantae; phylum Streptophyta; class Pinopsida; order Cupressales; family Taxaceae; genus Torreya; species Torreya grandis. The sequence continues at coordinate 2,838,522 of JARHVA010000247.1, read as the reverse complement.
CATGGACACATCCAGATAGATGTTTTAAGGCTATAACATTCATTATTTGATCTTGATCAAGCCCCAAGAGTGAAAGGTACAGTTGGTTGGAGGTATCTCTTAAAAAATTCACTCATCCCTAAGTATGCAAAATGAGCAAAATTTTGTCAAGCATTGTAGCATAATCATGAGGGCTAGAGACTAGTTGTCAACTCTTACATGTGTACGAATGAGTCCTCTAAGAGAACCCAGGATAATTTTATCTAAATTGAGATGGACAAGATGTTGCAATGAGGTTTCTCTCACAGCCAAATCCCTTAGAATGGGCTAAAAGTTGGTCAGTGGGGGTCGTATATTCTAACTCATCAAACCCAATCAATAAACCGTCTATACGAACACATCTAGATAGGCATTTTAAGGCTAGAATGACCATTGTCCTATCTCAATCAGGGCTTGAAAGTGAAATTTGTAGTTGGTCAGAGGCATCCATTAAGATAATTCACTCGTCTCTGAGTGTGCAAAATGAGCAAACTTTTGTCAAGCATTGTAGCATAACCATGAGGGCTAGAGATGAGTCATCATCTCCTACACATGCACAGACAAGTCCTCTAAGAAATTTAGAGAGTATTTTATCTAAATTGAGATGGACGAGACATGGCAACAAGGTTTCTCTCACGGCCAAATCTCTCAAAATGGGCCAAAAGTTGGTCAATGGGGTCTGTATATTCTGACTCATCATCCCAGTTGATAAATCATCTGTAAAAACACATTTATATAGGCATTTTAAGGCTAGAATGGATTTTTTCCAATGTTGGTTGAGCCCTAAGAGCAAAATTTACAATTGGTCAAAGGCATCCCTTAAGAGAATTCACTCATCCTTGAGTGTGCAAAATGAGCAAACTTTTGTCGAGTGTTGTAGCATAATCGTGAGGGTTAGAGACAAGTCATTAGCGCCTACACATGCATAGATGAGTCCTCTAAGAAAGCCTAGGAGAATTTTATCTAACTCGAGATAGATGAGATGCGGTAATGATATTTCTCTCATGGCCAAATCTCTCAGGAATGGGCCAAAAATTAGTTAGTGGAGGTTGTATATTCTAACTCGTCATCCAATCGAGGAACCATCTATGTAAACATGTTTGAATAGGAGTTTTAAGGATAGAATGACTGTTGTCCAATTTTGGTCGACCCTCGAGAGAGAAGGTTACAGTTGATTGAAGGCAATGCTTAAGAGAATCCACCCATCCCTGAGTGTGCAAAATGAGTAAACTTCTGATGTGCATTTAGGAGAACCGTGAGGGCTAGAGATGAACCATCAGCTCTTACACATACATGAATGAGTCTTCTAAGATATCCTAGGAGAATTTTATCTAATTTGAGATAGATGAGATATGATAATGAGGTTTTTATCATAGTCAAATCTCTCATAATAAGCTAAAAGTTGGTCAGTAAGGGTCGTACAGTCTAACTCATCATCCTAATTAAAGAACTTTATGTGCAAACATGTCAAGATAGGTGTTTTAAGGCTAGAATGATCATTGTCCAATCTCGATCAGCCCCCAGGAGTGAAGGTTACTATTGATAGGAAGCATCACTTAAGAGAATCCACTCATCTTCAGTGTGTAAAATGAGCAAACTTCTAACACACGTTGTAGGAGAAACATGAGGGATAGAGACAAACCATCAGCTTCTACACGTGCATGGATGAGTCCTCTAAAATATCTTGGGAGGATTTTATCTAATTTTGAGATGAATGAGATGCAGCTATGAGGTTTATCTCACAGCTAAATATCTCAAAATAGTACAAAAGTTAGTCAATGGGGGCCATATAATTTGACTCATCAACTTAATCAAAGAACTGTCTATGCGGACACCTCTGAATAGGCATTTTAAGGATAAAAAAACTATTGTCTAGTCTTGTTCAATCCCTTACAGTGAAGGTTGAAGTTGATCAGAGACATCCCTTAAGAGAATCCACTCATCCTTGAGTGTACAAAATGAACGAATTTCTATCGCACATTGCAGGAAAACCATGAGGGATAGAGACAAACTGTCATCTTCTACACATGCATAGATGAGTCCTTTAAGAGAGATTGTGAGTATTTTATCTAACTTAAGATGGATGAGATGCATCAATAAGGTTTTTAGCGCATCTAAATCTCTCAAAATTGATCAAAAGTTTGTTAGCAAGGATCATATATTCCAACTCATTAGCCCAATAAATGAACCATCTGTGTAGACATGTCCAAATAAGCATTTTAAGGCTAAAAAAACCATTATCTGGTCTCATTCAACCCTTGGCAATGAAGGTTGTAGTTGATCAAAAGCAATGCTTAAGAGAATCCACTCATTCCTAAGTGTGCAAAATAAGCAAACTTCTGTTGAACATTGTAGGAGAACTGTGAGGGCTAGAGACTAGTTGTCAAATCCTAAATGTGCATAGATGAGTCCTCTAAAAGAGGTCAAGAGGATTTTATCTAACTCAATCAATAGGAGATGAAATAATGAATTTTTTCTTGCAGCCAAATCTCTCAAAATAGGCCAAAAATTAGTTAGCGGGGGCCGTATATTATGACTCATTAGCCCAATCGATGAACCGTTTACGTAAACATGTATAAATAAGCATTTTAAGGCTAAATCAACCATTGTCTAGTCTCAGTCTCCCGTAACAAAAGTTGTAGTTGACTGGAGGCATTGTTTAAGAGAATCCACTGATCCCTGAGTGTGCAAAATGAGTGAACCTCCAACATGCATTGTAGGAGAATCATGAGGGCTAGAGATGAATCATCAGCTCCTACACATGCACAAATGAGTCCTCTAAAAGATCTTGGGAGTATTTTATCTAACTTGAGATGGATAAGATATGGAAATAAGGTTTCTCTCAAAGCTAAAATCTTTTAGAATAGGCTAAAAGTTGGTCAGTGGGGGCCGTATAGTCTGACTCATCATCCCAATTGATAAATTATCTATGTAAACACCTCTAGAGACATTTTAAGGCTAGAACGACCATTTTTAATCTCAGTCAGGCATCAAGAGAAAAGGTTACAGTTGATCGAAGGCATCCCTTAAGAGAATCCACTCGTCCCTAAGTGTTCAAAATGAGTGAACTCTTGTTGCACATTGCAAGAGAACTGTGAGGGTTAGAGATAAATTATCAGCTCTTATACGTGTAAGATGAGTCCTCTAAGAAAGCATATGAGGATTTTATCTAACTCAAGATGGACAAGACATGGAAATAAGTTTCTCTCATAGCCAAATCGCTTAGACCAAGCCAAATGTTGGTCAACGGGGGATGTATAGTCTAACTCGTCAATCTAATCGATGAATTGTCTATGCAAACACCTTTGGATAGATATTTTAAGGCTAGAATGATCATTATTCAGTTTTGATCAGGCCTCAGAAGTGAAGGTTGTAGTTGATCGGAGGCATCTCTTAAGAGAATCCACTCATCCTTGAGTGTGAAAAATGAATGAACTTCCATTGCGTATTACAAGAAAATAGTGAGGGAAAGAGATGAATCGTCAGCTCCTACACATGCACAAATGAGTCCTCTATGAGAGAATGGGAGGATTCTCTCTAACTCAATCAGGAGGAGATGTAAAAATGAGGTTTTTCTCATAGCCAAATCTCTCAAAACAAGTCAATAGTTGGTTAGTAAGGGGTGTATAGTCTGACTAATCAACCTAATCGATGAACCATCTACATGAACACCTCTGGATAGGCATTTTAAGGCTAGAACAATCATTGTTTGGCCTAATCCAGGCCTCAAGTCCCTTAAGATAATTCACTCATCCCTGAATGTGTAAAATGAACAAACTTACAATGATGTTGCAAGAGAACCGTGAAGGCTAGAGACAATCATCAGCTCCTACACATGAAAAACTGAGTCCTATAAGAGTGTCTGAGAGTATTCTCTCTAACTTGATTATAAAGAAACATGGAAATGAGGTTTATTTCCTAGCCAAATCTCTCAGAATAGGCCAAAAGTTGATTAGTGGGGGCCATATATTCTAACTCATTAGCCCAGTCGATGAACCATCTGCATGAACACGTCAGAATAGGTGTTAAGGTTAGAATGATTGTTTTCCAATCTTGGTTAACCCGTGACAATGAAGGTTGTAATGGATCGGAGGCATCCCTTAAGAGAATCCACTCGTCTCTAAGTGTGTAAAATGAGTGAACTTCCATCACGTGTTGCAGGAGAACTATGAGGGCTAAACATGAACCATTAGCCCCTACACATCCTCTAAGAGAGCCTAGGAGGATTCTCTCTAACTCGATCAGAAAGAGACCTGGAAACGAGGTTTCTCTCACAGCCAAATCTCTTAGAATGGGCCAAAAGTTGGTCTGTAGGGACCATATATTCTAACTCATTATCCCAATCAAAGAACCATCTACATGGACACATCAGGATAGGCATTTTAAGGTTATAACGATCATTTTTAAATCTTGATTAGCCTTTGGCAATGAAGGTTGCAATTGATCAAAGGCATCTCTTAAGAGAATCCATTAATCCCTAAGTGTGAAAAATGAACGAATTTTCATCATGTATTGCAGGATAACTATGAGCGCTAGAGACTAACTTTCAGCTCCACATGTGCATTGACAAGTCCTCTAAGAGAGCATAGATAAGACTATTTTCATGTTTTCATGAAAGGATAAATAGAGAGAAGGTGAAAACTAGTTTGCTTAAGGTAGATAAAATTAATATGAAGTGTTTTATGGCTTCTCTTTGTTTCAAGAAGATAATCTTCTCTACTCACCGCACCAACCACATGAAGGTGGAATCTTATCTGGTGCCACTAACCTACATTAAAATTGTTAGTAAAAATTTTAAACAAAAATAAATACATAATGATAAAATAGTTGAAAATTAAAATACATTGAATCAAATAACTTTACTATATTAATTTGAAACACTAGATAAACTTACTAATTCAATCTAATGTACCTTCAGGATTAGTTCTATTTGCAATTGTTTCAAGAATCACTTCGTGGTCAAATTCATGCACTTTCCACAAAGTTCTATTGTTAGGCTTTCTGTGATAATTGATCATTTGAATATTTGTAGCAATAACCATATTTGAATAATGAAGCTCCACCTTGTGTGTTTCAAATTCCTCAAATAATAATTATTTTATTTTTTTATGATAGTACCTACAAAGACAGGTTTTGGTAACCACTATGGATCTAGTGGGATAAATTAGCTCTTCTCCATCCATAACATTTGTGGTTAATTTTTTTGCCTCCACACAATGACACAAGTAATAATATGTTCCCTCATCATTATCCTCAGGCGCAATGACTAAAAAAGCATGGCTTGCATTTTAAGTATAATCAAATTGTAAGCACATCTAGGAAAAAATAAAAATATCACTAATATCTAAGGTTGTATATTTAATTTTTTTTTAAATTGTCCCTGATTGCACAAGATCTGAGATGTGGTCAAAGTCAACTAATGATGTCATTTCAAGATATGTCAATTGTTGAAGTGAATGGATATTCTCTACAGGTGATATGGGTCAAAAATACCATTTGTCAACCCATTTTTTTGACTCGCATTCATTCCAATTAAATTTCATACATGAGGAACAAAAACATACCATATCCCAAGTATAAATAGTCCACGAACTTGAATTTGAGCTTTGAATGGAATGGAAAACACTAGATCCAGGTACCGCAATGCAATCTTCATACATTACCTTATGTCGTTCCTCTATTAACCAAAAGAATATTCATACATGATAATGTTTAGATGATCTATGACAAATATTTTTATTACACCAAATCACAATACTTGCAGCATCAATCAAATTAGCATTATCCTTGTGTTTTGTTTGCTCTCTTTTAATGGTTATTTTTACACATATACCTGCACCATCATATTCCCTTTTTTCATGCCCAATATCAAAAAAGCTCCAAAAATGTTGAATGCCATTCTTCTTATGCATTTTGCTTAACCAATAAAACATTTGATAATTTTTAAATTGCCCTACAAAATTGTCTGACCAAATGTAGTGTGTATCAAACATGATTTCTCTTGCATTCATATTTATATAAAATATCCCAAAACAACCCTAGACAAACTCTGAAGAATACAATCTGTCATTGCTCATATAAAAGTGATACTCCCTCAAAATCTTTTTGTTATCATCTATGCTATCAAGTGCATGTTTGAATGTAATATGAATAAAAATTCCAACTTGGATTGTATTATAGTATTGGGATTGAACCTCATTATGTGGTTATAGTGTGTAGTTCTCAGCAAAGTCCACAACTGAAATAATGATGCCAATTGGGAAGTTGTCCTTGCATACCTTGAATTGATTATCTAATCATTTTTATTTGTGTGTGTCTTGCATATTGGTAGATAATATTCTTCTTGAATTAAAACATGAAATCAGATACAAAAACTTTGTTCATAACTAATTCACATCTTGATGACTCTTTTCCATCTTTTAACACGTAATTTACATATTTGTATTTCTTATAATCAACTATTTTCTTTCCAAATTCATGTGAAATATCTTCATGTATACAACTTGTCAAATTTAACAAACTACCACAACTATTTCATGTTCCATCTAAACATTATTTGGCAAAAAAAATTATCCCTCAGGTCTTTGATAAAAATGACTTTGGATTAATTCTCTTGATGTCTTAGGTGGGGAAGACACCATACATTCCTACAAAATTTTGTTAGTATGTAAAGTACAATGTTTATGACAAAAATCATCAAAATGCATAGCAAATTCAACATGTACCCTAAAACAACATGTGGTGTGTGATTAGTTGATTTTAACATAGAAAGGCTTGCACATCTCAGATGACCTTTGGCTAATTATCAATTGGCCATTAGATTTTTTAATAAACTTTTCATATAATTCTATTTGGGTCATATCTAAGAAATGTTTTACATGTAGCTCACAATTTTTTAAGCATTTTTTTCTTTTAACAATTTAATTTATATTAGATGAGACCCTTGTGTTATCATGCCAAAAAATTTCAATCAAATGTCATGTTCTTTTAACTAATACCTTATCTCTTTGTGGGAGTCTACCACTAAACACCCAACAATCAGTGAGTAAAGAGTCATCAAGCCTTGTTCTTCTTTTTATGATATTTACTAGAGTTCTTCTATTTAAATTCAAGGATTTACTTGTCACTAAGAATTCAAGCTTTAAATATTGACTTACTCATTATATATTTCATTATTACTCGTCTTGCCACATTACAATATTTATTTCGACTTTTATTGCCTATTGTCTTAAATGCATTAAATCAATTTTTTACTATTGTACTATTTCTTCTCTACATGTTGAATGTTCTTTACCCCAAATTATGCATCACAAGGCAATTTTTTAAATTTTCATTAATTGAACAAATAGTTGACATCATTTTGTATGGGTTTTATTCTCAAATGCATAGTCTCATACACATTGAGCATGATGTTGAATTGATCTTTTTGACATTTTATCTTCCATAAGTTCTATTATTTTTTCATCTATTTCAACCAAATACCTTAGTGTTTATCTTATTATCCATGGAGGTGTGGGTGTAGGAGTTATATTTTGTATTAAATTGGGTGGTGTTACCACTTCATCCATAGTAAGGATAGTAGAGAGTTGACTATCTACATTAGACCTTACAAGCAAATTAAATTCCTCTTCATTAGGAGACGTGATTTATTTGGGGTCATTACTTGATGTTGATTATCATCATACTTTAAAATTTCATTAAGAATAGATGTTTCATTATATTGTGTTTGTCCATGTGTTTCATCACTCATTACAAATTTATTACTTATATGCTCTAAATTTTGAATTTCATCATGTAACAAAAATTGACTGGGTTCTCTTATCTCATTTGAAGACATATCTAAACTAAATTCTATAGAAGTAGGCATGTTATTTTCATTTGAAATATAACCTAATGTACAGGAAGCACCTTCACTTGCCTAAAAATCATTATGAATGCTCTCCTATCTACTTGTCTTTTACTTTATTTTTTCTTTTCTCTTCAATTTTCTCATTTGTTAGCTTTTTGATTGGTCTTTTGCGATGACTTGTTGACCCCATTATTTATCTTTACCAAAATAAGACAATTGTAGATTTAAACTTGAAGAATTTGTAGTGATTCAAACAAAGTGAATGAACAATTTACCAAATTTGCATCGTTACAACAGAAAAAATAGTTTATAATTTGCAAAGAACAAAACAAATGAGTAATTTTCATGGGAAAGGTAAGAAAAAATCATGAATCAAAAAGGACATGTGTGCTTTTGAAAGCACGTACGCCCTTTATGATCCACAAAAAAAAGGGCAAAAATAATTAATGAGGAAAAAGTTGGTTTGCAAAGGGCGTACATCTTTTTCATAGGGCATATGCCCTTTACAGGTTTAGAATTTCTTTTTTGCCACTTTCCCTCCAAATTTGCTTCCATTTTAGCCCTGGGGGATCTTGAACCTGGTCCAAACTCTGTCATAAACCATTCAAACAGATTTCTACAAAATTTATGAGTTTTTTCATCTTTATTGGCACATCTGATCAGGCAAATTTTATTATTTTTTAGAAAAATTATATGGGTTTGTAAAGAAAAAATCTTAGTTTTAGATTATATAATTTTTTTAATGTTAAAATATTATTTATAATTATCACTTAATTTCTACATAACATACTTCATTACAGACGATATACATATCGTTACAAATTTTCTTATAACTTTTTGAATATTAATCAAATGGTTATAAAACTTGTATCTCAACAATCTACACATTGTCAACTATACTTTTAAAAAAATGATTTTCATGAAGTTAAGGTCAAAAAATTGTGTTCATACATTTACAGTTTTAATTTTTCAATTGTCTTAACTTGTAAAATTATTTAAAAATTATATATATAATAAAACAACATTCTCAACAGTCTTCGACATTTCACCTATCCATATATGAAGCTTCATATAAAAATTCATTCATTTACTAAAAAAAGTGTGTTCGTATACATGCAATCTCCTTATCTTTTTACAAAAAATGACCAACCTATTATCATAAATACATCTATTTTGCACACTTTTATCATTTAGGTATTGAAAAAAATTATATGTTTAGAAACTAAATTCAAAATACCACAGATCATGTTCTTATGTCATTTTTAAATTTCTTTTCAAAGTGTCTCTAACATTTTATCAAAGTTCAACTACTGTTATTTTTAGAAAAAAAATGTTGTTTTATACCCTCCCCTTTTGTCCCCCATTATCCTACATCTACCCATATATTTATACAAATACTTGATCTTATAAAGTAGGAATCAAGTCTTATCCTTCACAATATTCTCTCCATTTATCTCTCTTCCATTATTCTCTCCCTCAAGCTTATCTACATGAGTTGTATAACAATTCCTATAAATTTTATCTTACCTATTACAACATATTTACTCATTTGTGTGAGTACTAACAAGACTTTTCCTAACACCAACCATGAACGATTCTTTTATCTACCATATTGAAGTTGTCACTATTCGAAAAAGCTTGTGGTACAAAAACATCATATAATTTATCGAGTATAATACTTATCCTACTAACATGGATTCTTGAAAAAAAAATCACAAATAAGTTTACAAATATGTCTTATAACATGACATCATATATTATCATAATGTTGAAGGTACCTTGCTCTATTGTGTCACACAAGATGAAGTTATTTCCCTTCTCGAACAAGCACGTGGGGGCATGTGCATTGTTCACTATAGTGGACATGCTACAATCCACAAATGTTATTGCATGGGATGCTATTGGCCCACACTTTAAAAATATGCTATCACATTTGCAAAAAAATGTAATCCCTACCAATTTCATGATGATCTTATCCACTCTCCTTTGATCTCACTTTGAAAATTAGAATCTCCATGGCCTTTTTCCATGTGGGGATTAGATCTCATTAGTAAATTACCTCGCTCTCAAGATGGTTCTATCTTCATTATTACAACCATGAATTATTTCACAAAGTGGGTTGAAGTTATGCCTCTAGTTAATGTCATGGGTATCACTATATCCAAATTTATACTTAATCAGATCCTTTTCCACTTTGGAATTCCCAACACCATTATTTATAACAATGGTGGGAATTTCAAGAATAATGATATGAAATAATTGTGTTAAATTCAAAATCATGCATAAATTTTTCACACCTTACCATCCTAATTGCAATGGTCAAGTAGAGGCCGCTAAAAAAATTCTTAACAAAATTTTACAAAAAATTATTTGAGATTCCCATTCTGACTAGTTTTTAAAACTTTATCCTACATTTTGCGCTTATTGCACTAGCATTTGTACTACTACTAAGGTAAAACCATTTTCTTTAGTTTACGGTTCTGAATCTATCTTGCCTCTAGAAGTTGAGCTACCATCATTATGTATCTCTCTTCATGGCATAATCCTTGATCAAGAACTTCAGGAATCCCACCTACATGCTTTAGACCTTCTTGATGAGCGTCATATGAGTGCTTTACAACATAACCGAAAATATAAATCTTGAATTGTTGAACAACATAACAAAAAGATCAAAGTATGTACCTTAAATTTTGGTGAATTAGTCCTTAAATTCGAGTATACCCACAATAAAGAAGGCAAGTATGCTAAAAATGGTGGGGCATTTATCTGTTTAAAGATAATTTTGGTCATAATATTGTTAAAGATAATTTTGGTCCTAATACTTACAGATTACAAACTAATGAAAGACATATTTTCAAAGAGCCCACTAATGCTCAATTTTTAAAAAAGTATTTTGCTATAAATGTCATTTCCAATACTATTGCTATCTTACATGTCTTTCATATATTTCTATATATTGTGGTGCTAACACTCCCTACAAGTTTTTGAAAGCTTCCCAAAGTATAGCATTGCATCAATTTCATTAGCCTTAGTTCCTTTCATTGGTCCTTTGTTTTATCTACATTCCTTTATATGGTAACTCATGAGTTGCATCCTAAGACTATCGATATAACCCGACCATCCTCATGAATACCCTTTTGTTTCTTTTTCATTTGTCAGTTAATCTTCAAGTCATCAATTTTTAGCTTTACAAACTTAATTACTTTTTACACCTCTTTGGTTTTCCTTTTTTGAGTTGTAGTGTAAGGCGTTGGATAGGACCAAGCTTTCCTCACAAAATGTCTTTACTTACTATACACTTCCTTTATTTTTACACCTCTTTGTTTTGCCTTTTTTTTAACTCATATTTTAAGACATTGGATAGGACTGAGTCTTCCTCACAAATATTCATTTTTTACATTGATTTTATATGCAATCTTAAGCTATGAATCTTCCCTAAAAAATAAGGCAAATGTTGAGAGTTTTGACTTCATACTCTTATAATTAGGCATAATATTTTGTATTAATAACTCTAAACAAACTATTTTCATGTCTCAATTCATTTGCACTATTCCTTATGACAATGATTCATACTTACATGTCATTGTACCATGTTTTAACTACACATTTTTTGTGATTTGAGGTAACTCAATCATTCCATATTCACTTCCATCATCTCCCATATTATATTCCTTTATGGGCACACAAAGGTCAATTTCAAGGATAACACTATTATTTAATATGCAAGTACAAGAGTCTTAGACATCATGCTTTATGAGTTATTTTCCCTAGCCACCAAGTGTAAGTTCTCTAGTGATAGTCATTTTTAACACCCATGTTTAGTTTTTTAAATTTGTATGGAGGAATAGATAAATCCATAAAAGTTAAAATACAAATCATTAAAACAAAAGGAAATGATCAAAAATCAAAAACAAACATTCAAAATTCAAAACCACATCAAAAGATGTGATTATTATCAAGCACATCTCTTATTCTAGTTGAAGCTCAAACTCCACAATTGGCCTCATGATAGAGCCGAGGTACATTGGAGTGTTGTAGGCTAGTAGATTGGGATAGGAGGTCTCATAATTTTAAAAATATATTTATGGTGCCAACCTAATTTTTCACACAATTACCCAATCTTCATAGTAGACTGGCGGCTCTGTAAGGGGTCATGAGGAATGAAAAACATGTTATGGGAAGGTAGGTCCATTTTACTTTTATTGCATATATAACCTTCATGGGATGTTATTTATACTTCACTAGTTAACCCAAATTTTTATGGATAGGACAAGTTCTTTAGAGTCCTTAATGTTGAAGTCTTTTTGTCTTTGCTAGTTTGATTTGAGTGTCTTGTTTCCAATAAAGATTATTTACCGTGTGTCACCTTCATTTCCCCCACCACCCATTTCATATCATCCCTTAACAAGCAAGTTGGTTTCTAAATCTTTTCCTAACTTCTACATTTCATATTATTCATCTCTTTCAGACATGCTCATAATAAGATTGTTTTAGTTCATCTATCATTAGATTCAAAACTACATCTTTGAGTGGTTATGAGATACTTCTCAATCATTGTCTTATCCTTCTCATATTTCCCTTGGTTATGATTAAGACTCTGAAGTTATTTTTCAATCTTTTTGCAGACCATTTAATTCTGTTTCTTTTACATTAAAGTTCAATTTTTCTATTATTGATTAAGTAGGAATTGTTACTTCTCTTTCATCTATGTTGTTAACATTTATGTTTTGTTTCCATCTTTGTTTGAGTATGGATTGTTACTTCTCTTACATTGATGGTGGTTCTCTTAGTTTAGTTTCATGTGTACTTGGTTTGATTTGGTTTGTTACTTTTCTTATTTAGGGTGCATTTGTTGGGTCTAATGGTCATTTAGTAGCCTTGGCTTTTCAGTTATCTGACTTACTCTCATTTTATCTATTTTCCTTGGTATTCTGGTTCTAACTTAGAATTTATCACCTCAGCTTACCAATTTTCCAAGTGACTTAGCTATGTAAGTAAATATTTACTTTGATTTCTTTGTGATTGTTTGTTTTTGCTCTTTAGCCTTGTATCCTTAGGATTTATCCAAAGCAATTAAATGCACCCTCCATGATCAAGACTATAAACACAACAGATAACCATTCATCAATAAAAGTAAGTCAAAGTATGTGTATGGGCACTCTAAATTATTTCTAATAATTCTTTATTAGAAATTATTAGCTTAGTGTTGTGTGTTGTTATGTTTTTTCTCAATTCACCATCCCATGTAAAAAATGTGTGACACATGATGAGCTTCAAGTGGGTCATATGTATACACAATATTTTTAAACTTTATCATTTACTAACACTTTCTCTCTTGCTAGAACCTATTGAATTTTGATCTCTCTGAGTGCATGCCTTAAAAAGTGTACTGAAAAAGGGGTGGGCATATCATTGGGGATTTAAAATATTATTGGTCAACTCTATCATTACGTAAACCCTAAACCCATTACAAACCTTACGTATCTAACTCCTCAAGCAATCTAAACCTTATTTACACATTTCCTTAAGCATTTCTCCTTTCAAATAGCTCATAACTAAGCAAGCACAATATTTTCCTACTAAGTCGACAAGGTTGATATTTTTATAAAATATTAAGTGCATGTTACGAAACTAATTCAGCCTAGCCAACTTAGTTCTAGGCCTAATGGTGAATTTTTCTAACTAACTAGACCAAGCTAGTTGATCTTGTCAGTTGAAATTCCAAAACCATTAAATCTTATCCATTGTTATAAATACAAGGCTCATTTCAATGCAATAGAGAGGAATATTCATTTCCACGTCATTACAATTCAAAATTCTATTAAATCTACATTTTAAGGATCCTTTGCTTAAGGTTTGCCTTGGAGAGAAGATTACTTATCTTGTGGGAGGTCTTGGATGCAAAGTATGAGTCTTTTAGCCTAATCTTACTTCTATAATGTGATGCTTACAAAGTCACAACAACCTCTTGCAAAGAGAGAGATTGAGACTCGACAGGTTCACCTAAGGTAAGTATTACTAACTCTTATTATTTCATTTTATAGATAACTATTATATAAGTAATATGTTATAAAAGTATAACTTCTTACTTATATTACCTATATGCTTAAACTTAGTATAGATAGAGGGTTTTCTTTGCTTGCCATCTTTCATTTTAGGTGATCTAGGCCTTCATTTTCCTACCATGATCCCTTGATTATTTATTTATGTTTAACCATCTCCCTTTGTGATACAAGCTTTGGTGAGCACTAGATTTGTTTAATTTAATGTACTTTGACCTAGCTAGGGTTATCGCATAGTGTCATTTTACTAGAGGCTTTGGAACCCTTTATTTTGGTGTTGTGTGTTAAGAGATCCCTTGGTTAGGTTTAATGGATCCAATTTTATCATGCCCCTGATATAAGCATGTATTGCAATAGATGTTAGTTGATTACCTTATTCGATATTGGATTTACTAAGTCAAATAAGTTGTAAATCTATTTTAATTTGTTGCATACGTATTTCATCACCATCTACAAGTCCTTAGGGCATGGTGATAGGGATTTCATCCCCCACTATACATACCAACCTCATTTTTTAGTGGGGGATATAATTTGAGGGTGGGTGTCGTAAAAGCATAACAATTGTGTGTATGAAGCACATTCCATGAAGGCAAGGGATTTATTTCTAACGCTAAGCTATCAAACATCACCCTTAAAGTTTGATTTCAAGTAGCACTTCAATGAAATATTATGGTTGAAGTGGTCACGAAGGGGCTAGACCCTCCCATAAATTTCCTATTATTGTTCTTCTTCCATGGACTTTAGAGCCCCACGTATTGCAAGGTATATCGGGGACCATCTAGAAAACCTTGTCAAAATTTAGATTAATACCACTTTGCATCAAATTAATTGTAGTGCAAGGGAAACCAACCTCCCCTAAGATCTCATGATGTACCACTTGAAGTGAAGGTTACAATATTTACCTATTCTCATTTCCTGTGAGGTAAATATGTGGGCTACAGTTGTGTTGTACAGTTGTTTTACCACTAAGATAGGGCTTGTCTTGTGTGTGTTATTGTTGGTTTGTTGTCATATACTTTATTTTTTATGTTATACCTTGCACATCAAACAAGTCAAATTATCCCAAGTCAAAAACCTTGTCACTATAGATTGGGGTGATAAGGTGTTACACTGCTTAATTTGCAAGTCATTTTATCATGTCCTAACATCATGTTGTCTGATTGAAATGGTACCCTATCTATATTGTATCATTATGCTACCCGTTTGAAAACAAACTCAAGTTTGATCTATTTTGGCCCAAATCCAATTTTGAATCAATCAATCAAAATCCAATCAACTTTGACTAATCCAAGTCAAATGAAGTCAACTTCCAAAGTCAAAAAACCAAAGATCAACCATTTTAGTCAAATCAAACCAAGCCAAAGTCAAAGGTTAAATTCAACATCCAAGGTCAACTTTGATCAATTCAAACCTCCAAAATCCAATCCAAGTCTAAAGCCAAACTTTGAAATATATTCAAATCAAGTGTATTTTGACCAAGTCACATCAATTCCAAATAAATTGAACATCCAGATTCAAATCATATCCTTGTCTTTTCATTCAATCTCTCACACTTGTCAGTTGGGAATGACAAAGATTAAAGCATTCATCTTTTCTTCCATCCAAGTCAAATCAAATTCAAACAATCAAAATCCAATCTAAGCTTAAACAAACATCAAATAAAATCAATTTGCCCTGCTTGGGGAAATCAAATCATACATCACAATCCACCTTGCTTGGGGCAAATCAAAACAAACATCGAATCATACCAATCTACCTTGCTTGGGAAAAATCAAATCAAACATCATAATCCGCTCTGTTTGGGGTGAATCAAGTAAAACATCGTATCACATCAAATCAGGTCAAAGATCAACCAATCCTACTTAAAATTTCATCTAGTCTTGTGACATCCAAATCAAACCTAGATATAGTCCAAATTGAACGGTACATATATGAGAATAAAAAGGATGGCTTTTGTGACTCTTAGAAATAGGTGTTCGACTTCATACAAATTATGATCCATCAAACTTAAGCTCCATCCTAAGTAGGCAACGTTAAATTGTTCCATATCAACATCAATTAAACATCTTGTCCATTGGCCTTCATCACATCGCCCATCACACTAACAAAAGGGAACCAATTTTGGAACCCTTACCAAACAAACATTTAGCTTTAGAGCCACAAAATAATCACATCAAGTCCATCCCAATCAAAAATCAAGTCCATTCACATCCAAACAAGGTTCCAAATGGCGATGATGTAATATACTGCATGAACCCTTATAAGAAATCTTTTACTAATTGGTCACAGCAAACAGGATTGTGTATCTGCACACCTAGTATTTTGATTAAAACAATCCAAAACTTGAGTGGTATCAAGAAGACAAATATTGTGTGTATCACAAGATTTAACGTCATTCCCTTAATCAATGTAATAGACTTAGGGTTTATATCCAAGTTTTGATCGATTGTGGGGACATCGAAATAGAATCAAGTACATCCAAGTCTAAGAATCATCCATTATGGATATGTTAGGATCCCCCTACAAATCATAATTAGACTCATCCACTTATAAGTCAAGGTCAATAGAATATACCCATCTTCGATGTTTTTATTGAATTACCCATCCTTCTCGAATCCATTTTTTATGTGTCACCCTTCGACCATCCTCCCATATTTGATAAGCTTCACTTTGATGAGCCTATCTATGATCGTCCATCAATCTTTGACGATCCCTCATTTGATGAGCCCCTCTTTGAAGAACTCATCATTGACCAGCAGTCCATATTTTGTTCATTGAAAGACATCCCCCATTTTATGGAATCCATTTGTCCCAAAGTTATCATTGCCAAACAAAAAGTGAAAAAGGTACTTATGGAAAACACAATCCAACAGGACATCCATGTGGCTAAATCACAATCAACATTAAAATCATTATCATCATTAGTCCAATTAGCACCATTATTAGTATCTATAATAGTATCAGAATCCACATCGGAATCAAAGCCACTATCAACATCATATTTAGCATCAACATCCCAATCAAAATTAGGATCTCACAGCATCAACTACACACCTTTTACAGATTAGTTTGAAGACATCAATGATCCTTCCATAATTTTTGAGGAAGCTTCCTTTGGCATCAAATCAATTTCTCCTAGTAGTCTCTATGAGGATTGTGTTTTCTTTCATCCTTCCATTTTTATCACCCATCATTTTAACACCAACCATCATGTCCTTTATATTGACATCCAATCACTCACACTCAATGATTGGACTGATAGAATCACACATCATGGGACTTTTTCCCTAGCGACATATCAGTTGCAAAATTAAGTGGATCCAAAACAATATTCAATCAGAAGAAAGGTCTCATAGTGAAACCTTATTTGAGGCACTATGGGACAATCAAGATCAAAATCATGGAAGTCCAAAAGAAAAATCCCCTAGTGAAACCTTGTTTGAAGTGTTAGGGGACAATAAAAATAAAGAATTATCATCCCCTAGTGAATCCTTATTTAAGGCACTAGGGGAAAATAAAAATAAAAATCAAAACAATCAAGAAGACTTTGTTGGTGAAATTTTTCTTGAGGCTCCAATAGATGAACAAATCAGTTTGTCACTGTTTGAAGAAAACATCATTGAAGTCAATATCAGAACAATTGATAATCCAAAGTCATTCAGATTGTAGAAACTCTCATGCCTAAGGAGCAAAAGAATCTTGTGGCCCTCTAGAGAGAATTTTCATAGGTCTTTAACCCCCCAACATCCACAATCATGTTGCAATTGGAACATCCAGAATCTAGAATGATGTGTGTGACTGCTAATCCTAATTTCCCTTGGTCCTCCAACAATTATACATCCCTTCATGATCATATTGTTCATCTGAATCATATATCACATCATATCCTTCATCCAATGCTTATCTTTATTTACCCTCCTTACTGACACTCTCTTTCATAGAGGCTACAAAGACACCTTGTTTGGAGGTTCAAAGGAACCAAAATCAATAATCAATGAAGATCACAACACATCAGTGGAGTTCACCTCAATAGCAAGATCCTAGAAGAGAAGTTCTCGAGAATAAGAATGGGCTTGAGATCAAAAGGGCTAGCATTATGCATCTCGTAATCAAAATAGAGATAGAAATAATTATTCCAACGTTAAAAACCATGTTCATGGTGCCTTGGGCAAGTACCATGATGAAAACCAATTTTTTGATGTCATGTGTAAATAATCAATTATCTATAAATACCTCAAAACTTGGGGGTAACCCCATCTGCATCCTCATCCATCCCATTCAAGTCATCTTAGCTCATCAAAATACTTATCCTTTTCCATCATTTTATCCATCCCATTATGCCCATCTCTCTTCCATATTGACCTTGAAAAGGAAGTGGAAGTAGTTTTGAGCCATGTTTTGGGAAACATCTTGGTATATCCTCCAAATGATACTTTGACGATTGGGCACTTGGTTCCCATGTGATATGGTCCTTAGAGATCCATAATCCTTTCCTAGTTGTCCCTCATTGTCCATAACCTCCAATATCATCATGAATTTGTTTCATTTTTTATCATATCACATCTCAGTGCTAGAACAGGGTTTCCCCTTTGCTAGTGACCCTTTGTACATATGTTCAGTTTCCCCTTTGTACATCCTTATTAAAAATACCCTTGTATATCTGTATTCCAAAAATTAAAAAACATCATAAAATCAAAAAAATCTTAAAAAATAGAAAGGCTAAAAATATCCCAACAAGATATAAAGCCACAAGAAGATTTATCTTGTCCTAAGTCCAGTCAGCAATCCTTGAACATTTTTTATTCACCAATCTAGCTTATTTCTAGATATTTTCTCAATTTATCCCATTGTATATATCCTTGCCTGGGGGTACCATCCAGTTATCATACCATAAAGTCATCACACATGAATTTTGACTTGATTAGTGACAAGATGTTTTTTTTTGCTTTTGTTTTCAAGTTTGTGTGTGTTTGATTGCTTTCTTGTTTGTTTGTTTTTCTTGTTGTGCCTTGACTCAGTAGTTCATCATGGTTTTTCCATATCAAGGTGATTTATTGCACTGGTACTTAAGTCCATCCATTGGTATATGACAACATTGATGCCATCTTCATTTTTCCATATCATGGTGCATTTTTGTCATTTATCCATTGGTTCAGGGGTCAGTGCTTACGCACACTATGGGTAAGTCATCATAGTGTTTTATATCATGATGCATATTTTCATGTGCAACATCAAAAATCAAGTTGAAAAGTACAAGTGGATGCATGTTATAGCGGTAGTTTATCCCCTTACATGATCGTTTATTTTCAAATCAAATCATATCATCCATTTTTTATTAACGTCATCAATCACATTCCATTCTTCATCATTTCTCATCATATCCCTCCTTTTTGGGAGAACTATATCACCATGAGGTCTTGTTGGCAAAAATTGGCCCACATACAAAACTTTTGCCTACATGGATCAGGGAACTCTCTTGGACCTTTCAGTAACCTTCTACCCCCATGACTAGTCCTTTTGTGGTCCTGAATTGATGATGCAGTGCAGTATTCTGGGAGGTCCCAATGTGGTGTGAGAAGCTGAGTAGAGTTCTGGTTGAGTGAGCATCCAGGGGCATGAAGGAGATTTAACATGTTTGGAAGCTTTCTTAAGGTTTGTGGAATTGAATAATATCATGACAAACTTATTTGAGTCATTGGACTAGTTAGCATCCTTGAGAAACCACCTCAAAGTTGAGAATTTGAGTTTCAGGGATAAAGTCCCTGAAAGTTTAAAAACCAGTCCCAAGCACTTTTGTTGATGCCATGGAACAATATTGCAAGGAGGTTTGATGCATCTTAATGTTACCATATTGTATCCCTATCATAGGAGAAGAGCCTTGAAAAAGGAACAAGGTGTGTGAATAGAGGAGATTATTGTTTGAGGGCCTCAAAATTTCACTTTTACTCATTGTGATCATTCCGTGACTTCTACAGGATTTGAGTGTTAAATGACCTTCACACCCCAAGATAGCAATGAAAGGTCTCAAATTTGGCATGAAACATCATGAAAGCTTCCCCAAGGTGAATATAACTTTTATCAAGAGTTTTCATACATGCAAATGACAAAAAATGTATTTTTTAGTTTTCTAGGCCTAGAGAGCTAAGAGAGGCCTAGAATGCCAAAAGAGAAAGGGGTGATGGCAGTACTTTCATTGGGATTTAGGACCTAAAATTTTGAGGATAGTTGGGGGCATAGATGATCCAAAAAAAACCTATCTCATATTTCTTAGTTCACCCCTACAACTCAAGAACCATCATCAAAGCAAAAATAGGGCAGCAAGCTTGCACTTTTTTGTTAGTTTTTGTTTGAGAGATTGATAATGTTTTTATGATTCTTTCCAAATTTTTCAGATCTGTCTCATTCATACCTATCCAATAAATCTAAAAAGACATCTAGGTAAGGCCTAGAACTCATTTTAACCCCCCAAATCCAAAACAGGGTCTCAGAAAGAGCATGAGAGAAGCCCTAAACTAGGGTTTTTGTTGTTTTCGAGAGTTTTAATCATCCAAATTTGCCAAAAAAAATTAATATGATGTTTTTCAAGGTTTAATAAGTGATTCAAGAGGTTTTGGATTTATTGGAGGCTGTATGGTATGGTTTCTAAACCTAGGGTGTGCTTAAAGGCTAATTAGGCCTAATTGAGGGGAACCTTCCAAAGGAAGTGTGATCTAAAAGTGAAATCAAGTCATGAAACTTGTCACACACCTGTAATGAGATGGAGAGTAGATATAAATGGTCTCATATTTTCAAGATAATTTGTATAATGGTTAAACCAAGGAGAAATGTCTAAATTAAGGGCTACAAGCCTTAGAAACCCAAGATGAGCCTTGTATGTGAAATGGGATGCTGAGATCAATGTATAGCTTGAAATGGATTAATACAAGTGTAATGATGTCACCCTAGACTATCCATGACAAAATATTGATTTATTGAAGCCTATACCAAGTTTTGGTCTTTGAAACCCTTGAGTTGGTTGCTTAGTGGAAGCTAGTGAAAGCATAAGAAGAAGTTGAGAAAGGGCACAACTCTTGAGAAGGTTTGATGATGACACAAGAGTGTGATGAATTTAGAAAATACGTTCAGGTAACCATTACCATTTCCCCCCTCAAGCTCACCTACATATAAAGCATCACATTGGAGTATTCATGGTTTTATACACCTTGGGGATGGAATCTTGTTCGGGAGGCTCTCAAGAGATCAAATAGCACGCCATGTGGAAAACCAATATGGAATTGGTTTTCCAACTCTCCTAGTGTGAAATAGATCAATAATGCTGGTAAGGAGTCTCAAGGATCTTAACACAGCCAATTCCTCTCAAATATCTGCCTACAACCTCAGGAACCCAATCTTTCCTTTGGATTGGAAGGTTGAATGAAAGCATAGTGGTCAATGGTTGGACTTCATGTTCAATAGATATCATTAAAAGAGGCATAATGAGTAATGTGAGGTCAATTCCATGAATAATTTCTCTCAATCAGGTTTATGATCAGGTCCAAACCTCATAAACACACACCTATATATTGTTGATACATACAAGCAGGGTTCGTAAGGAAGCATGGGAGGTTGAAGGAAAAGAAATGAAGAGTGGAATGATGCAAGGATAATCTCCATGAGAATTTAAAATAAAAATAATAATGTTATAGCAAAAACCAAAGTAAGGAGAAAGAAAACTCAGTTATGATTTTTGACCAAGCAAACACGTGTCACTAGCTTCTGCCAAAATAGGCCTACAGACCAAAGTATGTAGGATCTAATCTCAAAATTTAGTAGAGAGGCTCATTATGACCTACTCTACCCATTAAAAATATTGTTGATAATTTTTGACAATGGGAACTATTCACTATTTTAGTACAATCAACCCTATGTCAAATCACAATCAACAATGGAACATGCCTTAGAGAAATTGATCATTTTGGGACATCCACAGGTTAAATCAAAGCACAAAATTTAGTACGTATGGTCTACATAACCTATAAAATCATCCCATAACATCCTAAATTTCATATCAAGAGTGAAAGTTCATGTTGTTTTGATACAGTCCATTACTAATCAAGAAGGTAGCCATTGGAGACCAAATGAAGTTTTATCAGTTCTAGATGTCAAGAAGTAGTTTAGGCCTTGGAGAGGTATTAAAATGTTAAAATATGATGTTGGAAACCTATATGTCTTATTGGAGTGATCACATTCAGGGGTTTCATAAAAAATTTTGAAGAAAGACAAGTTTTGGCATGAAGGAACCATGCAAGCAGCTTAAGGTAATTTTTGGTAAAAAGGGTCTACAAGACAAAGTACACATCTAAATGTCTTGAAACTTGATAATATTGGTAATCATGACCTATTATATCCATCCATAATATTGGGAGAGTCATGTGATTAGTGAAAGTGCTCATTGTTTTGTGATAGTCCCCCTATGTCTCATAATGGTCACTATTCATGCGGGCACAACTTTTGAAGTTTTAAGGTGTGTTGAGGTTTCCAAGATTAGGGGAGTGTTTTAAAAGCATTTTAATATGGTTTTAATCCTCTTAAAAACATTTCAATAGTGTTTACACTCTAAACTTCATGCAAACTTCGAACGCAGGATCAAAACCCCGCAGGCAGTCTCAAAGGCAGAAAAGGCAAAGTTGAGTTTTGATAATTTAGAGAGGTGTTATAAGGTGTTTCATATGTCATGAATGTGTTTTAAATCAAGAAATATCAGTGAGAAATGTCAAATTGGTCATTTGGATAATTTAAGTTTTTTTAGGCTTAAGACACCCAGTTTTAACCCATCTTCAGATGCTTGTTTCTTTCATACCATGAAGAGTTGGGAAAAGGACTTCTAGTATGTTTTGAGTACCCTTTTGTAATTTAATTTAATTTTGGATTGAGTTTGGTTAATTTCTTAAGTTTTATGAACAAGCGTTAAGAATGTAAGCATGTCCAAAATGCTTCCAAACCCTACAAGCAATCATCTTTATGTGTGTATCTTTTCACACATTCCGCATGGTAGCCCGATATTTTTAGGGGTGTTGATATCACCTTTGTACCATATATTCATGGCAATAAGTGGTTTTTTGGGTGTCTTCATTGTATGAACAATCATCTTGAAAGTGATCTTGCTTAAGCTTGCAAAGAGCTTTTTGACCAATTTTATGTTTTTGGATTCATACGTCCATAAAGTGGCTTATAATTGCTTGGAAAAAACATATAATGTGTATATAATTCCCTCCATATCTTGATCAACCTATCGTGAAAAATAATCTGGCATGTTTGGGTGCTTAAGAAGCCCAAAATGGCTCAAAATTGCATATTTTTGTAGGTCTTCAAAGAAATGAAGAGTGGAATGATGCAAGGATAATCTCCATGAGCATTTAAAATCAAAATAATCATGTTATAGAAAAAACCAAAGGAGAAAGAAAACTCAGTTGTGATTTTTGACCAAGCAGACACATGTCACTAGTGTTTGCCAAAATGGGCCTACAAGCCAAAGTATGCAGGATCTAATCATAAAATTTAGTAGAAAGATTCATTATCACCTAATATACCCATTAAACATATTTTTGAGGATTTTTTACAATGATAACTATTCACTATTTTAGTACAGTCAACTCTAAGTCAAATCACAGTCAACAATGGAGCATGCCTTGGAGAAATTGGCCATTTGGGACATCTACAGGTTGAATCAAAGCACAAAATTTGGTACATATGGTCTACATAACCTATAAAATCATACCATAATATCCTAAAGGTCATATCAAGATTTAAATTTCATGTTGTTTTGACACAGTCCATTTTCAGTCAAGGTAGCCATTGGAGACCAAATGAAGTTTTGTCAGTTTTGGATGCCAAGAAGCAATTTAGGCCTTGGAGAGGTATTAAAATGATATAATATGATTTTTTAACCTATATTGTCCTATGGGAGTGATCAAGTTTATGGGTTTCATGTAAAGGTTTGAATAAAGACAAGTTTTAGTGCGAAGGAACCATGCAGGCAGCTCAAGGTAATTTTTGGTAAAAAAAATTTACAGGACAAAGTACACATCCAAATGACTTGAAAATTGATAATATTGGTCATAATGACCTATTATATCCATCCATAATCTTAGGAGGGCCATGTGATTATTTAAAGTTCTTGTTGTTTTGTCACAATCCCCCTATGTATCATAATGGTTACCATTCATGCATGCACACTTTTTAGAGTTTTAAGGTGTGTTTGAGGTTTTCAAGATTAGGGGAGTGTTTTAAAATAATTTTAATATGGTTTTAAGCCTCTTAAAAGTATTTCAAGAGTGTTCACACTCTAAACTTCATTCAAACTTCAAAGGTAGGCTCAAATCCCCGCAGGCAGTCTCAAAGGCATAAAAGGCAAAGTTGAGTTTTGATAATTTAGAGAGGTGTTATGAGGTGTTTCAGATGTCATGAAGATGTTTTAAATCAAGGAATATCAGTGAAAATTTTCAAATTGGTCACTTGGATAATTTAAATTTTTTTAAGCTTAAGACACCCAGTTTTAGCCCATTTTGAGATGCTTGTTTCTTTCATACCATGAAGAGTTGGGATAAGTACTTCTAGTATGTTTTGAGTGTCCATATATAATTTAATGTAATTGTGGATTTAGGTTGGTTAATGTCCTTATTTTTATGAACAATTGTTAAGAATGTAAGCATGTCCAGAATGCTTCCAAACCCTACAAGCAATCATCTTTACGTGTGTATCTTTTCACACATTCTACATGGTAGCCCAATATTTTTAGTGGTGTTGAAAGGGCCTATGTACCATATATTCATGGAAATAAGTGGTATACTGGGTGTCTTCATTGTATGAAAAATCATCTTGAAAGTGAGCTTGCTTAAGCTTGCAAAAGAGCTTTTTGACCAATTTTATGTTTTCGGATTCATACATCCATAAAGTGGCCTAGAATTACTTGAAAACCACCTATAATGTGTAGAGGACTCCCTCTAGCTCTTGACCAACCTATCTTGCAGAAGAATATGGCACGTCTGGGTGCCTAAGAAGCCCAAAATGGCTCAAAATTGCATATTTTTACAAGTCTTCAAAGAAATAAATGGTATAAAACCATGGAAAGGGTATAATGGGACCTAAAACATCATTCCATGGAATTTAGAGCTCTTTATAAGAGTTTCCATGGTGTCTTGTTGAGCAAAAGTGTCAAAAACCCAATTTTTGACATATTTGTGCATTATTGCAGGTTTAATGGTGATTTCCACCATTGTTGCAGGTATTGAAGGTTTTCCAAATATTCATTTTCTTCATCATACACATGCCATGGATGTGTGGAAGTATTTTACAGGTCTATAAGTGGTCTTCAGGGCGCCAAATGGCCTTGGGAGCAATTTTCAGGGCAGCCTGTTCAAGGTGGCTCAAACTTGTGACTTCCATCAATGGAGTCTTAAGTGAGTTGCAGGTATCATGGAGCTTATTTTAGGTTGGAGGATAAAATAAACTCAAAAATCAAAGATAACCTCAAAAAGCAAAGTCAAGTTGAAATTAGAAGATAACGTCCATGGTTAGTTAAGCATAAAGTGCTAAGTCAACTAGCTTTTGCATAATATCTTCTAAAAGTTCAAGTTGAGGAGTTTTTTAAGGTTTTAAAGAGTTTCAATCAAGCAAGTTGAGCATTCAATACATTTTTAAAGTCTTTGAAGACTTTTCCTTTTTAGTGGATCGTGACATCATCATCCTCAACAAATTCTTGTCTTCTAGTGTGTTTCTCAACCAATGAGAAGGTTTGAAGATTATTGGAGCTAGTGGAGGTTAATTTGTTGAAGAAACATTAGTCATAATTAACCCAAATGTGGGTGAGAATCCATGGAGGGTGGTTGGATCTCATTTATTTAATTATGTGTGCTTGCCTCTTCTCTCTCTCTTCTCTTTTACTCTTATATCTCCCATTTCTCTCCCATTTTTGTAAGATATTCTCATTTGACAAGGAGAAACCCTATTAAAATTTGTAAGAAAGACCTTTTGAATCAATAAAGATCAATTTTTACCTATCTCTTGCCTCTAAATTGTGCTTAACAAGCTTGTGCATGATAGCCTTGTGAAGAAGTGTTCTTCCATGTCTATTGTCCTTCTTTCTTGCCTATTTTTAGGTGTTTTCAAGTTAGTTGTAGGTCTGAAATTGAGCTCTTTTTGCCATTAATGGACGCTTGGTGTGAATTTTGAAATTCCTTTTTGCTTCAAGTATTGTTTGGTGAGCCTAGTTTATGAAACACTTATGCACATTAACTAGTTTGTGAGGTTGTGTGAGCAAGAATTATCTTATGTTGAATTAGTGTTTATTTCATGCTTATGTGAGTGTCAATCAATTTGGTGTATCACACATTTAGCTCCCTTAATTACCCTATACCCCCTCTCTACCTATTTTCCAAGCAGAAACATTAGTTTAGGTGATCTACCAAGAGGAAGTTGGCCTTCTCTGGAGGTTCAACCTCATTATAGGATACCCACAACGTGAGGTTGCTCTAATTTTTTAGTTGGGAGTGAGAGAACCTAAAAAACTCTCCCAAAAGGGTGTAATTCTACGCTACAACAGGTCCCTTTGAATTATGTAGGCAGTGCTTAGTCACAAATTTTCTAAGTTCAGCGCTATCATCATTTTTACTCTTTTTCCATTTTCATCTTTCAACGTCCAATTCTTCTAATTAACAGTCATTCTCATGGCCTACATGAGCGGACATATGTTTTCCATGTCCCCTATTTATCCAATTCTCTCCAAATCTTATCACATCATTCTTCAATCATTATTTTCATCACTTTGGGGCATTCTCATATACCTAGTTTTTTGTGGCTTGTTCATTCTTTCAAAAGATGTTATACCATTACACATACGTTTATGTCAGCCTATCAACTTCTTGTCAACCATCAACATGATCATCTCATCATTAATCTATTCAATAGGTTAAATCCTTGACCTATGCTTTCAAATCAATCAATCAATCAATTTACCCTGCTTGGGGCAATTCAATCATTGAGTCATTTGTCCAAGCTCATAGCTTTTTCCCTATTTGGGGTAAATTAATGTGTGTAGCTCATCATCGGGATAGATCATTCCCAAATTCAATCCCACATCTTTTTGAGATATTTTTCCCATGTCCGCTCTACTTGGGGCAATTCGAAGTGTGTTTCTTATCTCGAGATGCATCCCTTCCAAATCTGCCCTGCTTGGGGTAAATCAATCCATCATCATCAGCAATCAAAGTATGAAAGCGTCAAATCAAGTGAGTTAATCTGACACACGGGTTAATCATCATCACATCCCCATCCCAATCCCTTCTTTTTCCATTGCTTACCCATTGTTTCTTCCATTCTAGCTTCTTACTCTTGATTTTTGAGAGCCCATGCACATCTTTCATCCTCACATGCCCTCTCAAACATGGCATCATTCATCACATTCTTTCATCACCATCGTCTAATTTTTCATCCACATTTTTTTGGCTTCTTATTTATTTAATAATTCATTACTCCACTCGTGTCTCGCACCACCTTCTCAAAGAAGGGCAAAATGTGGAAACCTAAAATCAAACACTTTGTGTTGATTTTAACTATCCATTAACATTGTCCTAAATTGACTAATCAATTCTTCTATTTGCACTAGCATTCCTAGTCTATTGATCAATTAATATGTTCTTCTATTATCACATCCAATCCCACCAAATTCATATCACTTCTCATTATTAATTAGCTTAATCATCAATTAATGTAAAATTCCATAGCTTTTGAAAATTCTTATTTTCTAAATTAATAAATTCTTAATTTTCTCATCACCCAACAACTTGCCAATTAAAAATTCATTAAATATTCCTCTTTCCCAAGACAACTGAATGGAATTGGACAGTGTGTGAGCAAGGTTTATGAGAAGCTCTTACATTTCTTTCCACACTCAATCCTTTCTTCCACACTCCATCTCTCTCTCTTACACACTCCATATCCCTCATTTATGAGGATGGAGGACTAATCCTCGTCCATTGATTTTCATCTTGATCCAACATTCCACATTCATCATCCAAGTCTATAAATTGGATGGCTTCCTCCTCATTCAAAGGAGTCTTAATAATATAGTGAAGCTCTACCATTTTAGAGTGTCATTAAGACATCAAACACATCACTTATCCAATCAATTGTTCATTTAGCAAAAAGAAATGTTACCCATGTGACTACGTGCATCTGCCATTGAAGCTTGCACCTACATTCAAGTTTGTCTAAACTTGAATTCTAGTAAGAGAGGAAAATCCAAAAGGGAAGGTATAATTGTTTGATTTGTCTTCCATTTAGTTTATTTGTTTCTTTCTTGACCTTGTTCAATCCAAGGACTTGCGTTCGGGCTTCAAGCTGTGTGTATTTTGTTTTAATTGCATACTAACATCACTAACCCCCTTGTAATCATGTGTTACACATTGAAAAGGTTCTATCAACACTACAAAATTATGGGTTATAGAAGAATTAACCGCCCAAGGGTTTGCCAAAGTGGCTTCAAAACTAGGATGATGCTAAAGAATAATATAACTATTATGGCCTCGTGTAGTAAGAAATGCACAAAATTCGCATACCAAGCACAAGCTAGCACAACTTCATCAAAGAGTACTAGAACAAGTGTTGTTTGTAGGGATGCAATATCTAGATTCCTATTTGTATGAGGAATATTGGGCATCAAATGTGGATAAATGCAAAGTGCAAGACTATAACCATCATGGGTCCAAGAATGAGTCAAATTTGCTTAAAAATTGTGTAGTGACAAATGAGAGGGTAGGCACAAATAGAATGGTATAGTCCAATGCACGGGTTAAAATAACATTGGATAAAATTAAGATTTTGCACTTGTTTGAGCTAACCATAATTCGACAAGCTAGAAAGATTTGTGATATTTACACTTTCGCGTTTTCATGAAGATAGGTTCCACTTTACCAAGCATTGTTTGAAGTTGTCACCTAAGTGCATAAGCACATCTACATTGTTACATCCTAATTCTTCACCAAACAAACTTGCTAGATTATCCATAGATATCTACAATTAACAAATTTAGATTTGGTTATATTTTTAATTAAGCTTGAGATTTATGCTATTTTGAGATAATAAAATATTGTTTAATTAGATGATAATACATGATTGCTTATTAAGAACTGGTTTATGTATGCGTTTACATTTTAAACATATTAATTTATTGTTTCAATTGTATATTGTTGCTTTATGATTATCATGTAATAATGATCTAATTTTCCCTTGAGCGTACTGAAGGGAGAGCATCATCAGAGAGGATGATGTAGATGGAGACATCGTAAGTCGACAAAGCTAGTAAAATCCTGCACACACCACAATAATTATTCATGGTAGAAAATGTATTTAAAAATAATTGCTTTTAGTGTTTGTTTAAATTAATATTTTTTGTGATTGTTTGAGTAGGTAAAATTATAGAAATAAAATCTCGTGTGTGTTAAGTCTAATGTGCCATTAATACACGTAGAGTCAAATTTAATAAAGGAAGAATTTAATACAGGTTATTATTTATGATTTTATCATTAATTCTTTAAATATTAAATTAAGTTTAATATGAAATTGAGATTTCATATTTAAAATATAAAAAGGAATTGTTTTAAAAAAAAGGAAAAAAACATTAAAATTAGGAAAAAAGAAAGAAATTAAAATCTAAGAAAAAAGAATTAAAGATCTTAAAATTAGCAAAAACAAAAAGATGAAACAAAAAGAAAGCCAAAAACCAAAAAAATCTGGGAAAAAAATTTAGCATCTATTTTTATATTTAAGAGAAAGAATGAAAGAGAATTTGTATAGTCTATGCATGAGAAGAAAGAAGAGAGGGTGCAACATTGAGGAGAAAAAAACACAGAAGATCGATAGAAGAATCTTATCGGTAGGTGATATCTTTAAATTCATGATTTATTGATATTAATTAAGAGTGAGATAGTGTTATTAAACTGTGGTTAATAATATTTAAAAAGTGATAAAAGTCACTACTAAACTGGGTTTGAATGATAGTTATCACAAATTAAACCGAGTTTACACTGTATGGATATGTGTCGAGTATGCCCTCTATTCTAATAAAATGCTCAAACTTATTAAAAATCTTTGTGTAACTATTCAGTAAGGATATATTTGGCTTAAAACTAGTTATGTATATATCTTAGATAGGGGTCGCCCCAAAGATTTATACAACTAGATAAGCTTTTAAAACATATTACAGTTTTATCCCAGCAATAACTATGCAGGTGTTTGGGCACCATACGGCTTGCTTTAAACCAGAATTAATTTATATAAATTATTATTTTATAAAGTTCATAGCTCAAAGTAAATGCTAAAAGGGGCGACTTATAATATACAACTCTTTTGGAGTCGAACTACACATTAATTTGGCTTCATCTTGTAAACAGGAATTGTTATTCATGGCGTCGACCAGCGATATAATTGTTTTAATTTTAACAAAACTCATCAGTATCTAAAGCACCGTATGGCCTGCATAACCCGTAAACAGTAAATATATTGTATGACGTCATAGTTCTGATCTTAAATGGTTATTTTTCCAG
Organism: Torreya grandis; assembly: GCA_037957365.1. NCBI lineage: Eukaryota > Viridiplantae > Streptophyta > Pinopsida > Cupressales > Taxaceae > Torreya > Torreya grandis. Next base: position 2,808,013 of record JARHVA010000247.1, on the reverse strand, counting down.
TATGGCATCGTGATCTGGTCAGGTCTTTTCTCTTTGGGTGTCGATCTAATTATCCAGCCAGTTTAATATTTTAGAAAAAATTATTAATACCTTTACTATCCATAGATTTCATGAGAATAAGATTGTACGGTGGTGGGTAGAGGCATCAGTTTCAAAACATAATAAATGTTATTTCTGATATCATTAGGTCTGGATAAAAATAATTATTTGTTGGAAATTATACACTTGTACGATGATATGAGTTTTGGGTGATTTGCCTTTCATTGAAGGATTTGATTAGTAAATAGAACTCAATTTAATAAGGGTGTCGGCTTACCTTGCATTCCCTGTATATTCCAATAAAATACCATGTTTTCCCTTTGGGGCGTTGAGCTCATAAGAATGGATTATGTATTAAAATTTGTTAATGAATTCTTACCAAGTAGCTGAATAATTGGGAATCAACAAATATATTTACATACACTTATTTCATATTGTAAGTAACATAAAATTAACGCCATTTAATATTGATTAAAGTAACATAGTGGTGTTGATGGCATGCATAAGACAAGTATATAAAATATTTGCATCGCTGGAATTTTTTGGACAATGCGAATATATTATAATTTTCCAACAATGTTAGTTATGCTTGTATATGAAGATTATTTCGTGGACCAATTTATAAATGGCACTATGTGTATAGATAATGCCAGTGGACGTAAGCTACTCATTTGATCAATATTTGAATTAGTATTTGGGGTTGAAAATGGAATAATATTCTATAAGCTAAAGAAACATGCTAGCAAGTGTATATAATGTAGACTAAAAGTTAGCTAAATGTAAGTAGTTAACAAAGCTTTACTTTCCACTACAATATTATTAGAGGAGGTTTTTAATTGTTCACATTTTGTAGCGGAATTTAGAAAAGGGCTCATAACCTCGATTTTTGTAAAGAATTGAATCTAAGTTTTTGATATAAACTTTCAATTTTATAATGGATTTTCACTTTTGCTATAGTAACATTAGAGTTATATTGTTTGGTGGGCATAAACCTTGAATTGGTAACTATAGTATGAGTGTAGTGATACAAAATCAGATTCTTAGTCATTACTGTATAGAAAACCCATAATAATGTGTAAACGGAGTTAAATGGATAAACAATAACTACATCTTTTTGATCGGTTAAAACTAGTAAAACTTTTAGACTCCTTAAAATATGAAAACCCAACACACGGAATGTGTTATTAAGTAATGACTTTTAGTATAATTAGTAAACTGGGATAAATTTTTTAAGTTAATATTCTCAGGAGAAATATTAACTAAAAAGTGAAAGAATTGAATAACATAATTTAGCAAATGATTGCTTGAAAACCCTCAAATATAAATTGGTTGTGAAACTGGATTACTTATGTTTCGAGAAAACAAAGTTCTAGTTTTTCTAGTTGTTGTATGCAAAGTGTGCTCCATGTATTTATAACTACTTCATTGGTTGATTTCTATGCTTAGTAGTTACGATTAAAACACTAAATCATGGTTTAAAAATTTCATAGCATTAGAATACCTACATGTTATGCACATTAAGATGTGCAAGTGCTAATATATAAAGATTTATATCTATAGCTCATTATATGATTTGAACAAGTCATTAAATTACATTAAAAAAAGAACTATAACCCTTGAAACAGTTTCTTAGAAGCAAATGAGTCGTTAGAATGAAAAGTTATAATGGGTTTATGAATTATCTGACTCACTACTAATAATATGAATGATTGTTTAGTCATATGTATTCAGTATGGAATACTTGTGTGCATTACATATTATGAGTGTACTATTAAATATAAATGATTATCTATATTTAGTGCATAATGATGCATCATGATGCATGTTTATATATTGTGATACTTTGATATGATTGTACATGATTTAATTTAAGATATACCTAGGTGGTATAAATCTTTATTGTTTGTTTGTTATTATCTGTATGGATTGATTGAGTCTTGAATATCGTAAGTCTGGTTTATGTATTATTACGTAGTTGAAAATCTATGATAGTATGGGATATCATAGGGTATTACGGTATAAAAATATGTTGTCCTCATGGAGTACATACTACAAATATTATGCCTAAACACATATCTACATTTTACTATTTACTATATACATAATGGTTATTGATGTGGATAATGTGTGTTGTTACAGTTGATAAGACTTGTGACTGTGTGCATACAAACTTTGAGAGTTTAACAAATATTGTATTGGTATGTTACTGTTTTCATGGGAATGGTGACTTGTTTTGCTATATATAGTTACTTTTATAATGCTTGTGTTTCTATGTATTTGAGACTACTTTATATGTTTGACTATGAAAGACTGGTAGTTAAGTCTTAGAATACTAGACTCTGGTAATATGGTTATCGTAAAGAGTAGTATGTTTGAAAACTAATTATGGTAGTGAAAACTTATAGTTATGTATGAATTTATTCAAGTGGTATATTTGTAATCGTTATTTTTAGTATGGGATAGAATATAATGAAAGATTCATGCATATGTTTGATGGATTAAATGTATGTTATTACTCATATGTTTAGCGTGTCGTATGATGCATTTAGTATTAAGATGTAAGTTGATGAATCTTGTGGTTGAATTGTATTTGACCAATCTGCATTGCTAATATGAAATCAGGAGTGAGATGGACTTCACTGGCTTACTAGCATGAGCAATGTTAGATGAAGGCAGTCCGATCAAATAGTGTGCATGAAATTGATAGATCTATAGATCGCTTTTATATTACTATTTGTAAAATTTTGGACCAAAGTATGTTTAGTGAGACATTATCATTTCATAAGTATGATTCACATGTTTGTGTGATATCTTGCCATAGAGCAGATTTATATGATACACTGCATGTTTAGTATAGAATCATACAACACATAGAGACTTGCTAGTCTCTTTGGATTCCTGTGCCATCACTGTTTACCCATCTATGAAGGCAGGTTCATTCCCTGATGGGATTAGTGTGGGGGATCGTTGGTCCGTGGTTGGTGTGAAAAAGTGCTCAGATGATGCTCTCCCTCCTCACAATAGTAGTACTTATCGAGACGACACTTGAGATTGTCATAGATACTTGAAGTTCGAAAACTATGCTCTAGGGTAGCCAAGTATCTTGTTTGTACATTGTATTATATTGTGCTTGATATCGTAAAATTGTTATGAAGGGTTGTAATTATACATTGATGCACATTGACAGTGGTGATTGTGTATTTACATAAGTTGAGTTTTAAATGTTATAATTACTTTCTATATTGAGTGGTCATATTCTTATGATATTAGAGATATGTAATTTATGTTGTAATATGAATTGTTGTCATGATTGTTCATGAATGCTTTTATGATCTCTATTACGACTCTTGAGATGAAGTCTATTTTAGTATATGTGCTTATTTTTTTTTTAAATTATGTATTTCTAGTTAGATCCCAGTAGGTATGTTACACACATGCCTATCATGCTCTAAGGGAGATATAAAGTTGGCACTAGCAAACAACCAAGCGGTGGATAGGGTGGTTATTTTGTTAAAGTATAAGAAAGAGAAATACACATTTCCCATTGAAAACATAGTTGATCAGGCTATAAAGGTAGTAGCGCACCTAGTCAACTCAAAATTGTGTGGAGTTGGCAAGTGGAACAACATCAATAAGCAATATCTCTACATCACGCACTGAATGGGTACAAATAATGTTTAGTTTAATATTTCTTAATACATTTGTGATGAAATTATAGAAGGCAATGAATAGGCCCATGGACCTACTGATACATTTAGGTGCGGTGCAATTTTCATTTTGTTGATATTAGATGAGGTCAACATTTTAAACGAATACAACGAATAGATTTGGGTGCATCCAATGTGGGATAAGTCACCCGTTAAGAGATATCACAACCATATTTGCACCAATGCCTATAACAAAAATTACAAAATTCAAATGGATAGGTGGATCGATAACATGTGATTTTACCTTTCAACGTGATTGGTGCATCCCAAGGACATTGCCAGAGGCATATAAGGATTATGTTGAATTGTTGTGATGAGGCACCATTCATTGAAGAAAGTTATTCTAAAAGATAAGAATATGTTTGGATGGCTCAAATTGCCATATGCCTTTTACGTGCACTATTTTGAGAATGCAATAAAGACGGTGTATAACGTGCATCAAAATAAAGTGGATAGTGTGCAGATTGACAGACATCCTCCTACTCAAGGCACTGTTGAGATATACTGCTAGGTTGGTGATGAAATATGAAAATGAGTCAGATGATGAATCAACCATGTTGACACTCGGTGGAAATAATGGCCCAATTTTTATGCAAATTTCATACGAGTCGAAGCCTTGGAATAATAAAGGTGTGCACCATGCTCAACAGTAATAGGAACAAGTGGTCGCATAAAAAAACCTCAAATCGAGCTAGTTGAGGACAAAGGGATAGATGTGGAGTTCCCCAACATTTCAAAGAAATGAAAATTCATGTAACAAGGCCAACTGCACACCAAAGCATCATCCAATGGAGTGGATTAAAAAACACAAGGTAAGAAACACGTCACTCAATGAGAGCTAGAAACTGAAGACTCGAGTGCACAACATCAGATGAGGATAATATGTCAATTTCCTAAAGATGGTGGGTCAAACCACAACCTGAGACACAAGAAAAGACACCTGCCCAAAAATTTATGCCACCACCACCAAAGCAACTTGTTCTTCACCAAGGCAGCCCACATTGCCTTGTTCTCCACCAAAACAACCATCATCGCCTCTATTATCCCCTCAGTAGCCCATGCCATCTCCCCCAAGGTAGTCCACTACAACATCCTATGCCTTTTTCATCTCAATAGCATCCCAACCCACAAATGGTGGTAGAAAAGACTAAGGACAACACTACATACCCTCCCAAGACAGATGACCTAAGCGCAGGAGCACCCACGATGCATAGTTCAATATGTAACCCTTTGGATGATGTCACGCACGACTATAGAGAAGAATTGGACTCTAAAAGGTCCATTGAAAACATTGTGTTAGAAGATGACACCATGGGGGTGGACACAAAGGTATATCATCATGATGAAACGTTGAACATCGAAGAAGTAGAGGCACTGCATAAAAATTTGGGTCTACATGGTCTAAAGGATGTTCACCCAGAAGATATAAAAGAAGAATATGGTAGTGAGGAGGAGATTAATGCAAGAAATGAAGGAGGCAATAGGGGGAAATAGGAAGAGAAGAACATGAGAGTGGAGGGGATAGAGAGGAAAGAGAAGAAGCACATAGAGAAAAGGAACATGAAGTCCTTGAAACTGATACATCAAGTGATGAGGATCCAAATTGCGATACTAAAATAAAAAATAAATCACATGCACCATCGACATCAAATTTGGGAAACATGGCAATATGATGAAGAAATCATGAAAGAGGAAGAATCTACCGAAAGGGAAAGGTTCCCGAAAGACACAGATAAAGAACATTTGTTCTTCTGAAACCACTTACAAGAAGAGAATGGCTCAGCATAAGTACGTAAGAAAATGTCATTTATTTTGGAAACCTATGTGAATGAGCCACAGTTTGAGGCACTAATAAGTAGTGTACACATGGAGGAGTTTGATGTTGTGGGTGCTGAAGAAACCATACACAGAGCCCACCAAGTTGAGTGAAGTTCAATATGGGTGTGCACTAGTTCAGTTGGTAACTAAGGTCTCACGCCAGAACCTTTTAAATAGCACAGCTACAAGGAAATTCAAGCAACAATTGACAAAAGTTGATAATAAGCACGCATAGACTAAATAGAAATTATCAATTATGGCACTGAAAATAGCAATGTTGGGACAACGCATCCTTAAAAAAGAACTAGCATAATGGATGAGGTTGGCATGGAAGGAATGAAAGATGTTGATAGATTAAAAAATTATGGTTAATAGGTTTTTGAAGGAGGGGGAAATGCCCTACATCGAAGAAGTGCAGAATGAAAGAGAAAATGCACAAATAAAATTCAATGAGCAACTTCAAAGTTATGAGAATCTATTTAACGCATTCCAACAAAAAGCAATACAAGTGGACAATGTGTTTCTCAATTTTGCACAACAAACAAAGATAGTCGATGTGGGATTTGTTGGTGATCAAAAGAAGAATGAATTGGAGGCATGAGTCTTCCAAACGAAAGATAGATTTGAGCGAACAAAAATTCTCAAGGATGCGAACAATCTAGGAGATCAAATTGAATAAAAGAGCAGATAACTAGGGAAGAGTTTCGAAGCTCTTCAACTAAAGGCAATGGATGAAGGGAACACCATCAGTGAGATGTTATAAGGAGTTGCTATAGGTATTTTGGCAGTCAAATTAAAATCCAAGCAACTCCAAGATCAATGTTCAACTTTGAAATACATGTTTGAAGAGATGACCAAGAAAACAAAGGCGATCCAAGTTGCACTCTTGAGATGAAGTAGTTTTGACGAGGAGGTCCATCAAGATTGCCCAGAATTGTTGGAAATACAAGCACCTCCAAGCAAGTTGCCCAAGGTTAGGGAACTAGACTAGTGTGGGGTGATGTTAGCCCCCAATTTTGACTAAGTATAGAAGCATGCACTATTGAAGATCGGATGGCACAAAGTACGCACATATTTTGAAGACATTGTGCAAAATAATAAGTCTAGTAGTGTGGAAAAGTACAAACAATGCACAAGGATGAGGCTATGCAAATGTACAGGAAGACCCAAGAGCACTCAACAGAATATTGGCCATGTCATGAAGTGCACAAGTGACGGCACATTGATCAGCACAAAACAAGGACCATTGAAATCGAGGAGGAGGTTACATAGACTGCGGAATGCGAGAGGAGCTACAAGTATGCTAGCAAAGTGAGTCTACCAAGAAGGACATTAAAACAAATGGCTTTGAGTTAATCTAGTGAATCATAGAAAGTGGTTGTGCACCCTATGGGGTGCATATTTATGGATCGTAACCACAAAATAGTGCTTGGATTCCATAGATGCCCACTGTTGCCTCATTGTTAGCAGTTGGTGAAGAATTGGTGTCATTATGTTGTTGGACTAGTGAACCATTGTTACTTAGTTGATTCATAGTAAATCTATATGAACTGATGAACTTATAGTACATGGTGAAGTTTAATGACAAGATGTGCAAGCTTTGTCAAGTGATTGTCTACTTTTGTACTTTGCTTATACTATGGTTTGTGTATTAGTTCAGAAATAGTTTCATTAATATTTGTTAATATGTCAAACATTCATTCCATTATATACATGATATGATGACGATAAGTGTTAGTTTGAACCCGGCTACAAGGGATGTTATGTCCATGCATGTATGAACAAGTTCATTTTTGCGCTTTATTGTATAAGTAATTAGAGCAAAGTTATGACATTCATACAACCAACCTAATTATGACTCGGTACTCTCTTTGTGCCTCAGTTGAGCGTGCAAAGTATTTATGTGATATGTCAACATGGTGAGTTTTATGTGTTTGGGTATGATGTGGTGCAGAATATAGGATGTGTGAAATCGCCCAATAGTTTGTATATTCAGTGATGATGTGTTCTCACTGAAAATAAATTATAAATAGAAGTGTCCCTGTTTACATGTGGTGTGATCAAAGATGATGAAGATAAATTAAAAATAGATGTGTTAGTCCACGTTTATGTATGTAGGTCATCACGAATAGCAGAGTATGTCCATATTCATGCATATCTACTGTGTTTGCAAACAAATGTGCATGTTCATACATATATTAAGTATGATCTAATGTGTGTCATAGTTAATACTTGGATCGGTAATGTGTTCCCATCTGTGGACTGGTTGATGTGTTCCCATCCGTCAAAGTATACGTCGAATTACTTGTTTTTTCTAGTTCATGTGTAGTGTTCCCTTCCATATGTCCGTACTAAGGAAGGGAATGCTAGAAATAATCTTGTTAGTGTGTCATATGATATATGTAATTATAAGTTTACATGAGCAGGTGACTTGTACTAACAACGCACCCCTTAGAATAGGGATTAGTTGAGTGTTTATAGGAAAAAGTGAGATGAGGTTTGACTCATCATATGTAAGAGGATACAACTTGTATAAATATCTCACATTATAATGACTAAAATTAACTAGTTTTCATGTGTTATCTCTGACCAAAATCAACAAGAAAAATATAAAATATAGAAAGAAATAGAACTCCCAAAAACCATAAATCTCAAAAGTCAAAAGGTAAAATCTGAAAAGCCAAATCATAAGTGCAAAAAATGTGATCATATCTATCTCTTTAGCATGCCCACTAATCTAGTTGAAATTTTAAATGACATAATGGCCTCATTAAGAGTCCTAAGTCCATTGAAGTGTGATAGGCAAGTAGACTAGGTTAGGAGGCCACATATACATCATTTTTGTCACCATGCCTTTTCTCATGCAAATACTCGATCTTCATAGTAATTGTTGGCTTCAATTGGGCTTAAGAGGTGGAGGAAAATTCATATGGAGGTAGTTACATTTCATTTTATATGCATTATACAACCTTCATAGCACATAACTACTAATTCACTAGTTAGCCCAAATCTAGTACTACCATCTGTCCTACATATAAATATTGCAAACTCTCACACATTGCTACATTTATTGAGATAAAAAAGACTCTAATTAGAGAATGCAATACAACTTATAATATAAGTATGACCATTTGTACTTAAAAATAACAAAGATGTATGGTAAAGTACAAGCAAACATCAACTGACCCATTGAGTTGCTAGAAATGCATGAGATTCATCACTTACAATCTCCATGATGTATGGATAGCAAAATGCTAGTTTGTTGAGAAGATTGGTGCAAACATAGATCCTCACAAGCAACATATCATGAACTTGAAGATGGTAAATTCAACATTTAGACAAGGACTTTACCCTTGAATCATTGGTCAAGAATGAAATGGTCAAATTATTCATGGAAAAAATAAATAGGAGGATTCCCCAACTGAAAACATAACTTAATGAATTGTTTCCTAATGTAAATACTTGTGGTGTCATTATTTATCACATATTGACAAAGTTTACCAAGTTCTAATATGGATGGATTACCTATTGAGTAATTAAATGTGTAATTTACAAAATTTTAATGTGAAAAACAAAAAAAAGAGGTATAGTTGCAACCAATTCATTAAACTTCCACAAGTTTAGGATTCCCCAACTAAAAGCATAATTTGATGAATTGGCTCCTAATGCAAATACTTGTGGTGTCATTAATTTGTCACATATTGACAAAGTTTACCAAGTTATAATATGGATGGATTACCTTTGAGTAATTAACTATGTGTGATTTACCAAATTCTAATGTGAAAAATAAAAAGAGGTATAATTACAACCAATTCATTCAACTTCCACAATTTTAATTTTCAAACCACTGTATAAGGATTAATATATGAAGAATTGTAAGGAGACATTGAAATGCCACTGATGTTATCTCCATGTGTTTACTTTGCTCGTTAATTTATTTATTAGTAATTATTTTTTATATTTGTGTTGTTAATTGTGAAAGGTTATTTTAAAAATTGTATTTTGTGTTGTTAAGTTTCTCTATTTGAACTTGTGTTATTCAAAATTAAAATTAATAGCTCTTTATCAAAGTTGCTTATTGCACAAGATTACACTAGAATTGGACATTTGCCATTTATGTTGGAGTGTTATTTACCATTTGCATATTTTAAAAGGCTCCACAAAATTTTGGAATCTTAATTGTGCTTGTATATGTCTCTGCAATCATTCTATAAATAAGTTAAAATTTATTTTTGACAAATGGATCCCAAGGACCATTGAAGGAAAAGAAGCTTGAAAAGTTCTTCTCGGGGACTGCATCTCTTCCAGGGCCCTAAAAGAACTTAAGGTTTCAAATCTGGCTCATTACCCCTATTCTTATCAAAATTTTAGGGACCTTTGTAGCTAAAACCATCTGGAAGGCTTGAGAGACCATTAAGCCTTTGTTGATTCAAAAAGGAGATTGCTTCAGATTGGGTCTTTCTATTAATTTCCACTCCTTATGGAGGTCTCTGATTATCATCGTTAATGACAAACCCTTGGCAAAAGTTCCTAGAATCAAAGTGCTTCAGTTTTTCTGTGAAGTCCATAGTATTGGGGATATTTTTGACAAATGATCTAGATAATGGGCAAATTGGCAAGCTTCAGAAACTAAATTCAAGCTCAAAAACTAGGATTTTGAATCCATTGTTGAGATTCGAATGGTCGTACTAGACTATGCTTTCACAAAATTGGGATTAGAGGCTCTCCTAAATAGTGGAAAGATTGGCACTAAAGTGTGTCCGTTGTCTCGGTTCAATACAAACCCGATCTTAATTATCAATGGTTAACTCCCAACATTGTGCCTTGAGAAATGCTTAACAAAAAGGTGGTATCTTAGTACCTCTACATTTCTTTGGAACAAGAGATTTCATACCATTTAGTCTGCAATTGTAGAACCTAAAAAAGGTTTTTTTGGCATGGTGTATTCTCTACCAAGATCTTCTAGAGGGTCATACATTGCTTCATATGAGGATACCATCTCCCAAATGCCTTCTCTATGAACAAACTAGGTCTCTCAAACACATTATTTGGTTGTGTTACAGCTCAGCAAACCTGGGGGTGGATACACTCATTTTTTCCCTCCCTTTAGCTAGAGCCCTTTTCTTGGCATGTGGTTTTATTTGGGGATTTTGATATGCTCCTTGCAAGATTCAAACAAATTTGGCATATTTTTCATGTTGAGATTCTCTTCTTTCATTGGCAAGATAGAAATTTTGACATATAATAAATAACATATAGACAAAATTGTTATGCTTTCAAATGTCATGCTACAAATAAGTTGGCATTAGAAGTGGAGCACCTTTGCACTCTCATTGGCCACTACAACAATGCCCCTTATACTGTTAGTAAAGTGCCTCCCAATTCCCCTTACCAAGACCCTGTCGTTAGGGATCAAGTATCGAGGAATAGAGGTAGGGGTCAACACAAGTCACAAAGTCACTCTACGTTCTCCACCACCCCCCCTTCCTCCTCCCTGTTGCCAATTCTCACCGTCAGGTAGCCATGGAGGGTGACCTTCACTGCACGTTGGTTATGGGCCTTCTAGTTTTATGCCTTTTGGTTGGGATAGGCAAAAGCAAAACACCCAAATTATCAATGGCTATTTCACCTCCTTGTCAACAAATAGAGGGCAATGCTAAAAAAATGATAAACAGGATGGTTGGAGCCCCATGGAGGCGGGTGGGGAGATAAGCCAAACAGTGTATCATCGCCACCTCTTTTTGTAAGGTTAGTTGTATCGGTGACTTAATATATCATTTCTTGTTATTTATGGCTTTTTGTTGATGTAACATATCAAATAATTTTGTAATGATATTATTGTAACCCATGATCGTAACCATGTTTTATTCCCAAGGTTAATCCCGATGTGATACTTGTAATTTGTGTTCCATGTTTACTTTCATACCACCACCCTTTTTAATTGGACATGTGATATCTATTTAATTTTTAATCTATAGAAATATAATGCATACTTTAAATAAAACCAACCAAAAAAAATTGTTTCAATTTTATTTCAAACAATCAACTTGTAAGAAGATGACTCTATTCGTAACACTTTTTATTAAGACCTCGAGGAAATTCATTTATTACAGATCTTTTTTTTACACTTGTCCCCCATTTGTAACAAACCCAGTTTTCGCTTTGTCTTATTGACTCAACCACTAGGCCCATTCCTCTTGGACAAGATTTATGGCACTTGTTACTTCATAAAAACATCCAAATAGAAAATCAATATGGGCAGAAGCCCAAAATAATAAATCTTTATTTCAAAGTTATCACTGGGCATTTATCCAGTGAGCCAAAGAAATTTTACAGCAATTATTACCTTAGTCCATTAAACATTTCTTTTGCACAGGCTCTCATCACTTTTGGGATTGAGTGCCGCTCTTTTGCACATCGGGTTTCTTGATGTGGGATTGATAACTACTCTTTGGAACATCTAATTTCTTCCGTACATGATCATCACTTATCTTACACTGCTTTTTGGATTCAGTATCGCTCGTTGGCACAGAAGCTTTTCTCTTCTTTCCAAAATCCTCTATTGAATCTTTTATCTCAACTCTCAATGCTGGAGACCCTATAAAATTCTCTCTTTTTTGGAACCTAGACAAGAGAGATAATATGCTCTGTTTTCTTGCGCTAGTGTTCCCCTCGAGACATATTTTTCCCTTCAAAGGAGTGTTATCTTTGCCAGCAAACTCATCTTTGATGACTAACATATTTTCTTTCTCGATTACCATTTCAGAGTTGAGAAGCACGTTTGATTTTTCTTCCTCTTCAGATGAAAAATTCATTGACTTCAATTCTCTAGGTGTGCATGCTCTAGAGGACTCAGAATGCTCGTTCAGCTTGGAAGAAATTAAACAACTCTTTGCTTGACTCGGCGAAACTTGAATTTTGCAAGGCTGCACATTTAGTCAATAGCAACTCTGTTAAATTCTTTGCAAGAAAATAGATTCCATGTAATTTTTTAACTGTGAAGAAGAAAATTTTAAAATCACGTATCAACCTAGACTATCATTGCAAAATATTAGCACTTTTTGTGTGTGACCTCACCAATCCTCCCAGTCGCCAAACATTATTAAATGAGGATCAACATCAACTGCTGGCTTAAATAAGAAACTTTTAAACCAGTTGTGCTAGGCACGATGAGTTAATAATTCATTAAGATTGCAACCTCTGCAAAATACAAGTACAGTTTCAGACACAAACTTCACATATTTGCTAGGTCCCTTGCTAGTTCCAGTCGCCAAAAGTTATTAAATGAGCACCAACGTCCACCAATGGCTTATCTTTAGAACCATTACTATTTTATCTGCTAGCCACGATGAGTTAATAGTTCATTAAGTTGCAACCGTTAAAAAATGTCAGTATAGTTTCAGACAACCTTCACATATTTGTTAGGTCCCTTGCTAACCTGAAGCCATGAATACAAATCCCAAACGTGGGAAGCATATTCATATTTCAGCAGCAGTTGCAAAGAAACTTCCCATATAAATTATTCTGATGTTTGATAACAATCCAGCTTGTGCACCTACCATTTACAGGTTGTGATAATTTTGTAGCATATAATTATTGCAGTTTATGATTGTGATACTTTTATTGTTTTATTGCATCTTTCTAAATCTATTGAGAAATTAGCAACAGCCAATCAGCTGACTAGGTGTGCTTAGTATTTTGGTACGTACAAATGCTGCGTCTCTGAATGTATTACAGAAGGGGGTTACTTTCTAGTTTTCAATAAATGTTTATAATGTTTCAGAACGTAAATCGTAAAGTGATAATTCTGTAGCATATAATTATTGCATTTTATGATTGTGATAGTTTTATTGCAGTTCTGCATCTTTATAAATCTATTGAGAATTTAGAAAGAGCTAATCAGCTGACTAGGTTTGCTTAGTATTTCAGTATGTAAAAATGCTGCGTCTCTGAATGCATTACAGAAGTGGCTAACTTTCTAGTTTTCAATAAATGTTTATAAAATTCCAGAAAGTAAATTGTAAAGTTTGCAGGCAGTTCTTAGTCCTGGGTATGACTAATCCATGCAATTTGAGTAATAAAATAAAATGTGTCTGAAACTTCATAGTATATCATATGTTTTAATAGAATTTGTTTTGTTTATCAAAATACATTATGTCAGTATTGGATGAGTGCTGCTGCAGTGGATGAGGAAGTTTAAGGCGTTGTGTCTCCCAGTGCCACGTAAACAAGGGTGCAGAAGGTAGAGGTGCAGCAGACAGAAGGATAGATCATCCATTGTCGAAGTGACTTAGGAAAGTCTAGTAACTAGCCAGAAGGTCAAAACAAGGTTCATTGCAAACTGCTTCCAAGGCTAGTGAAGTCGTAGCAAAACTATCTTTGCATAATATGCGATGTTCGTGTTAAGAGTTAAACATTAATCAAGTATTATGAACTGAGGTAGCATGTAACAAGGGACTGATGGTTGTTCCTATGCCATTGCAAGTCATTCTCAACTTGGTTGGCAATACGAGTTAGAGAGGGTAGAAAGAAGGCTCTAATGAATACTGAGAATTCAATAAATTAGCAGTGGGATTTTTGTTCTATACGGGTGCAGTGGCTCTACATAGCATGCAACACAAAATGAATTAAACTATTAAGTGACTCATTGTGGTCTGTTGAGAAGTAGAATATCTACAAACAGTCAACATGCTTTTTCAGTACACATTCAATGGATACAACTAATTCTTGCGGTGGGTTTCTGCTCCATACAGAAACAGAATTAATCTATAAGTGACTCAGTGTGGTCTGTCTCCTGATTGCTATGAGTAGTAGAATGACCATTGTTACCAAGTTTGGAAATCTGGATTTGTATGGAGGGGAAAAATTCCAAAATCCAGAATCACATAAAAATCAAAAAGTTTGGAAATAAGGTATACATATATAACATAAATATATGTAAAATTTTAATTTTTGGTCTGAGCAGAGAAAGTCTGATGGGACGTGGGGCTTGCAGAGCAAAGCAAAAATAATCAAAAAAACAAAATGACCATTGTTACCAAGTTTGGAAATCTGGATTTGTATGGAGGGGAAAAATTCCAAAATCCAGAATCCCATAAAAAATCAAAAGTTTGTAAATAAGGTATACATACATAACATAAATATATGTAAAATTTTAAATCCTGGTCTGAGCAGAGAATGTCTGATGGGACGTGGGGTTTGCAGAGCAAAGAAAAAATAATCAAAAAAACAAAAACTTGTCAAACCAATTCAGTACATTTGAAAATCAGATCCAATAGGATCAGATCCAGGTGGATTTGGAATCAATTTGCATTCAAAATTATATTCCAAGCATCTCCACGATGTAAAGCAAAGGATTGCAGGATCTGTCCTACTTTGAACTATCTCAAAACAAATATGATCCTACAAACGTAACTTATATGCAAATCAAAACCAAAATAAGAATAACCGCTTCCGTCCAACAATTAGAAATGAAAGATTGCCATCAGATAACTCACTCAAGAAACAATGAAGAAAGCATCTTGTTGCATTGCATAGGAATGGGAAAAATTAAAGCTAAACACGCATGATCAAATTAATCTTGAATGCTAATACTCATAGCACCATGATAATTGGACTTGAAAAGAACAAGCCTCAAATTCAAAGTTCTACTCATATTTACCAGGCCTCTCAATAAACTAAAGCATCTACCGAAACTAACTCAAAATGTCTATTTACCTTTGTGAAGGTTTTCTGGAATCAACTTTGTAATAATGATTTGTTCCGACATTACCAAACCCATTAGGGAAAGGAAAATGTCAGCGCTTGCCATGATAGACGATATTTAATTTCTTAAATAAGCTAACAAAAAAGAGGAAGGAGGAGGTAAGGTAATGGAAGAAAGGTAAGCTAAGAGAGAAAAAGGATAGAGAAGAGAAGAAAATAAAACAAGAAACAGGGCAGTGGGAGGCACGGGGGACAGAGTGGGTGGGGTCAAGAGAACAAACAAACAAAAGAAATTAAGATTGATAAAATGAAATGAAATTAATTAATCAATGAATTGAATGATTCATTAATAATAGTATACACCATAGTTTTAAAACTCTGCGATTACTCCAGAGTACTCGGCATTCACCTGCAGAATGAGTAATCATCCAAAAACTCGCGAGCAAAGTATCTTCTGGATAATCGCAAGTTTTGGCAAGTAATTTTTGGCAATTACTCACCAAAACTCGGGGGTCGAAAAGGAAAACTCGGCAATTGCTGCATAATAACAACCCGCAGGAAACAAAATGTTGTTTTTTATCGAAAACACAGCTATAAAGTTTGTAGTTTGTACTTTCTACTCAGAAAATTCTTGCTCGAAGAAGAATATAAAGGCCGCAGAAGAAAGAAATTGAGGAAATCACATGAACAGGTGTTATTTTTATGACTGTTATGCCCAATGGATGTCATTTAACAATGTTTTACTATTTTACATGTTATTTAAGTTTATTTTATGAATTTACATATTTTTTTAAGTAGCGTCCAAATCAAAATTTTGGGCTAAGTAATTGCCAAGAAGAGTTCTTTAACTATGGTATAAACCATTGATTAATAAATCATATAATAGAATAATTAACTAATTAAGATAGGGGCCACAAGACGAAGACTGCGTGGGTTCAAACTTGAAAACACAGTTTGGGAAATTAATGATTATAGGAAAGTTTGTGAATTAGTGGTTTTCAAGATTCATTGAGCTTCCAACCATTGTTTCTGTTGAGATTAAGACATTTTTCTATTTCAATTGCTTCTCTCATTTCCCCTAGTTTTCCATTGATTTTCAATAGCTAGAATTTTGATTTTATCAATTGTTAGTGTATCTAATAATGTATAAACTTTTGTATAGTAAAGATACACTTGTATTATTCATTTGTAATGTAATTTATAGATAAGCACTAATTGGTGCACACTTATCTATAACCCATTATTAGAGAAGATTATCAATTAAATATTTACTTAAATGACTTCTGCTAATAATAGTAAAGTCTTATCTCTAAGAAGACTTGTTCTACAAGTAACTACTCTCCAACACCCTAACCCCAACCCTAGCCTCCTTCTTTATCTATGTAAGAGCATAGAAGGCAAATGAGTGAGGTACATTGTGGATGAGAGTTACCATTGTTATATTGGCAAATTTAGACTAAAGCTCTTAATCTAAAGAGATTGTGATGCTACTTGGATGTAATCTTGTTTTAGGCTTTCATAGATTTATATATTGCATATATTGTGGGTGTATGTCTTATGGAAGTAATAGCAATTCTAGAACTATTCCATAAATTTAATATGGTATCAGCTATGAAAAGCTTCACCTCATGCATTATGGTTTTGTGGAGCATACAAAACTTTTATTTTCATGCCCACCACAAATATAAATATCACATTTGCAGATTTCATTTTTTTTTTCGCATATCTAATTTCTATTACATTTTCAGATCTGTAGTTTTTATTTTTTCCTACATGTCAAGTTTCAAGCCCGGATTTTAGTGGCCTACTACAAATGACCAATCTTATGTTCTTACCTCGCCCTTAGGGAATCTTGGTTGATCAAAATTGAATGTAGTGGAGTGCTACGGGTTGAAGCTATTTTTTCGTAGTAATCACCTAAGTTAGAAACATGTATCGGGAGTTTTAAAATATCATAGGAGCTGTCGTTTTTTGTTGAACACCACATTTTTGGCGTCTGAAGTGTGAGTTCCCCCAATACCCAAGCCTCAGACAACACTATTCACAGTTTTTAGCATTCCCCATATCTCACAATAAACAAAAAAATAGGTTTTTTATTCTTTGCTAATAGGAAGCCAATGATCGTTTGAGACTATAGTGCACCCATAAGCGGTTACCCTTGGAAGTTACTCTCTATGTACCTCAGAGACCGAATAGTACAACTATAAGTACAATGAAACACTCTATGGTCAGTGTCCTTTAGGCCTATTCACTATTTACACCTAGGAATTGTATATCCAAGAGCCTACATATCAGACACACCCAACCTAGAAACTCTAAAGAAATCTTGGGTACATTGGGCAGACCTACATATTGTTGCAATATTCTCTATTCAGTTTTAGTAAAGTACAAAGAAAGGGCAATGAAGAGGGCATATTCAACAAAAAACTGGTTATTCTTAGGTAACTTTTGACCTATGCAAAATTCAGCTGTTCTGACTAAAAAACGATACAATACTAAGGACCAAAAACAACATTTCCACATATTAAAAAAAAAAATACAAAAAAAATATCTAGAAATTTCTTTTTGCCCATAGGGGGACTACACCATTGTGATCCTCAAATTGAGCTGATCATTTTAATATGCATCTCCGAAGACCTTTTTTGGAAAAACAAATTCTATCTTTTGGGTGATTGTCACATCGTGACTCTCATTGTGTTGATCATTTTAACATACTACTACAAACACCCTTTCGAAAAAATTGGGATATTTTACCTTTAAAAAGCTTGAGCTAGCAATGGTAAAAAAAAGGCAATCCTCACTGGTTCCAACTACTTCAACTAGAAAAGGAACATCACAGAGGTGCTTCTCAAGATGGGTCATGATTGCATGGCCATGAGTGATGAAATTTCTCATTTTAACCTTTTCAAAGGGATAAAAAGGCAAAATCGTTGTGACAAAGTCATAGGACTCATAGGTCAATTAGTGTCCCTTGAATTGAAATTTCACTTTCAGGGCATGATGAAACCTCGGGCAGTTTGGAATATCTTGGAGGATTTTTTTGGACGCATAGCAAAATGTGAGCTTGTCAAGTGGAAACTAAACTTGGTGCTCTTAATCCAAACAACTATAACATTCTTGGCAGTTCCCTATCTTTCTACTATAAATAAATGGGTTTGGAATGCATTGGGCATTCAAATCTTCATTCTAAGTTTGAGTTTAGAATTGTCTTAGGAAGTCTGAAGTCTAGAAGAAAGACATATGCTCTCTAATGGCGCTTCGAGTGATAATGAAGATCAGAAATCTTCTTCTTAAATCTTGTCTAAACTATTGTATTTTAATTCCAGTATAATATGAAGAAGCCGTATCCATTTGATCGTCAGGCTCCCCCGGTGTTTATACTAATTTGTGGTATCAGAGCCATGTTTCTGTGAAATAAACCAATCGAATATATTGTTGCCTTGAGTTTACTGTATCCCGTTTCTAAGCATCTTTTAAATCCATTTCTTTAATAAAGTTATCTTGCTCGTGTCAAGGATATCCCCAGTAATTCTCGCAAACCCAGTTACTCCATGGCAAAATACCAGAAGCCTAGCAATTCTACTTCAAGATATCAGATTTTAAACGAGACTGAAATCGAAGGATACTATGAACTACCTCCTACAGAGGTTGGAGAAGAAGCTTTTCAAACAGGGGGATTCCCTAAAATAGAAGCAATTTTAGGTACGGTTACCAATTTCAAACCTCATGTTAAACCTAATCAGATCTATAAGCAATATGCTTTAAAAGAAGACTATTTTGGACAAAAATATTACTCTACATTCAAGTCTTTTGTAAAACCTAGGATTAAAGTTGTCAAATTAGCTCTTGAATATAAACCAAAAAAAAGTTACCAGACCCATTTGCTCCCCACTAATTTCCTAGTCTGAGATAGACTATATCCGTAGTCATCCAAATGTACAGTTCGTATATTTTGGGTTAATTAGAGTCAACATAAAACCATTAGTCCCTACTAATATTAAACCTCTGGCATATATAGATCTGTGTGATAGAAGACAATCTGAGTTTCGGCATACTTGGCAATTATTTGCAATAGCCCATTTAAATGAAGGTATTGTCAATTATGAGTTGTATCCAAATTTGTTGGTTGTTGCTCAAGATAAAGGGTAGACAGAAGTAAAGTTTAATCTTCAAACTATTGGGGCTTATTTTCTTTAGTCTATGGTCTAAAAATGTTCGATCCATTCCAATATGCCTCTGTGAATATCACTATGTTATATTCAATGACAAACACAAGTAATCCAAAAATCTTAGAAAATCTTCCATATGCAAAATGACTCGATGGTATTGTTCAACTTCAAAAGGGTCAAGTTAATTCAATAGAAATTCCCAATTCATGGAAGATGGACTGGCTCAGACATGTTGCTCCTAAACAACATAAGAAAGAAAATATTG
This sequence comes from Torreya grandis, assembly GCA_037957365.1. Lineage (NCBI taxonomy): Eukaryota > Viridiplantae > Streptophyta > Pinopsida > Cupressales > Taxaceae > Torreya > Torreya grandis. The sequence goes on along the minus strand of JARHVA010000247.1, from coordinate 2,788,310 downwards.
TGTATAAAATAGAAGGAAATGAAATTCATGTCCTTCCAAGATCTCTGTCTAAAAAGAGATGTTGGATCCATTAAGATTTATCAGGAATAGGGTAAAGTAGAAAATAGTACCGAACATTTTTAGACCCTAGACTGAAGAAAATAAGCCCCAACAATCTGAAGATCAAACTTTACTTTTGTACACCATTTATCTCGAGCTCCAACCGACAAATTTGAATACAACTCATAACAATACCTTCATTTAAACAAGGTATTGCAGATAATTGACAAGCATGCCAAAACTCAGAGTGTCTTCTATCACACAAAGCTATATATGACACAGGTTTAATATTAGCAGGGACTAATGGTTTTATGCTGACTCTAATTAACCCAAAATGTGTGCACTATACATCTGGATGACTATGGATATAGTCTATCTCAAACTGGAGAATTAGTGGGAGCAAATGGGTCTGGTAACTTTTCCCTGGTTTATATTCAAGAGCTAATTTGACAACATTAATCCTTGGTTTTACAAAGGACTTGAATGTAGACTTATATTTAAGTTTGCCCAAAATAGTCTCATTTTAAAGCAGATTGCTTATAACTCTGACTAGGTTTAACGGTCCCTGAAATTGCTTCTTTTGTAACTTCTATTTCAGTTAATCCTCCTTATGTTTGAAAAGCTTCTTTTGCAAACTCTGCAGGAGGTAGTTCATAGTATCCATTCGGTTGTCAGCCTCCACCACTGTTTGTACTAATTTGTGGTATCAGAGCCATGTTTTTGTGAAATAAACCAATCAAGTATATTGTTGCCTTGAATTCAATGTATCCCATTTCTGTGAGCATCTTTTAAATCCATTTCTTTGATAAAGTTATCTTGATCATGTCAAGGATATCCCCAGTAATTCTCATAGACCCAATTATTACATGGCAGAATTCCATAAGCTTAGCAATTCTACTTCAGGATATCAAAATCATCCTTGGATTCAAGATTTCATCACTCAAGTCAAACGCTTGAAACTTTTGTTTGTTGATACAGGTGTAACCAAGACTTATGACCATCTCATTATCAATGTTTTGTCAAAATTGGGTCACTCCTCTGTCTTTGTCTCAAATCACTACACACAGCAAGATTATTTGAGCAGTGCATACGTGGCATTGAATTTTGGTAAATTAAGTAAGCAACTTCAAAGAGAAGAAAAAAACTTATTTTCATTGGTGACATGCAACCTAGAAAAACTAAGCAGTAGGCATTAGTTGTCAATGATACTAATAAAACGTCACAACCCAATTTTGGCAAAGACAAAGGCCCTACCAAAGAAAAAAAGAAAGCAAAGTCTAAGCCTAAGAGCAATCAATCGACTCAAGAGAATCATTCCTTGCGACAGGACAATGGCAAAGGGAAATGGAATGCAAACAATGACAAAAAATGTTGCAATTTTTGTTGTAGATCAAGGCATGTTGAACATCAATGTTTCAATAAAAATGGCATACATGGAAGAAGAGATGAAAACAATGCATCTCTCTCCCTCCAAAACAAGGGCAACACTTTTTCCAACATATGTAACACTAGTGTCTAAATGGATCTTGGATTCAGAGGCCTCTCACCATATGGACATGGTGGCTCATTGTTTCACTCTCGACGAAAGTTGCACAACTGAAATTTATGGGCGACTTTAGTCTTCTAGTTGTTGAGAGCGAAGGGTATGTTGAGATGGAGAATGGCATATTCAACAAAATTATCAATGTTCTAGACTTGTCTATGAACCTCCTATCCATCTATCAGATCACACATTCAAGAGAAGGCAAAACCGTTAAGTTTACAGCTACCAATGTTATTATTAAAAATGCAAAAAACAAGTCCACTATTGTAGCCATTGGCAAGGTTGATCATACAAATTTAATTTTGTGTTCACTCAACCTTCGCAAGTCATGAATGCACATGCAAATGATTTGAATAAACTTTGGCTTGAGTGTTTCAGTCACTTGAACGATCGCTCATTGTAAGACCTCAATAAGCACAACATGGTTTGTGGTTTTCTGGAAGTTTATTTCAAAGATGGAGTTTGTCTAGGATGGGCCCTTGGAAAACAACACAAGGATCCATTTCCCAAAGGAAAATCTTGGAGGGCAAGCAATAAATAACAGTTGGTTCACAGTCTCATGTTTCTTTCCATAAACATAAATATGTGCTTACCTTCAATGATGATTTCTCTCGCACAACTTATGCATGCCATCTAAAAAACAAACGTGAAGTCTTTGAGAAATTCAAAATTTTCAAAGCCCTTATTGAAAACTTATCAGAGAGAAAAAATCAACATTTCATAACAAAAAACGGTGACGAGTTTGTCAACAATCAAATGATCAACATCTATGAATGGGGAAGCATTCAACTTCAACATATTGTGCCCAACACACCCCTCAATAGAATGATGTAGTTGAATGTAAAAATCGCACACTTAAACAAATGGCCAATTGTGTGGTGCATTCCAAAGATTTTCCTCCTTAGTTTTGGGCAAAGGCGACCTAGTGTGTAAACTACATTCAAAATCACACTCCCCATTCAATAGTGCAAGACATGACTCGTAAAGAAATATGGTCTAGTCTCAAGCTCGATATTTCTAAATCAAGGGTTTTTAGTTGTAATGCATGGATGCATATCCCAGATGATAAACACAAATCAATGGAAAGGAAGGGTCATACATATATTTTTGTTGGCTACCATGAATATGTGAGGCATATCGTCTACTTGTTCTAAGCACCACTAAAGTGCTTTACCAGCAGAATGTGTTGTTTGATGAACAATCCCAGGATTACGAGCCAATATCTTATCCTCCTCCATTGGTTTTTGCTGAGTCAAACACAACTTCTGATGTTTCTTATGAAAAACAAGGCAATTTAGATGACTTCCATTCTAAGAGTCACTATAGTTCATATTATGAGCCCCAACGAGGACAACCAACTCCTCCATCGTCATAAAAACACATATTTCCACCACTAGTGCCACAAGTTGTTCAACATGCACCTAACCTACTCAACCAGCACAACCTCAACCAAAATGGGCGTGCACAATTTGGGAAGACATTGGTACATGGGTAGGGATTCCTACAAATCCACATCTAGTGCATGGGTAGGGGTTCCTGCAAATCCACGTAGGAATAGTCGGAACATCAATTTGTGTTACACAATTCGCAATGAGTCAGGATCCAAAGACTTATCATGAGGCTTCTAAGCATCTTGAATGGCAAGCAGCTATGGCAAAAGAACTTTTTTCTCTTAAGAGGAATAAAACACAACTTACGTTTCGTATGAAAAACAAGGCTTTTTAGATGACTTTCACTTTAAGAGTAACTACAATTCAGATAATGAGCCGCAAGTGGGTCAACCAAGTCCTCCACGGCCAACAAAACACACAATTCCACCAACAGTGCCACAATTTGTTTAGAATGCACTTACCCAGCGAACACTCACAACCAAAATGGGTTTGCACAGTTCATGAAGACAGCATGGGTAGGGGACGCTGCATATCCACATAGGACTAAATCGAAACATCAAATTGGTGTTGCACACTTGGCATAGCATGCAATGAGTCGAGATCCAAAGACTTCTCATGAGGCTTCTAGGTATCCTAAATCGAGGCAGCTATCACAGAAGAGCTTCTTTCTCTTAAGAAGAATAAAACTTAGGCCTTGGTTCCACTTCCAAAAAGAAGGAAAATAGTGAGGTGCTTCCAAAAGGAAAGAAAATAGTGAGGTGTAAGTGGGTGTGTTGCACTAAACATGCAACAGAGCGTCCATTAACAGCTACAACGCTCGGCTTGTAGCAAAAGGTTTTTCATAGGTTGAAATTGTTGACTACCATGAAACTTTTGTCCAATTTCCAAGATGAATTCCATTAAGCTAGTACTCTCCTTGGCTGCAACACAGGGGTGAGAAGTCCATCAAATGGACATCAAAAGTGCCTTCTTGCATGGAGACTTGTACGAAGAGAACTTCAACTGTCTACATATTGAAAAGATCATTGTACGATTTGAAATAGGTTTCTCGAGCTTGGTATGAAAAGATTGGCATGCTCTTAATCAATTCTAGATTTATACAAAGTCCCTCTGACCCCATAGTCTACACCATAGAAGCAAAAATCACGAAAAAAAATCACGATTAATCGCCAGTCGCTGCTGAAATCGATTTTTTCGATCAAAAACCCACGCTTTAAACCCGGTCAACCCTTGCCAGATAATAAATCGTTGACTTCGCCGAGTACTCTCAAAAAATAGTGAAAAAACCATGAAAAAATGGCGGTTTTTTAAAAAACATGATTTAAATAGGTTTAAATCGCGCTTTCTATTGGAATCGTGATTTTTAATTTTATATATACAAAAAGTTTTAAAATTTAGTCATTTTTACACAAATTTTGCAAATTTCTCAAAATTTTCAAAAGCAAAATTCCAAAATAACCCAAACAAGAACATAGAGATTTTCGGCGACGGGTCCGAGAGATTTGAGAATCCTCAACGACAAATTTGACATTTTCTCTTCAATCTTCACTAACCCTGTTCAAATTTAAATAAAAACTATAAATATTCATGATCCCTAACCCTAACCGTACAGTTAGGGTTAGAGTTTTTATTTAAAATATTAATAAACAAAATTTAAACCTAACCCTAACCTTAACCATCAAAATTTAAACCTAATCTTAATCTGGGTAAAGTTAGGGTTAGGATTTTTTTCAAATATTAATTTTTTAATAATTTTTTTCAAAAAAACCATGTTTCCTAACCCTAACCCTAATTGTACAATAAGGTTAGGGTTAGGGTTTTTTTTAAATATTAAAATTTAAACATTACGATTTTTTTTAAAATATTAATTTTTTTAATATATTTTTATAGTTTGTAATTATTAAAAATTAAAATCTATAAAAAATATTAAAAAACAATAATTTTTTGCAATGATCTAAATACAAAGCATCCTAAATTTAATTCAATGATCCATAACATTTCAAATCCATAATCTAATCAAATCCATAAATCATAAAATATAACACCGCAACTCATAATCAAAATCATATATATATATATATATGCTCAAATGTACATCATAAGTCTCAGTATACAAAATAGATGGCTCTTTGGCTAGTACAATAGATACAAAATGGGCTACTCCGTAGACTAGAGACGGCTCAGATGAATGCTCCCAATACCTCCTCCCCCGCCTCCACTCCCATCCCCTCCCCCATCTCCTCTATCTCTCCTCTGATCTCTCCACACTCCCTGTACTAACTGAACTTGTATGTGTCCGTCTGGGGGATCTACCCTGTGTGACCAAATGGGTGGCATATTGTGGAATCTCTGGATGCAAATCCAGTGCAATCTGCTCATAGTAATGCATCTCAGTTGCCAGCGCTTGGTACCTATCCACACTCATGGTACTTGTCTGTCCTATACTCGACCTAGCCACCCCCGCAACTATCTGCCCCATGAGTCCTCCATCCTCTCGTCGCAGGCTATCCCTCTCTGCACGGTATCTATCCCGAGCCTCAATTGCCAAATCATAACTCAGTTGTAGGGTGTCATAGTCCCCCTGCAAAGCATCTAATCTCATCTGAAGACCATCTGCACAATAGTAAGTGCCCCCTGCATTGTGGTCACTTGTCCCTGTAAAAAATAAACTACGCTCTTAGTGTATCCCTCTCAGCAATGATCCTTGTGACATCTATCTCCTCTCCTCCCTCCTCTCCCCTCTCCTCATCTCCTCCCTCCTCTACATCCTGCATCTCCACATCTGCTTCCCCCTGCGGAGGTCGCACCACCCTCTCCTCCCTGGCATCCAGCTTCCCTGACCACCACGCTAAGTATGTTGGGGTACACCCTGCATCATCTATATCTGCATTTGTTGTCTCCTCGAACCCTATCGAAATATCTGTGGTATCTGGCTCTAGGAGTCCAAGCTTTGTATCATCCCATCTATACACTTGCGAGGCCCATGGTATATCTTGTATAAGCCCAAACTATCTCCTCACCCTCCCAAAATGAAAAAACTCCATGTAGTTTGTCCTCCTCCCTGTAAGCCACCTCTCCCTTTGAACATATGCCAGCACTGCCTCTATCCCAAGCCATGCAAGGAATCTGACGTAGGGCCTCCAAATAATGTCTCCATCCTATAGCTCCCCGAGGACTCGTCGATAGTACACCAAGTCTCGTGTCATACCATCTGTGTAAGCTCATACTAAATCTTCCTTCCATCAAAGGAAGGCAACACTGTAAGCAATCTCGTACCATCGTATCCATGAGGTACCAATGGGTCGAACCACTTTGATGTGCTCATATGCCAAGCACTGCAAAAGAAAGGTCACATCCAAACCATATCTCCTCTGAGTCCACCCCCATAGCTCCCTATATACCTGTGCCAGTAAAGTCGGGGCCCAGGCAAATACTGTCCACTGCTCCAACATGTCCGCAACAACCCCTGTAAGGCTCCATGGAAACCTGCCTCCACCTGAGTTCGGAGAGTGTAGCATGAGATGGCTAGCATCATCATCATCAGTACTCGCCTCCCCTCAAACACAAATCCTCCTGTTGTGAAGGTGATGTCCACGGCATCTCCACTATACAATCGTGTCAATGCTACTGGATGACCACGCTCATCCACAAGTACAATAGCAGCCCCCTGCACTAGAAACCGTATTATCCTATGTATATATCCCCTCTGTGATGGTGATCTCTCCTGTAGGTAACCAAAATGTCCCCATGGTCACATCCCATCGCTCTAATAATGCAACCAACAAGCTCGTGTCTCTATGAACGCGACGGTAGAAGCGCACTCCTAAGCCCACGACCTCCATATGCGCCCAATCATCGCTTAGCTGGTCATGTAATCGCTCCAACAGAGGCGATACTCAATCCCGCATCCTCAGCAATATTCGTACCTGTTACCAAAATCCTATATAAGCCTTAAAATTTCTAAACTTCAACTTAGTTTAACCCTAGACACTCTAACCTAGTTGTTCGCCTTTTTTTAGCAAATCAACACAAATTCATTTTTGATCGACAACGATTATAGTGAATCAACAACAATTCCAAGTTGTTCGCGCTTTTTTAGCAAATCGGCACCGATTCATTTTTGATCGGCAACATTTATGTTGAATCGGCAATGTTTCCACTGAATCGTCGCCAATTCACCAAAATCAACGCCGTTCTGGGGTCACCATACCGTCTAAAATCCGTACACATTACCCTAATCCAAAAACCAAAAAACCAAAAAACTTAAATAAAAATAAGGCCTACCTCATCTTGAGACCGTCTTCGTCGCCTCTGACCGTTGACGCTTGCCTATATTGCACCACACGTCACAATAGTTGTCAAATTTAAGCTCTTTACTCACCACGCATCGATAGCAAATGAGCTCTCTCCATGTCGGAATTACTTATATACTCAGCTTTAGAATCGACATCGATTTGTTTCTGATCGACATCGATTTATGCAGGATCATTGTCGATTTCCTCAAAATCAGCATTAATCTGCCCGTTTTCCACTACTTGCAATTGTTTGTGCATCCAATCCTGCTTCGAAGCCTAATCTTGTTACCTTACCACAACTATCCCATTATTTATCCTATTACATTTCAAGGTTGTGGATATAGACCTTGTTGGTCCCACAACCTGCATAAGACATGCACTTTTTGGGCATTTCCTCTTTGTGGGTCCTGAGAGTGCATCTCCTTTCGAGAACAACCGTCTGTAGGTAGCCCGCACACCATATAGCACACTAGATGCTTCGATCAACCAAACCCTATCATTTCTTCTCTTGATTTGCCTTTATTTAAGCCCACTTGTTCGTAATTGTGGCAATTTATTACATGATTTGTCTAAGGGCATCTTTGTTTGTACTATCTCACACCCTATCAATGCAAAACGTATACTTCATGCTATGCATCCGCACTCTTAGCTCTCATGTGTTATCTATCCATCCCATCCATTACTCCATCTTTCAAACCCATCACCCGCTCTGCATCCTACACTGGCTCCTAGTTTGAGGGGGGATATCTCCTCACATAAACCTACTTCAATTAATAAAAATTAAAAATTACAAAAAAAACTTATTTCCTAACCCTAACCCTGTAATGATTTTTTATTTTTTAACGCAAAATAAAAAAACAAAGTTTATTTATTTTTATTTTATAAGGCAATGTTTTTATATATTTTAGTGCGTATGTATTTATTACTAACGATTCCAAGAACACAAAACACTTCTTAAAAAAATAAAAACAAACAAAACATCTCTAAAACACTTTTTTTTTATTCTTCTATTTTTCTTCTTCTGAAATCTATCGTTCAGGTGTAAATCCGGCACAGGTGGTCGCAATGTCAGACAAGTGTTGTGTCTACAAGCTCTGAACTGCCCTCTGTGAGCAGGTATTCCATTAAACAGACCCGAGACCTTTCACGTATCATTTCTTTTAGTGCCACTCTACCCTCGCGTATCACTCTACTCTCATGTACATCTCTCTTCCACATACTATCATTATTTCACGTACCTTCGAATATATAGGAAGGTGAAGTATATAAGAAAGTTTGATATATCGATAGGGGTAGTATATCAAGAGAATTGCTCCTCCATACCATTACTCTTCCACGCACCTAAAGGTATATAGAAAAGTGTATGGTGCGGTTTGGCTATTGGAGATTTAGGTATATCGAAAGACAGGAATGATAAGTTGGAGTGATAAGGGTTTTTTCTAAGAATGATAAAAAAAACCTAAACACCTTCAAAATATTTTAGCACCTAAACAAAAAAAAATGTCATTGCAAATTTGATCATCATGCCACGTGTAAAAGATTTTGCATGAAACTATGGCACCGAAGTCAAGCCAGAGAACCCAAACAAGGTCAAATGCAACTTTTGTGAACATATATGCAATGGAGGCATATACCGCTTCAAATGACATTTGATGAGACAACGAAAGCACGAAATTACACCTTGCACTAATGCATGCCCTATAGATGTCACCAATCAAATTATAGCAACATTCCAACGATATTCAAATTCAAAGGCGAAAAAAGCAAGAACAAGAACAAGAACAAAAGTAGGTTCTAACTCTTCAAATGCAAAGGGTGATGAAGAATAGGATGACATGCCTGGGCCATCAACAGGACATAAAAAGAGGAATGAAAGGTTTCAAGTGACACCTGGATCAGTACTTTATGGCCAAACACAAGTGGGGGAAACATTCATGCCTTATTTAGCGCTAGCACTACCCCTAGAGTGCAAACCACACAAGAGAGTATAGGCTAAAACAAATTGTGCACAAGCAAGCAAGGCAATCTCTAACTTTTGGTACTCTTCTAACTTATCGTTTAATATGGTCAGATCTCCCTACTGGCAAAATATGGTGGATGCAATTACAATTGCAGGTCCAGAGTTCTTAGTCCCATCATATGAGGCTTTGCAGACAAATTTATTGAAAGACGTCGTACAAGATGTGAAAGATATCTTTGCAGAACATCACAAAGAATGGGCACAGTCGGGATGCACTATAATGTTAGATGGATTGACAGATAGAAGAAATCGAATGCTCATCAACTTTCTTGTGTCATATGACATTGGAAATGTGTTTCTTAAGAGTGTCGATGCATCTGATTAAATAAAATTGAGTGAGGTATTGTTTCATCTATTTGATGAGGTTGAAAATGAAGTGAGCTCAGAAAATATGGTCCAATTCATTACTGATAATGTTGCTACTTGTGTGGCTGCTTGAAGGCTTCTTATGAAAAAATATGCAACTATTTTTTGGACTCCATGTGCGGCACATTGTCTTGATTTGATTTTGGAAGACAAGCAAAATTTCATAAATGAAAGAGGTTTTGCAAAAGGCTCGCACAATCATGAAGTTCATTTACAATCACACAAGAGTTCTTAGTATGATGCGAACATTCACAGATGGCAAAGAACTTCTTCGACCAGAGATGACAATGTTTGCAACCCACTTCCTTGCCTTGCAGACTCTTTTCCACCAACAAATGAATTTGAAACGAATGTTCATTTCATGTGAGTGGGTGGAATATTCTTTTAAAAAACATATGGATGGCACAATAGTGAATGACTGTTTTTTCACCGTTTTTTGAGAAGAGATTGAGCAAATATTGTCATTCTCCGAACCTCTAGTTCGAGTTATGAGAATTGTCAAGGTTTATTTGTATGAAGCAATGGATATAGCCAAAGAAGTTATTAAAGGCAGATTGGAGAATAACGAGACAAAGCACATGTCATTATGGGAGATAGTTGATAACAAATGGAATCAATAAATGCATTTTCTCCTCCATGCAACTAGATACTTCTTCAATCCAATATTGTTCTACAGTGCCTCATTTCGAGACGATGCAGAGGTCACAGAGGGCCTATTTAAATGCATGGAAAGAATGTTTCGTATTTAAACAAGATTTTGAAGAAGCTATGAGAAAGTTGTCAATGTACAAACAGACAAGAGGTTTCTTTTGTAGTAAGGCACTCATCATAAAAAGGAAGAAATTCCATCCAAATAGACGAAATTTTTTTATACGTATAGTTAAAGTGTTAAATCTCACTGAATTGTGCAACTGCATGTTACAATGTTAAAAAAACCTATTTTTTTGCACAATAGTGAGATTTCTTTAGCAAAGAAACCAAACACCTTCAAAAGATGGCAATGCACATTTTGACCCAGCAATGTAGTTCACCCACTTGCGAACATAATTGGAGTGTGTTCAAACATATACATTCAAAAAAACGCAATCGACTCATTCAGTGACAAATGAATGATTTAACATGTGTCCCCCCACAATCTTCCCCTGAAAATGAAGAAAGTTCAAAATTAATAAATGTTGCATTTTTAATTCTCAATTCATATCAAAAGTCGATTTATATTCTTATAAAATATTATTCGCATAAATCACTAACATATGCGTTGTATTTTATAATGTTAAGTACCATCAAGGAAGATCATCCAATCGAACTTGACGAGATTGATTCAGATTCTGAATGGCTCGAAAATAATGGAGTGCCTCTTTTTGAGGATTTTGACTTCGACATCATGAATGACACTAGAATTGACACCGAGGTCGTCTATCAAATAAAGAGAGACAAGAACCTTGAAAACATGTTGAAGTGTACACCCGCTGATCCATAGTCTACATGCTACCATTTGCTCCCTCCCCTATTTTGTTCCATTGTAAACGACAATAGTATGCATTTTGAAATGCAAATGTAATGAAATTTAAATATTTCAATAAGCAATGAAAGAAAACAGTTGACTGATTTGGATGGCATACAATCTCATTTATCTTCCTCTCATATTTTGTATATATTCTCTATGCAATTGAAATGCCTAATATGTATCTCTATGCAATGGAAATGCATTTAAATTTTAAAAAAAATAGTTTTTTTCTTTTTTTCCGCATTTTCCAAGCATCACGATTTTTTGTAAAACACTTACACTTTTGAAAAAATGATTTTTTCTTCGGACAATTAATGCTACTATGGTCTACACAAAGAAAGTAGACGAACCCCCCCTAATTTTGGTCCTCTATGTCGACAACTTAATCATTACAAGGAGTTCCACCAAACAGATTCATGATGTGAAAGCATAGTTAATGAAGTACTTTGAGATGACCAACTTGGGCTTGCTACATTTTTTCCTTAGATTTCAAATCGCAATCTACAAAAGGTATTTTTGTGAATCGATCAAACTACATACTCTGCCACTTCAACAAGGAAAACTACAAATCCACCCCAACTCCTTATCAATCTAGAGTCTAGTTTTCTGCCAAGTGTTCTCATTCATTTGATGGAACAGTCTACAGGTAATTGGTGGGAAGAGTTTTATACTTGACCCATACTCGTCCTTATCTTTCATTTGTTGTGAACCTGGTGTCACACTATTGTCAGGTCCCCCATGATAGCCATTGGCAAGTTGCAAAGCTTATTCTAAGGTATCTTTGTCATACAACAAAAAGGAACGAGTTGAAAAATAAAACTAACAAAAAGGAGGTTAAACAAAACATAAACTTACAACCTATTGACAATAGGTCTCCACGTGTGATTGATCCCTAAGCCCTCGTCTCTATTGAGGTTGTTGGGATGTTTACTAATCTTAATCGCTTCCCTCAATTTTCGTTTCAGAAATAGTTTTCAATAGTAACCACCTTTGCATCCTCAATGCTAATAACATTCTTAGTTTTAAATAAGTGTTCAGCCAATGCCGACTTTTCTTTTCTCTCTAGACGAATATCAGTTGCATGTTCCCTGATTCTAGTTCGGATGGACCTACTTGTTTCCCCGATGTAAGGGACTCCACAAGAGCATTCGATCTTATAGACCCCACTACAAAGACTAGGCTCTCAGGGGTCCTTGGTAGACCCTAAAGACAGCCTTAACTTGTTAATAGGTAGGAAAGTGGTTTTAATGTTCTGACGCTTGAGGATCTTTGCAATCCTATTAGAGACACCTTCAATGTAGGGTAAAAAAGCGATTGGGTTATCGATTTGAGGCTCCCTTTGTCTATGTCTACTGAGACTCTCTTTTGCTTGTTTGAAAGCCCTAGCAATTTGTTTATCGCTATAACCATTCAACCTAAAAACCTTTTTTAAATGTTCAATTTCTTCCTCTAGGTTATCTTCATCACAAATCCTAAAAGCCCTAGTGGCAAGAGTCTTTAAAACTTCTGCTTTTTGAGTTGGGTGATAGTGAGAAGATGCATGAAGGTAGAGATTTGTGTAGGTGCCTTCTCTAAAAACTTTTCGAGCTAAGGATCCATCCTCCTTGCAAGAAAGGAGGACATTTAAGAAGGGCAAGTTTCCTTCTGTTTCAACCTCTTTTGTGAATTTTATGCTAGGTATCAAATTGTTTAGATGGGAGTGAAAAAGTTCAAGGTTATCCCTACCATGTGGCCAGCAAAGATTTTGTATCATCAATGTACCTCTTCCACCACTTGGGCTTAAAAGGAAAAAAGTGGAAGGCCCTCTCTTCAAATTTTTCCACGAATAGGTTGGCCACAATGGGGGAAAGGGGTGAACCCATTGCCATACCTTCACATTGTTAAGGTTTTTTTCTCGACTTAGTCAAACTATTTTTGTACTGGAAACATCCTAGAAATGCCTAGGTACGTGATGGAAAGTTTCCAAACATTTCCAGCACGTGTCTGAGCATTTCCAAAGAGTTTACGAGTTTCCATACCAAAAACGTTTCCAAGGCTAAAATAGGGGCATTCGGGACATTTCCCTACAACATAGCTTTATCTAATAAGGAGGTTTAGTATTGTGAAACTATTGTTGCTAGCCATGAGTCAGTTTGGATTTGGTGCTTGCTTTCCAAGTTTGGATTTCCACAAACCCAACCAACAACGCTTTGGTGAGATATACAGAGTGATATCCACATCTCTCACAACCCAATGGCGCACCAACACACAATGCACATTGAAATACACCTGCACTATGTTTGACAACTTATACAGGATAAGGTCCTTGATTTAAGTATTGCCGAATAGATGATCAAGTTGCAGAGATTTTCACAAAACCTTTGCTTTAGGCCCTACTTGATCAACTTATGTCACTTTTGAGAGTGAAGGTTGGTCTCATCAATGGGAGATAGTTCAGTGATTCCTCTGTCCTTCCCTTTATCAAAATACATCTTAAAGGAGGGGTGTTAATGTATTTAATAACATATACACTTTTATATGGTTTAAAATGCACCTATATTATTCATTTGTAATATAGTTCGTGGATAAACACTAATTGGTGCACACTTACCCATAACCCATTATTAGAAAAGATTATCAATTAAATATTTACTTAATTGACTTCTGCTAATAATAGATAAGTCTTATCTCTAAGAAGACTTGTTCTACAAGTAACTACTCTTGAAAACCCTAACCTCCTCTTTTAATTATATAAAGAGCATAGACAGCTAGCAGGTGAAGTACATTGTGGATGAGAATTACCATTTTTATACTAGTAAATTTAGGTCAAAGCTCTTAATCTAAAGATGTAGTAACACTACTTGAATAAATCTGTGTTGTTTTGTTTTAAGTTTCCACAGATTTATATTTTGCATGTATTGTGGGTGTATGTCTTATGGTAGCTATAACAATTTTGTAACTATTTCAGCGATTTAATATCAATTTGGATAGCATGGTTAGATCGCATTTCATGTTTTGCTAGCGCCGATTGTTTAACCCTGCCTCTTTTAATGTCCATTGTGTGCTCTTTAATTCTAATTTTGAAAGGATCTGCCCGTTTCACTTATATATTGCATGGATTGTGGGTATATGTCTTATGGTAGCTATAGTGATTCTGAAACCATTTCAGCAATTTAATACCAATTTGGATAGCATGGTTAGATTGCATTTCATGTTCCACTAGCACTGATTGTTTAACCCTACCCCAATTTATGTCCATTGTGTGCTCTTTAATTCTAGTTTGAAAGGATCTCCCTGTTTCACCTATGTGAGGGATCCCACATGTACATGGAATCTCATATACACCTTTTCTAAGTCCCATTTCTCTGTGGTCTTTGGCATTCCAAAAGCTATTTCTTAGGATTTTAAAAAGTTTGAAACAAGTTTTTATGCCTCTCTCCCTTAAAATTGTGGCTAATTTTTTTGGGGTGCCTCGTATGTAAGGTAAGAATGCTTTCATATTCATATTTTCTTGTCTAGTTCTAATGTATCTTTTTGCTTTATTGGATGTTTTTCTTATTTTCCAGTCTCGATAACCATTCTTTTTCAGGGATTTATTGAGGTAATTTTCCTCACTACGTAGGTGTTCATGGTCAGATATTCTAAGAGAGAGCATAACAAAAGATGTCACTAGTGTGTTAGTATGGTCCTACAAAAAGTGGAAACCCCAACCATAATGATCAACCAAGACAAGGTTGTTAACCATGTTTTCCATCTATAGCTTAAGGATCTAGTCCAACTAGAAGAATCATGATAGGCTAGTTTTAATTTTTAATGCTCTCCATAGACGAGGTAAAAAACTTTAGATGCCCAAAACCTGTAGAGACTGGAGAGCATCTAAAATTAGAGCTAGCCTATAATGATTCTTCCAGTTGGCTAGCTCTAATTTAGATGCACCAAGGATTCCTTTTTCTTTTGTTTATGGAAAAAGCCAAGGACATAGATACAATGTTTGAAGGCAGCCCATGGATTATGAAGCCTTGGTCAATCTCATTCAATACTTAAGAGGATATTCAAACTTCCATGCTAGTGGAGTTCCATAGCCTAGTGTATTTAATAACGTATACACTTTTAAATGGTTTAAAATGCACCTATATTATTCATTTGTAATATAATTTGTGGATAAACACTAATTGGTGCACACTTACCCATACCCATTATTAAAAAAGATTATCAATTAAATATTTACTTAATTGACTTCTGTTAATAATAGATAAGTCTTATCTCCAAGAAGACTTGTTCTACAAGTAACTACTCTTGAAAACCCTAACCTCCTCTTTTATTTATATAAAGAGCATAAAGGACTAGCAAGGGAGGTACATTGTGGATGAGAGTTACCATTGTTATACTTGCAAATTTAGATCAAAGCTCTTCATCTAAAAAGGTAGTAATGCTACTTGGATAAATCCATGTTGTCTTGGTTTAAGTTTCCACGGATTTATATTTTACATGTATTGTGGGTGTATGTCTTATGGTAGCTATAACAATTTTGTAACTATTTCAGCGATTTAATACCAATTTGGATAGCATGGTTAGATTGCATTTCATGTTTTGCTAGCGCCGATTGTTTAACCCTGCCTCTTTTAATGTCCATTGTGTGCTCTTTAATTCTAAATTTGAAAGGATCTGCTCATTTCACTTATATATTGCATGTATTGTGGGTGTATGTCTTATGGTAGCTATAACAATTTTGTAACTATTTCAGCGATTTAATATCAATTTGGATAGCATGGTTAGATTGCATTTCATGTTTTGCTAGCACCGATTGTTTAACCCTGCCTCTTTTAATGTCCATTGTGTGCTCTTTAATTCTAAATTTGAAAGGATCTGCCCGTTTCACTTATTTATTGCATAGATTTTTGGTGTATGTCTTATGGTAGCTATAGTAATTCAGAAACTATTTCAGCAAATTAATACCAATTTGGATAGCATGGTTAGATTGCATTTCATGTTCCACTAGCACCGATTTTTTAACCCTACCTCGTTTTATGTCCATTGTATGCTCTTTAATTCTAGTTTGAAAGGATCTCCCTGTTTCACCTATGTGAGGGATCCCACATGTACATGGAATCTCATATACACCTTTTCTAAGTCTCATTTCTCTGTGATCTTTGGCATTCCAAAAGCTATTTCTTAGGGTTTTAAATAGTTTGAAACAAGTTTTTATGCCTCTCTCCCTTAATTTTGTAGCTAATTTTTCTGGGGTGCCTTGTATGTAAGGTAAGAATGCTTTCATATTCATATTTTCTTGTCCAGTTCTAATGTATCTTTTTGCTTTATTGGATGTTTTTCTTATTTTCCAGTCTCGATAACCATTCTTTTTCAAGGCTTTATTGAGGTAATTTTCCTCACTACATAGGTGTTCATGGTCAGATATTCTAAGAGAGAGCATAACAAAAGATGTCACTAGTGTGTTAGTATGGTCCTACAAAAAGTAGAAACCCCAACCATAATGATCAACCAAGACAAGGTTGTTAACCATGTTTTCCTTCTATAGCTTAAGGATCTTATCCAACTGGAAGAATCATGATAGGCTAGTTTTAATTTTAATGCTCTCCACAGACGTGGTAAAACACTTTAGATGCCCTATAATTTTAGATGCCCAAAACCTGTGGAGACTGGAGAGCATCTAAAATTAGAGCTAGCCTATAATGATTCTTCCAATTGGCTAGCTCTAATTTAGATGCACCAAGGATTCCTTTTTCTTTTGTTTATGGAAGAAGCCAAGGACATAGATAAAATGTTTGAAGGCAGCCCATGGATTATGAAGCCTTGGTCAATCTCATTCAATACTTAAGAGGATATTCAAGGTTAAAGATCATGGCTAGTAGCAACCCCTCAACTACAAGAATGTTCCCTTTAAATGAAGTTATTTACATGAATAGGAATTTGTCCCAGGATTTCCCTAAGAGCATTAGAGTGTTCCATTCATAATCACAAAAGCTACATACCCTGAGCCTGTAAGTCCAAACAAAGAAATTATTTGAAATGACAAATGACTGGTTCTCTGAAGAATTAACAGTAATAGAAAATGGTTGCTAAAAAGACTTCCAGAAAAGTGCCTACACTGAAGCCAATCCAAAGGATCTTCAAACTCTAAACTCTGTCCTTCAAGGTACTGGAAGAAAATAAGGAAGCAAGGCAAGAGGATTCCTCGTTAGCAGAACATCAAAAAAATCAATGAATCTGGAGCTTTATCAAGACCATGATAGCCACTAAGACAAGCCAAAGATCTTATACAGCTTAAAGTAATGGAGTGAAAGGTATTAGTTTTGGTCCTTGGAAAAGCAATCTGGTAGGAGGCGCAGTCTCTGTGGATGACCGTTCCCATCTTCCCGTGAAGAGTGAGAGACTAGAAAATTTATAATAGATCTTTTGGATAGCTTTGTTCATACACCCCTTAGACCCAAGCTAGTCTTTCATTTAAAGCGATTACTCTAAATTTCAAAAGTGCTGATTATTTATCTTGACTAATGACAGCATCAGTGCTCACATGTCCTCAAGTTCCCTCTGAAACAGCTCTGAGATCATTTACACCAATTACAAGTGGAGACTTCTCATCACATCTCCACGAGGAAGAATGAAAGCCCACATCGATTTTTATATGTTTCGTTTATTACAATATTTTATTTAGCATGATACTAATGTCTGTTCAGGCATTCGAGAAGGCCTCATTCCATGTTTTTCCAATATCCCGACAAGAGATGCTCTATCCCTGATCCTCTCAAGGCAATGGCTACCAGAGACAAAACTATCTAGAGGATAACCAAGCCTACTAAACTTATGTCATCCTTCTTCCAACCCATACTAGTGAATAGGAGTGTCAAACATTTCCCAGTTAATGGAAATACTCGGGATGGTAAGAGTTAAAATTTTCAGCAACTGCAGTCTCCCTTGGACTACTTAAAGATTGAGCCTAATTTTTAGACAATGTTGACAAGACAAGCTGAGGAATGTCCACCCCTACACTCTAGTTGCATGCATGCATCTAAGAATATTAAAAACTAGTGTACTTCTTTTGTCTCTGAGAATCGATCCACTGGAACCCATTAGTCCAAGCTAATCTCTGGATGACATTCTTCAACATACCCTAACTAAAGTGATTTTTTTCAATAAGAGATTTTTTATTACTTGTATAAGGAACTTATCACAAAATTCCAGTGTAGCGCAAGCCATTCTGGAAGCTCTGTAAGTACAGCTGAGAGAATAATGGTTTGTGCGTATCACATAATTGTTTGTCATTCAAAAAGGAGTGGCAGAGCACATACAGCCATTTTACATATGTATATACTAGAAATACAATAAACCTCACCTCATTTACATGAGAAAAATGCACAAAATTATTTCTTTTGCCAAATGTAATAATTTAACAATGCAGCAGTCTCAGCCTTTGGGTGTTTTTTTCTTGAGAGTCAACAGTTAACTCTTCACAGACATTGCCAGGATTTATAGTGCCACGATTTATAAACATTCGCTTTATATCCTCAGCTAAAGTTTCAATTTAGACAAAAAGAAAAGTTTGTTCCCCTTCCAACTAAGAGGGGCATATATATGTTGTCTTTTATAAATGCTCCTTCAATATGATAAAAAAAAGTACACCTAATTGAATAAAATAAATTTCTGATACATCAAATTGTTAATGTCTTCAAAAGTTCAGTGATATTAAGGTTCATACTTAAGGCAAGTGTATAACACAGAGCTATCATCTTGAATCGTGTAAAAGGAATGTGGGTGGGAGGTTCAGAGTTTCACTCTCACCAACTTTTGGTGTTCTTACAATGTAGTGATTCTATCACAAGTCCATAGGTGTGTGCGTGAACAAATAAACCAAAGAAAAGTGGAAGCCTTTTGACAATCCTGGTTTGATCTTTTGGTTTAGGGTCCATATCCACAAGTACAAAGTTATAAGTTCCATTCTACATTGCTCATGCCCCTTGTGAAAAGCGTATAGTCATGGTGTTTGATATCACAATTACTGCAGTGTGATTTTAACTAGTGTCAGAAAGCAAAATGGCCACAATTTTATTTCTTAACAAAATTGTTATCTGCCAACAATTGATGAAAAAACTTTAAAGAGTTGCAAATGTGATATATGTGGACTTATATATGATGGAATCCAGACAGAGAGGATGGTCTCCCTCTAAACTCATTTTATCATGCTTGAAGAAAGAGATGCTTTTTATCATTTTAAAATAAAGGCATGCCTTACCTCTTATAATGTCAAACATGAGAATAGCATCCAAATTTTTTGTTGAGGAAGCTGGGATAAGTTCTCAACCTATTTAAATGTGGAATCTAAGCATGCATCTTCCTCCATAAAAGGGATAGCTCCCACCTATGCTTACCAAATTGCTCAATCAGGAAAAACCATCTCCTTGCAATATCTAAGATATAGGATATCGTACAGTAATCATGTTGTATCCATAATGGGCATATACAATAAGGATAAAAGTATGGATACAACATAGATACATATACGGAGCACTGCAAAAGCCAGTTTGTATCCAACAGCAGCATGAATACAGCAATGTCATATCAAGGAACATACAAGGGTCATCATATCTAGATACAACCAGATGTGTGGAGAATTTTTCTAACAAATAAAAAAATTAATCACTTATCTAACCTAATCTACACCGTGCCTCAGCCTAAAAAAAAAAACAAAATCTAACTCATTCCTCATTTTTGGCAATTTCATGGTTCGGTGGTTTTCATTGCAGAGGTTGAACAGATTGGAGAGGTTTTCTTCATCATTCAAGGGAACTTTTCATGCTTAAAAAGACTTACTAGCTGGAGTGCACTTCTTTAAGAATTTTAGTGGCCATATGAGGATCTTAAAATCAGTTTTTTTTCAGAAAATGCCTTCTGTCTCTTCACTAGAAGACCCACTGATGCAAAACTGATTCACTCATGAGATAACGCAGCTGTTTGGTTGTTTGGGTAAAAATAGGACTTTATTTATAATAATAGTTTGTTAGTACTGCCCCATTTCTTTGGGGATTGTAATAAATGCAGCTGTTGACTGGAGTTTATTGCTAGTTTTTAGGACGTAGAATAGAAACATAGGAGAGTATAATCGAGGTATCGATAGGAAGGATCTGTCTCTCAAAATAAAATAGAAACTTTGTTTAATACAAGGAGATGTTGTTTTTGGGGACTTATTGGCTGTGCTGGTTGTGTTATTCCATGGTTGTTTCCCTTTCTCCTCTACAGATCCAACAGAGACTACTGACTGTTTTTGCTGTTTAAATAAAAGATTCTCACTATTTTGCAGAACAGGAGTGTTCACTGCATCAATTTTGGTTTCAGAGTAACCCATGAAATGGCCCAGATGGGAGCCCATTGAACTAGGGAAGAGAACTTGGAGGAAAAACCCACTCGAACACAATGATGGGGATGAATGGCTCAGAATATTAGAAGCAATTGAAGCCAAATTGCAGCAAGATGAGTCAGAAGATGAACAAGTTGATGTGAGAATCACAGTTCAAACAGTAGATCCCATGAAGTGGCTGATAGAGGCTATTTCAAAGCAAGGAATTAAAGTTAAGGCCAAGATTTCAGACTTCAATGGTGATCAAAATCCTAACATGTTAATGGATTGGCTGCAAGAACTAGAGAAATATTTTGATATGGAGAACATAGATGATAAGGATCCTAGAAGAATAAAGTTTGCAGTGGCAAGGATGAAGTCAGATTATGGCCCAAGATGCTAAAAGAGCTCAAAGACAAAATTTTACCATCAGATCATCTAAAAACATGTGTTCAAACAATTCCAGAATCTGAGGCAAAAGGAGTTTACAGTGGTGGAATATGCAGAACCATTTATGAAGTTGCACATAAGAGCACATTTGCAAGAAAACAGTGAACAGTCTGCTGCTAGATACGTCAATGGCCTGTGGTTCCAACTGCAGGATGAGCTGACCTTGATCAAAGCTGCGCTCACTAGATGAAGCTTATCAATATGCTTTGAAAGCTGAAGAGAAACTAAATCTAAGTAAGGGTAAGTCAGTGAGCAAGAGGGTTGACGGTACTTCTCTTTAGAGGACCGGGAAGCTTTTCAAAATCTGCCAAGAATGAAGAACCCGAGGAAGGCCAAGAAATGAACCCAGACTTCAAAAGAAGAGAGGGTTTCAGAGGCAGAGGAAGATGACAAGCCTTTGGTTATCACAAGCCGTTCAAATGTTTCACATGACGTGACTCCCATAAAGCTTTAGAATGTTCCCAAAACCCCAAAAGGGCATTGGTAGCACAAAAGGAACCGACAACACAAGAATTTGAAGCAGAGGCCATAGAAACCTTGATGCTGCAAAGGAGCCTAATATCAAGAAACAAAGAGAGCCCAGAAGTTGTTTGGAAGAGAGAGTATCTTCCAAACAAAGTGCAAGTGCAAGGACAAAGTATGCAAGGTGATCGTAGATCGAGGATCAACATACAATCTATAAGTACAAAAACTACAGCTTGCTTGCATTCCGTAATCAAACCCTTATAAGCTTCCTTGGTTGAAAAAGGATGCAATCACAGTAGGAGTTCCCAATGAAGAGATGTCCTTCGCCGTGCACCCAAAGTCACACAGTAGAAAGAAAACATGTATTATTCTATTATTCAATGAAATAAAGCCTTAACAGCATCTACATTCACAGTGACTCTCTTCTCCTAATCTATCCCTTTCTATCTCTATCTCTATCTCTAACTCTAAGCCTCTATCAGCTTTACAATCAACCTTTGTTCTATTGTAGACTCTACAACTCCTTTTGAGACTTCTCTATGATCTCTTTGTGGTCTCTCTAATCTATGGCCTTTCTCCTTTGATTGTCAACTCTCTTTCCAATCTTTGGATCTCCAAAAGATGCCAATCGAGCCCAATCAATCTTTTGCCTTTCACCTCATATATGCCAATTTTGATCTTTGCACTCTAATTATCCTACCTATAAAAATCCCCTTTAGTGCTTGCATGAGATCCTTGTTCTGCTTTTAAGGCGTTCTTGAACCTTCTCTTTTTGGTAACAGTGACTGCATGATTGTGTTAATCGTTGCATGGTGACCACTAACTAAAAGCTTGCTTTCAAAGCTTTCCCACGAGACCTTACATGCCTTGATTGAAGCTTTAACTCGATAACTGTGGTTGCATGAAGATCTTCATCGATATGAACATGTGAATTGTGACCAGATTGTGATCACAGGTTTCACGTGATCACGCCACATGGCATGATCACGTGGTCTCTGCTCAATGGGCTCCAAAGTTGTTCCCCATGATCTCTACAGTCTCTGTAGACTCGTAGAATTATTAATTCCACTTGGGGCCACTCACGCATCCACCTGAACCAATGGCTCCATTAAATCTGCTTATAATTCCAATTTGTCTACCAAGGTGATCCCACCATTAATTTGCGACCTACGTAGGCTGTGATTGTGACACTTGTCATAATCCTGGGCTCCCAAACTCACGCATTTGCCTAACTACTTTGTGGGAGGAAATCGAGGCCATGGACCCTGGGAACACGAACATAAAATCAATGGTTGTCATTCATGCATGAATTCCAAGAGCTTTGTGTTGACTTTGACTTTTGAACCCATGCACAAATTCCAAGAAGTGAAACTTTGTGGCCACGAACCCGTTAGATTTCACAATCCAACATATCAATTGTCAGGTCCAATGATCTTCGTCAACTAAGACTTAGCCATGGTCACTTTAAAACTTAGGAATAGAATAAGTGACCACCGCTAACATTGTGACCACATAGAAATATGAAGTCCCCCACGGACTTGGAGACTTGGGGAAATAATGTGGCCATCGTGAACTATGAATATTTAAGTGGCCAACGAGACAATATTAAGATCTTAGGATTATTGCAACCTTGTGAACATTGCAACTTAGAGTTGCAAATATAAAATGTGACCGCATGATCCGCTGACCTTTAAGAAATTGTTGCAACTCCATGAACTCTTTGATTAAACCCGAGGACTCTAATAAACTGAGAATTCTACCCTGAGACTCCTTATTGAAAAATGAAAAAACTATCTACCTGTTTTCGGCGATGCAAGATTGCCTATACACCTTGGATGCTCCTGCATCAAACACCCGTGGTATTTAAAATGTGAGCTCCTGCTCAAATGGATGAATTAAGTGGCAAAACCACTCTTTTGGTCATTGAGACTTGATGGCCATGGCGTTGCCTTCCAACACATCAAATATCTCAACTTCTTGTCACGTTTCTTCTTCCATTTCCATCTTTTGGCTAGTTTCAAATCCGAAGCTCTTCTGCTCACTTTTTCCTATTCTGTGGAATCAAACCCACCATAGTCTAACCACATCCACCAAATGTTTCTTTTCTTCCTCTTTTTACCCACTATTTGGGCATAGTCTGTCCGATCACCTCCTCCTAATGCCTTCTTGGCTTTGTTTGATCACCTATCCAACCTACTATTAGATTCTTCCTTCTGTCACTTTTCTCAATTTACAGCTCCTCTTTTCACACGGTTGTCGTATCTTCCTTTGATTTTCTTTTGGCTAATTTCAAATCCGAAGCTCTTCTGCTCACTTTTTCCTATTATGTGGAATCAAACCCACATAGTCTAACCACCTCCACCAAATGTTTCTTTTCTTCCTCTTTTTACCCACTATTTGGGCATAGTCTGTCCACTTACACCAACTGGTTCTCTTCTTCTTCCGACTTCTTGCGGAATGAAATCCACCTTTGTCCAACCACCTCCACCAAGATGCTCTTTCTTGCATCTTACTTTCTCTTGTAGGTTGATACCTGTAGAGTAATTTTCACTCTACGTCGTATTTAATTTTTTTTTTTTGACCCAAGCACTACAATTTCGGTTCCTGCATGTCCTGGATGTAGCGGCAGAAATTTGTTGCAGAGGGCCGGTTCGTTTTGCTAGAGTGTTGAGATGCAGCGGAAGCTGCCAAGTGTCACTCTCCTCGCACGGGTCCTTTTTCCCCTTTTGTTTCTTTTGTCTCATTTTTGCCTGAGTATAAGTTCAAGCAGATGCTGCCAAGTGTCGCTTTTCGGGAGACAAAGTTGACAGTTGGCGTCCCCCGAGTCCCCTTTTTGTAACTTTTGAGAACTGCGGACCATGCCACATACCCAGTAGCAGTTAAGCAGAACGCACCACGTGTCAGCGCCCGCGTCTCATATCGGCATCTGCATTCCATTCAAAGACTTTCAACGAGCTAAGCAGCAGAGAAAGCGGAAGATGCCACTTATCTTCCTCGAAGCCGCAGAAGCCTCCACGTGTCAACGCCCGAGAGAATCATCTTCAAGCTCTATTGACAAATATAAAATAATGGTGGGTCCCGAGTGTTACTTCAAAGGTCTGCGGAAGCCGCCAAGTGTCACCAGCTGTAAAAGTCTAATATGTGGAAGCGGAGAGAGCCGCGTCTTCGATGAATCAGGCGGAAGGTGCCAAGTGTCGTTCTCCGGTACCTCCTAGACCATAAGGAGAATTTCATGAATCGGCTAAGTGTCCTCTTCCGTATCTAATAGAACAGAGTGTCCATCTATCTGTTAAAGCGAAATGGAGGGAAAATTGGATGGAGTTAATTCGAGTAGATGAAACAGTTCATCGAGTAGATTTTTGAAGCCCCCCACAACATTGAAGGCACCCTCTGTTTGTCCCCTAACAACGGAGGCAGAGTAGACAGTTGGGTGGCCAAAGAGGCGAAAGACGGAGAAGATTGCGCGGGAAAGGAAATGACCGAAAGAGACACCCGAGGCTATATAAGCAAGATTGTAAAATCGAGAAGGGTGGAAGATTTCTGATAGTTTAGACTTCTTGTAATTTCGACTAGTAATATCGTTTGCTCTTGTCTTGATTTCTTGAAGTTGTAAAAGTTGATATAATCGTGCATGTTTCTGTGCCCTTTATGTGGCTGAATGAATTAAGGAAATTTAAGCTCCATGCCTTGTTTGGTGTTACCTGTGTCATTTACACAGTAGTCTATGATGTAGATTTGCTAGTGTTGTGATTGGAAATGTTATTTGCTTTTGTCTTGTTTTCTTGAATCTGAAGTTCTACATAACTGTGTGTGACTTCTGCGCCTCTTATGTGATTGAAGGGTTCTATTAAGAAGATTGAACACTATGCCTTTGTTGACAATTCCTGTATCTCAGCAAAAGACTCCCCTGTTGTGAGCCTCTATTTCTGTTATTCCAATCTTTTACATTGATCATGCACTTGTCTGCTCTTAAATGTAATAGAATCACATAATAGTTTCACTGTGCTCAGGTTAGGATTAGGATTACTCTCAGGCGCATCGCCATAGTTAGGTTTCAATTCCTACATTTTGCGTTTCTGTTTAGTCTCCTATCCCTTTTCCCCAACACCCAATACAAAAGAAGAGACCAGCGTCTTTAAAATCTGGAGGTTGTTTTCAAGCCGCATTGTCCCACAGCTTGAAACTTCCCATTGTTGTTGATTAAGATCTAGCGCAATTTTAAGACATCAACAATACCCATTACTGTCGTCCGACCACCTCCTCCTAATGCCTTCTTGGCTTTGATCACCTATCCAACCTACTGTTAGATTCTTCCTTTTGTCACTTTTCTCAATTTACAGCTCCTCTTTTCACACAGTTGTCGTATCTTCCTTTGATTTTCTTTGTGCCGCCACCATTTTGTTTACGGCTCCTTTGTTCAATAAGAGTCTTGAAAGATTCTTCTTTTTTCTCTCTATCTTCGCACTTTGTGGCTGTTGTATGAATTTGCTGATCCTCTTCACTTTCTTTCTCGAGTACATAGTTTTGCACTTCTTGCTTCGCTTCTTTACTTTGAAAAGTCTCTTGGAATACCTCTTTTCTCTCCGTCTCTGCACCCGCACAGACTACAATCACAAATCTATTTAAAAACGACACCTTCCAGTCCCCAAAGGTGCATCCTCCATCTTCATGCTATAACCCTGATTTCCACCAAGCTTGGGCTCCTTAAAGCCTCCATCATTTTGTTTGCTCATTTGAACAGTGCTCAATTGTTCTCAAGACAACTACTCTTTCACTTCTTCTCCACACTTCATCTCTTTGCATCAACACCCGGCTGATTCAATTCTCCTTCTTTCACCTCCTCCTTTACTTCTATGTCATATGAGTGACATTCTTCACCTTTCCAATGCTTAAAGCTGATGCTTCTTGAAAGTCTTCTTTCCCACATCTATCTGCTAACTGTAAAGTCTCATGTTCACTTCTTCTCGTTGTCTCTCACACATATGAGCATGCTGGACTAAAATACAATTTGTCCTCTTTTCTATTGTTTCCTTCATTGCTGGACCTGCACATAGATCACACATATCAAGAGAAACAATAGTTCCCACAAAAACTCCTTCCGGCTCCTTTTCATGTCTCAAAGCCAAGCTGTCCAACTCTTCTTTGTTGTTCACATTTTCCTCATAGTTTTCAGTCACATGATGGACTCCTAAAGCCCTGTTCTCGACAACCTCCATGGCTGTTCTCACATCATTCTTCATTTCATTTTCTTCTTCTTCACGTGTGGTCTTCAACCTTACACTTCTCATGTGCATTCACTTGCACTTCCTCTACCTTCATTGTAAAACTTAAAAAGAAGGTGACGGAAGCTCCAATTCATCTTACCAAACTTGAGAAGATCTTTACCATTGAGTGTAATGCTTCAGCAATTGCAATTTGTGATGTGTTGAGTCAAGAAGGAAAGCTAGTTGCCTATTTTAGCGAAAAACTAAATGACACCAAGAAAAGGCTAAGTCACAAGGTTCGAGTTCGAGTTTGACGAGGATAAAATTCAGTTCAAGTTCAGCAATGAATAAAGTTCGAAAAAAATCACCATTAAATTCAAATCATATAAAAACATAAAAAATATAATAAAAAAATTTAAAAATTAATAATAATAATAATAATAAAATTAAAGACTATAAAAACAAAAATATTTGAATAAATTTAAATAAAATATATTTTTTAAACAAAATTAAAAATTAAATAAAATAGATGTAAAATTAAAAAAATAATATAATTTTATTATATATAAATAAAAAAATAAAAAAAATAATTGTAAATAAATTTAAAAAATTAAAATAATTAAAAATTAGTTTAGTAAATAAAATAAAAAATAATCATAAGACCAAAAACAAAGAGTATGATATAAAATAAAATAAAATGAAGTAAAAAAAAACAAAAATCATTAAACTTAAGTTTGATGTTTTTAGAAAAAAAAAAGGCATTAAAAAAAAAACCTACCTTGTGCCTGCTGGTTCGTGTTGGGTCGCCACTCGCTGATCAGCAGCTCTGCTCCCTTGGCTGACGCCAGACGGCTTGCAGCTGGGTTAGAAACTTAGAACACTGATGGCAGGCTCTTCCACGTAGGCTCATCCACGGCACACAATGGAAAACCAGACCTCGGCTCCTCCAACAATTAACTGTGTTTACCCTTCAAACTCTTCCTTGGCTCCTCCAACTGCAAAAAAACCCTTCGAACTCCTCCAACAAACAAACTCACTCGCAAACCAGTTGAATCACTATTATTTTTTGGTGATTTGAATGAAAACGGGTGTGATTTAATAGGCAAGTCGTCGTGTTTTTTTTTCACTCAGCGTTTTCCTGCTCGGGCTATTTTTGGGTCTCGCCATTTGAGCATTAAATTTGCCGAACATGACAAATTTGACCGAATTTTTAGTCAAGGGCATTAAATTCACCAAATTCTAAATTTTTGGGTAAAACTTTGGCAAACCTTGTGACTTAGAGAAAGGTATGGCATTTAATAAAGAATTATACGCTATTGTCCAAAGAATGAAACAATGGAGACACTTCCTTCTACATCGAGAGCTCATATTATTAGCAAACAATCATGCGGTGAAATACAGAAGTCCTCAAGCTAAGTTGCCCCATACACATGCCAAGTGGATCTCTTTTCTACAGTATTATATTTGTAGTGCAGCATATAAGTGGAAAATCTAATGTGGTTGATGATGCCTTAAGTGGGAGACATCATCTACTTGTTACAATGACTAATGAAGTTGTTGGGTTTGAAGAATGAAGAAAGAATATGCAGCTGAATCCCTATTTCAGTCAAATTATCGAAGCTCTCAACAATCCAGAAAATGCAGGTAACATAATTTATGAGAAGTATTTGTTGGCTGATGGATTTCTGTTTAAACAACTCCAACTTTGTATTCCCTTTGGGTTTGGGAGGGAAAGGTTGATTAGGGAAATGCATTCAAATGGCTTGGGAGGTCACTTTGGTAGAGACAAGACTTCCACCTTGATAAGTGATACGTTCTTTTGGACTCAAATGAGGAAGGATATAAATAAATAAAAATTACATGCAGAATTTGTCAAGTTCCCAAAGGTGGACAGCAGAACACTTGTTTGTATAAACCCTTACTGGTGCTTGAAGGACCATGGATTGGCATTTCTATGGATTTTGTTTTCGGATTGCCTCGTACTCAAAGAGGTAATGATTCCATTTTTGTTATTGTGGCCCGATTCCAAAATGGACCACTTTATTCCATGTAAGAAAATTAATGATGCAAGAAAGATTGTTGATTTGTTCTATAAATAAATTGTGCACTTACAAAAACTGCCCAAACAATCACAAGTGGCCAGGATACAAGTTTCTTAGTCACTTTTGAAGGACATTATGGTGGAAGCTTGACAGCAAATTGCAGTATTGTTCAGCCTATCACCCTCAAACGGACAGGCAAACAGAAGTTGTGGACAGAAGTTTGGACAATTCACTTCGGAGTCTGGTTGGTGAGAATCCAAGGCAACAGGACTTGGTTTCAGCACAGGCTGAGTTTGCTTTTAATTCCAGCATCAACAATTCTACAGGGAAGTCTCCTTTCCAGATTGTTTTTGGAGGCAATCCAAAAGGGATACTGGATCTAATCAATCTTCCTGGGGGAAGGCAAGTTTGTCAAACTACAGATGATTTTGTGAAGCATATGTATCATGTGCAATAGGACGTTAAGCTAA
Source organism: Torreya grandis (assembly GCA_037957365.1). Taxonomy (NCBI): domain Eukaryota; kingdom Viridiplantae; phylum Streptophyta; class Pinopsida; order Cupressales; family Taxaceae; genus Torreya; species Torreya grandis. The sequence continues at coordinate 2,759,190 of JARHVA010000247.1, read as the reverse complement.
AGCTACAAATTACAGATGAGAAGTATAAGAGTATTGAAGAATTACATCAGAGAGAAAAGGTGTACCAGGAAGGGGAACAAGTCATGGTTTACCTGCACAAAGAGAGATTCCCTAAAGGGACTTATCATAAATTGAAAATAAAGAAAATGGGTCCATGTAGGATACTCATGCAGATAAATGAAAATGCCTGTTTGATAGATCTGCCTAAAGAATTTGACATCAGTCCCATCTTTAATGTTGCAGATATATATCCATATCATGCAGGTAATGAAGAGATTCAAGAAGAGTGTGTGCTTGAAGAATGGACCCCACAGTTACAGCCGAAAATAAATGAGCACATTGAAGAAGTACCGGACACTAAGGTTATTGCTATACAGTCGAGTTATAAAATGTATCTAGCAAAGTGGCAGGGATTGCCAAACTCCAACAACACCTGGATCACAGGAGAGGAACATTCGCATGAAGTTTACTGAATTAGATTCCCCTAAACAAGGAGGTCAAGTATTTAAAAGAATGGGAGGATGATGCAAAACTGATTCGCTCATGAGTTCTCCTAGCTGTTTGGTTGTTAGGTAAAAATAGGACTTTAATTTACTTAAAATAGTAGTTTGTTAGTACTGCCCCATTTCTGTGGGGATTGTAATAAATGCAGCTGTTGACTGGAATTTATTGCTAGTTTTTAGGAATCAGAAGAGAAACATAGATAGGAGATTGTATTTGAGGTATTGGTAGGAAGCATCTCTCTTTCAAAATAAAATAGAAACTGAGTTTAATAAAAACAGATGTTGCTTTTTAGGACTTTGTTAGCTGTGCTGGTTTTATTTTATTCCTTAGTTGTTTCCCTTTCTCCCCTGCAGATCCAACAGAGACCGCTGCCCATGTTTGCTGTTTAAATAAAAGATTTTCGCACTATATTGCAGAACAAGAGTGTTCACTTCATCACCCACACAGGGAAGCTGTCAATATGAAGGAAGAAAATGATTCAAATATGAGTTATTTCTGGTAATTTGCATTGCTAGAGTCATAGTTACCATGTTCGAAAAGTTCGGATTGTTCAAAAGTGGAAAAAAGTTCGGAAGTTCGGGATTTTGAAAAAAGTTCGATTCGGTAAGTCCGGTGGTTTGGTTAGGAAATTTTGTAAATTATAAAAAATAAATATATCATACATATTTGTAAAACATAAACATAAATAAATTGATAACACATGATAACAAAACCCTATAGAATGTTAAACTTCAAAGTTCATTGTTCAACATCATACTTATAAAATAACACCAAAAATAAAAATGATAAATATAGTCTTAATTTTTTTTTCAAATTAACCAAAAAAAAAAATTAAAGTACATTATTAGATACAAATAATAATTTCAAACTAAAAAAAACATAAATAGTAAATACTATAGTAATGATTATATAGTATTTTCTAAATTAATATTACTATTACTAAATTAAAATTATTAAACATTCAAAATTATAAACAATAAAATAAAACTAAATGTAAATTTGAAGTATTAAGAGACAAAAATACAAGGTAAACCGTAAAACTTACCTGACCTGATGTTAAAATATTTTGTCGTTGCTGAGTTGCTAAAGCCTAAAAGTTAAAACGTTCTGCCATCTACGGCCTGCCATTTCAATCTTGAAGCTTTCATGTTTCGGGTTCCCACTTCCTTGTTCACCATTCAACACGATTACCACTTACTAGACTGCAACCCTGTTCGTCATGTGCCGCAATTTCTAAACCATGTTCGTTGCAGTTTCAACTTTCAACTGTGAGCTCTCGTATATGCTAAAGCTAAATGGACCATGGTAAATACTAAACCGTATTAGATTTAGGGTTTTTGATTTTTTTAATCACGCCAACTATCCCCTTGCAAAAATGAATTTAATGAATAAAAAATTTAAAAAAACAAATATTTCTTCAAAAAATGAATTTAACCGAACAAATTCGTTTTGCTCAAAAAGTTCAGTTTGAACAGTATATGGACGGTGTTCGTAAGAATATGGTAACTATGGCTAGAGTTGATTGCAATAGAAGCAAAGAGGTATAACCCATGCCTTTCTCTTGGGCTAACTAAGGATTCCACCACAATACCAACCCTCTTGATTGGCCAAGTTAATTCTTTACGTGAGAATCTATCGACCCTCTGAAGCCTACCAAAAAATGTATACTTACCCCAGTTGCTTTGGGAACTCTATGATAGGCTAAGCAACTGCAGTTGTTTCGGGGATAGACTACTAAAAACAAATTGGGATATCCTACGTGTTCCGAAGGGAGCTTGACCTCACCCTTACAGACAATAACCTCTCTGCCTCTGAATACGTGACTACATGTTGGCAAAATGGCATCAAATATCCTTCGCTACCTATCTGGTACATTAAACCCATGCCTCTGTACTCCAAGTGCACGCGGTTTGGCAAGGACTGCTTTACTCCCAAGATTGGTCATTAGGTCAAAACCAAGAAGCACAAAATTTGAACAATATGTATGGTAATTAGAAAGAAATCCCCTTGTGGAAGAAGCGTCTCAGACCCCAAATTCTTGTCTGGCTTAGACGTGACTTAAAAGGGCAATGTAACTGTAAAGGTAATGCTTCATCAACAGCTGTATAAAAAATGCACGTGGCCTTCAATGGCATTGAAAGATAATGTCATGACCGCAAAACCAAGAAGCACAAAATTTGAACAATATGTATGGTAATTAGAAAGAAATCCCCTTGTGGAAGAAGCGTCTCAGACCCCAAATTTTTGTCTGGCTTGGACATGACTTATAAACAGCGATGTAACTGTCAAGGTAATGCTTCATCAATGGCTGTATAAAAAATGCACGTGGCCTTCAATGGCATTGAAAAATAATGCTATGACCGTAATGTTTAGGTACTCCATGCTTAAAAGGATAGGTTAAAAGTTCAAATGCCTTGAAAAATTAGTGTTGGATGAAATCCCAGATGATGGTATACCAGCATTTAAGCAGAAACAAGGGATTAACCGCCAGATCTATACTCTTCAGACACATTATATGTAAAGAAACATAATGTACATAAAAAAATAGCACTCGTGATGTTATTTAAAACCTTTAACAAAAGGCCACAGGCGATAAGCTCATTCGCTTGTGAGATCTCCCAATGGTTTGGTTGTTGGGTAAAAATAGGACTTTAATTTATTTAAAATAGTAGTTTGTTAGTACTGCCCCATTTTTGTGGGGATTGTAATAAATGCAGCTGTTGACTGGAGTTTATTGCTAGTTTTTAGGAATCAGAAGAGAAACATAGATAGGAGAGTGTATTTGAGGTATTGGTAGGAAGGATCTGTCTTTCAAAATAAAATAGAAACTGAGTTTAATAAAAAAAGATGTTGCTTTTTAGGACTTTGTTAGCTGTGCTGGTTGTGTTATTCCTTAGTTGTTTCCCTTTCTCCTCTGCAGATCCAACAGAGACCGCTGACCGTGTTTGCTGTTTAAGGACAAGAGTGTTCACTGCATCACCCACACAGGGAAGCTGTCGATATGAAGGAAGAAAATGATTCAAATATGAGCTATTTCTGGTCATTTGCATTGCCAGAGTTGATTGCAAATAGAAGCAAAGAGGTATAACCCATTTCCATGCCTTTCTCTTGGGCTAACTAAGGATACAATCAGAATACCAACCCTCTTGAGTGACCAAGTTAATTCTTTACATGGGACTCTATCCACCATCTGAAGCCTACCAAAAAATGCATAATTGCCCCAGTTGCTTTGGAAACTCTATTATAGGATAAGCAACTGCAGTTGTTTCGGGGATGGACTACTAAAAAGTAAAAACAAATTAGGATATCCTACGTGTGCCTTGAAGGGAGCTTGACCTCACCCTTATAGACAATAACCTCTCTGCATCTGAATTCATGACTACCTGTTGGCAAAAGGGCATCAAATATCCTTCGCTACCTATCTGGTACATTAAATCCGTATCTCTGTACTCCAGGTGCACATGGATTGGCAAGGACTGCTTTACTCCCAAGATTGGTCATTAGGTCAAAACCAAGAAGCACAAAATGTGAACAATATGTATGCTAATTGGAAAGAAATCCCCTTGTGGAAGAAGCATCTCAGACCCCAAATTGGTGGCTGGCTTAGACGTGATTTAAAACTGGCGATGTAACTGTAAAGGTAATGCTTCATCAACAATTGTCTAAGAAATGCACGAGGCCTTCAATGGCATTGAAAGATAATGTCATGACCGTAAAGTTTAGGCACTCCACGCTTAAAAGGACTGGTTAAAATTTCAACTGCCGTGAAAAATTAGAGTAGATGATAGCTATACCAGCATTTATGCAGAAACAAGGGAATAAGCGCCACATCTAAACTCTTCAGACACATTATATGTAAATAAACTTAGTGTACCCCGAAAATTAGCACTCGTTATTTTATTTAAACCCTTTAACAAAGGGCCGCAGGGGATAAGCTCAAGTGATAAAGCATTGGGCTTCCACAGCAGAGTTCCACATTCAAATCTCTTGAAGACATGATTATTTAAATTTGATAAAATACCACATCCAACTCCCTGGGTAGGGCATATCCCACGGACGAGGCCTGATGCAAATACTGGGTGAATTTGAAAGAAGAGATGTCCCTTAATTTTAGCAACTAAGCCAAAGATTACCCCACAAGAGGAATCCCCCAAATCACTTTAAATAATTTTTTAAACAAAAGACAAAAAATATAATTCATGATTTTCTTACTGCGAATAAAACCCTTAAACAGAAACAGTAAATAAAGATTGGCATCTTACGGTTGTGGATGGCGTGTTGGAAGATGAATTAATTTGCCGTTGCAGTGAAAATTTTGAAAGAGGGGTTCTTGGAATTTTTCTGGAAGTCTTGGTAATTTCATTGCCATTGGAATCCACCGGCACGCGCCGAGGCTGGCACGAAAATTAAGCACACATTAATAAACTGTACTGCTTGAAATGCAGAAATAAAAATGGCAGCTAAAATTACCGTTCCGAGCGATCGTTTGGGCGTCTTGGAAAACTCCGTGACAACACTCAATGTGGGTCTTCCCTGAAAGGCCAAAGGATCTTAAAAGCTAAAAACAGAAAAAGGAAAAATCACATGAGAATAATGACTGGTTTAATTGTTAAATTATGAAAGAAATCAAAATGGTAACCTCATTTTGAGACATAGTGACCTTTCAGTCCTGCTTTTTCCTTTAACTGGACTGATACCCTTACAAACGCACTAACGCTCTCTACACACACAAAAATATACGCATGTATATTAATTATATATATATATATATATATATATATGCGGGATTTCTATTCGAGTGTGTATAGTGGACCGTTTGCATATTTATAATATATCTCTGCTTCCATTAAACCAGAGACTCTAAATACTAAGGCAAGGTCATATGGATGGGGCTTTCAATGATTTGGGTGGTCCATTAAAAATAAAAGGCATGGAAATGTGGAGCTTTAATATATTTTTTAAAAATATTTTTTTCAAAATAAAGCGGAAAAAAATTTGGAGGGAAGTTTGAGTGGATTAAAAAAAGAAAAAGAGTTGAATTTTTTCATAATTTTTTTAATCATATAAAATATTTTACTAAATATAAATTTATTAATGATTAAATTTAGTTTGAATTTGTTATAAATAAAAATATAATGATTTCAAATATTATTATATATTCCATAGAATCTTTTTTATTAAAGAGGTTCTTTAAATTATTATGTAAAGTGTTTTTTTTTAAATTAAGAGCTGCTTTTTTCTTTCTTTTTTAAAAAGGTTAAAATTTTCTCTTATTAATGTAAAGACTTTTTGTCCACATAACAATTCGAATTATTTTATTTTTTAGATTTTAAAATATGATAAAAATCTAAACTCCTTGTTTACATATAATTCCTAAAATATTTTATTTAAAATTTCTCGTCACAAAAAAAGGTTTAAAAAAGACATTGAAAATCTCCCCACCAACATAGGGCCTTTTTGTCCACATGACAACTTGAATGATTTTGTTTTTGAGATTTTAAAAAATAAAAAAATTCTAGACCACCATGTTGCATATAATACATGGCACTGCTAAACTAAAAACTCCTAAATTTTCTCAATAGAATCGATTATGGTTTTGGCAAGTTGTGAGGATGTATTTGTATTAACATTAAGGTCTAGGTTAAAATCCCTTCAAGATGACATAAATAAGATAACTATAATTGATTAGTGAATTTAATGGCATAGATAACTTATCATATTTTAGTCATTTAGTTGAAGGATAGATTTTAAATGTTTTGTGAAGCCTCATTAATTTATGATGGTTATTTATGTAATGTTTGTAATTCTATGTAGTAGTTTTTATTTCATGTTAATTTATACATATTTTGCACATTTCTTTATGTATGGTTAATTTGTTTCAAATCAATTGATATTTGATTTCTAAAACTTGAAACCCTCTTTCTTACTCTATAGATAGCCTTCATATGATAATTGTGTACCTTTGGTCTCTAATATAAACTTTTTTTTCTCCTCCTTTGGACTAGTGTAGTGGCCAGAGACACTCCCTTGTAATAAAATAAGCTTTGTCATTGTAATAACCTTGGGCAATGACTTATATAGTGATCCAGACAACAATCCAGATGACAATTCGGGTGATGGATCTACCTCAATTGATGGCGAAACTTTCGAGAGACATAACTTTTGCACCGTAGCTCCAATTGACTCACCGTTTGAACCGTTGGAAAGCTAATAATGAGGAGAATGTCGTGAGATGGCACTGAGCTTTGCACGATGAAGTTTGACCCCATAAAACCCAACAGAAGTGTCCCAAATTTCAATTTTAGTTGTGCAGTCTAAAAATAGTAAGTTTCTAAAAATAGTAATTTCTCGAATTCTGTATTGTTGTAAATCGTGGAAGTCGAACCAATTCATCTCCCTCGAGATTGGTGACCTTCCACATCTTTCCAACACCTTCAAAACATGTATAAATGAAGATGTAACCCGAAAGGGAAATCAAACATCTCTTCTCAGAGATAAGCATATGTTTGGGTCTGCAATTTTGATAAATAAAACATCTCTTTTCAGAGATAGCATTATTTTAATTGTGTTGTTCTTATTTTTGAATTATATTTCAACCAAAGCTTTTCGAGTTTTGGATCAGTGGTATCAGAGTAGTTTGTCTTGAGAGTGTATGATCCCGAGGACGAGGTCAGATTACAGGAAGCTTGGGTGGAAAATAGAACCAGCAAAATATCCACCTATTCACTCCAAATGACTTCAAATGGCAGACAGCATCGAGGCATCCGATCCTTTCAAGGAAATGGTGAATGAAGCCCTCCAACAACAAGAAGCGCAGATGCTACAACAATTCACTCAAATTCTCCAACAAATCTCGATGGGAAATTTTGGCTTCTCATCCATACCTGCACATCCTTTCAGTGCCCCAACACCCTTCAAGGTTCAGGTGAATTTTGATATCCCTACATTTGGAGGCAAAATCAATGCTGATGTAGTAGAAAATTGGTTGGATCAATTGTCATCTTATTTTTCTGTAAATAAATTCACCGATAAAGAGAAGATTACTTTTGCTCTTTTGAAAGCATCATTGCCTGTCAAAAATTGGTGGGAAGTGTACAAAAAGAGATTCAGTGCAGATGATATTGGCCTTGAGACAGAACCTACATGGGATGATTTCATATATGTTGTAAAGGAAGAATACTACCCCATTGGAGCATATGACGATCTGTATATAGAGTGGCAACAACTTTGCCAAGGTAAGGAATAATCTGTTCAAGATTACATTGACATTTTTCATTCTCTATCTGCGAGATTGGGCATCCAAGAAAGTGAGAAACATAAGGTTCTCAAATATCGTGGTGGACTACAATGGTACATATGGGGAGAAATGGAACTCTTCAATTTGGAAACCATCGATGAGGCATACAAGTTTGCAGTGAAAACTGAGCAGAAGCATGGAAGAATGAATATAAAGAATCAATCTTCAAAATGGAAAAGTGACAAAGAAGGTCACACATGAGGCCAAATTTGGAAGCAAAAGGAAGGAAAGACTGGGAAGTGGTGTGATTATCACAAATCTGGAACTCACTCCAAAGAAGAATGTTGAGCTATCAAATCACTACTTCCTGAGTCACAATCCTCTGCTCTACCTCATACAGACCCTACAGTCGAAGAGGTTGAAGAAAAAATTATAGATGTTGATCCTGAAGCCATTATTGCTTCATCACAGACACATGACAAGATGCTAGATGACAAGGAAAGGTTGTTTCACTCTAAGTTATGGGTGAAAGGTAAGCCTTTACATTTCATTCTTGATACTGGAAGTCAAAAGAATTTAATCTCTGTTGATGTTGTGAAAAGCTTAAATCTGTCTATGAAGCCTCACCTAAAACCATACAGTATTGGATGGTTGAGTCTAGGGAGAAACCTCCGTGTCACCCACCAATGTCCTCTCTCATATGCAATACAACCTTTCCAAGATGAGGTCTTATGTGATGTGGTCAATCTAGATGTTTGTGATGTACTCTTTGGTCAGCCATTCATGTATGATCGACATGGTATATATGAATCAAGAACTAGAAGGATCACTCTCACTCTTGGAACACGGCGCTAAAGGGTACCAGAAGTACCACCTTCTACATCTGTCTCTCTGATTAGTGCCAAGAAATTTGTTCTCATGGTGGTCAAGCCACAAGAATCCAAAAGGGTCGATGTTATAGCCCTAACTACACAAACAACACAACAATAGAAGCAAATAGATACCAAGCTGAAGAAGTTCATGGCCTTTCATTCACAGACTGATGGTCAGATAGAAATGGTGCACAATTGGGCCCTTCACAATTCTATAAATCACAGTCCCTTCCAAGTATGCATCAGGAATCAAATCAAAGTACAAATACCACACTTGGTGAAAAATCTTGATGCAATGGGGACCATTGCTTCTCAAGGAGGGAGGAATGATCCGGAAAACAATCCAGATGACAATTTGGGTGATGGGTCTACCCTAATTGATGGTGAAACTTCTGAGAGACATAACTTTTGCACCGTAGCTCCAATTGACTCACTGTTTGAACCGTTGGAAAGCTAATAATGAGGGTAACATTGTGAGATGGCATGGAGCTTTGATAAATGAATTTTGACCCTATAAAACCCAACAAAAGTGTCCCAAATTTCAATTTTGGTTGTGCAGTCTAAAAATAGTAAGTTTCTAAAAATAGTAATTCCTCAAATTTTGTATTGTTGTAAATTGTGGAAGTCGAACCAATTCATCTCCCTCAAGATTAGTGACCTTCCACATCCTCCCCACACCTTCAAAACATGTATGAATGAAGATGTAACCTGAAATGGAAATCAGACATCTCTTCTCAGAGATAAGCATATGTTTGGGTCTACAATTTTGATAAATAAAACATCTCTTTTCAAAGATAGCACTATTTGAATTGTGTTGTTCTTATTTCTAAATTATATTTCAACCAAAGCTTTTTGAGTTTTGGATCAGTGGTATCAGAGCTAGGTCTCGAGGTCGAGTCCCACAAAAGCTGATGGGCTTGATCTGCGCTGATGCACGATGTGTCTCCATGCCTTCTGATCACCGGACTACCTGCCACGTGTTCTGATTGGGAATCACCTCGAGTGTCCTCAGAATGGCCATATAGTGGTCTGAAAGAGGACCCAAATCACTCTAGAGCTTTTGGTTGTCCAAAAGCTCTAGAGTGATTTGGGTCCTCTTTCAGACCACTATATGGCCATTCTGAGGACACTCGAGGTGATTCCCAATCAGAACACGTGGCAGGTAGTCCGGTGATCAGAAGGCATGGAGACACATCGTGCATCAGCGCAGATCAAGCCCACCAGCTTCTGTGAGTCTCGACCTTGAGACCTTGCTCTAATACCAATAGAAGGATTGGCTATCATACCAAAAGCTCCAGAGTGATTTGGGTCCTCTTCTAGACCACTATATGGCCAGTCTGAGGACACCTGAGGTGATTCTCAGTTGAAACACGTGGCAAGTATTATAGTAATCGGGAGGCGTATAGATGCGTCTTGCATTAGCATGGATCATATAGTTAATTGTACTCACGGGCTCAATTTTGTAATGATCAGTGCCTTATATTATTTTAAATTAATATTTCTTGTATCCACTTATCATTGATTTCAATGTCAAATGATTTAACAGTTGATGGAACCCCAATGGAAGAGAGAAGATTGAATTAAGGTTGTCACCCATGTATCATTGTTCTAAAGCGAAGTTAGATGGATGGACCAATTACAGAGGCTGAGGACTAACAGTACCTACTAACCCTAAGATATCCCTTGTCATCAATTTCATTTTAATCATGCAATGTGGATCAAAGCTAACATCTAACATGGCATTATCAACTTTAATAAAGGTGACAACATTTATTAAATTTATCGACAAAGGCCACTTTATAAATAGCAAAGCATAAAAGCAAACCCATATGCACCATCTAATGATAATCCATAGTGGAAGAATCAATGAACGATGGATTATCTCCTGCTAATAACAACTTACCACGATAAAGTCTTCCATGCATCATTGATTCGCCTTAAATCAATATTGTGAATTTAATCAATTGGAATGATGCAAGAGCATCTGAGTTCATAGGCAATCTTGCATCACCCAAAAATATTTCTTTTCACTGATAAATTGGTGTTTGTAGACATTTCACAATCTTAAGGAGCTAAAAATTTCATTCTTCTTCTACAATTTTTCATCCTTCAAAATAATGGGTGTGGAACAGGTTGTTGTGTAATTCAATCACTAAGACTATTGGTGACATCTCTAACCACCTAGGAAAAGACAATAATCTATTGTTGGCATGTCTTCACACATCCTTATGCCCCTATACATGATTATAAAAATGGCATGGGCTAAGAGGAAGATATGACAATGAATAGAAATCTTAAATTTGTTATCAAATGATAACAAATTGTTGTTTCATGTCAAAAGGAAGCTTAATCAACCTAGACTCTGAAGCAGAACTAATTGGCATTAGAAATTTTTGGTAAAGAATGATTTTAAATGGCTATAAACTATTACAAAGAACAATAAAATAATTTCTTATGATTTTATATAGAGATTATAGTCCAAATGGGAGCTACAAAATAATTTATAAGAAAAATGGTTTAAATTTTGTAAAAGGAATCGATGGCAGATGGAGTCCAACCAAATAAAATCTTTCAAGGCACTTTTTAAAGGAAAAGGCATGGACAAAGAAAGAAGAGAAGAGAAGGAGATATGGATGGTGTAAGAGTGGCTAGGAGAAGTTGAGAAGACATATAGGTCATTATAAGTGAAACTACAAAACTATTGCAGAACATAACATAATTATGATGGAACAAAACATAATTGTTGTAAAAGAGTATATGGAATTGTAGACAAACTCATAAATTGGTGGCATGTTTCTACTATGGAAGCTTGTAGAGGTAAGTGAGTGTGTAATAAAATATTTTTAATGTGTTGAATTCAATAAAGAATGTGTGTTATGTTTCAAGTGTAAAGAGTGTGCTTGTGTGTGGCCATAAAAGAGCGGGTGTAAATCCTAGTTGCACAATATTAAAGGTTGTCCTTCATTGGACCCCTTTGGTGTGACTACATCTATTGGTATCATAATAAGGTTAGAATACCACTAATAATTATTTTCCACATAGTTGTGGGTAGAAAATAAGAGAGAGCATATTCAATAGAGAAGAGGTGTTGGGTAGAAGGTGTCAGAAGATGTATTGTAGTCAAAGTGAGTTTGTTTTAGGTGTGAAAAAAGTCTGGTAAGTGTAGATAAAGTGTGAGAGGCTCTTGTTTGAGTCTATTACAAGTTATGAAAGAGAAGCCTATTTGTGGAAAAAATATGGCACACAAAAGTGGAAGAGCACCAGGAGTAGAAGACTTGACACATATGTTGAAGGAAATCCAAGAAAGATTGGATGTTATGGAGATTGCATAAGGTAAAAGAGCTATAAAATATGTTAAAGAAGATGAAGCTGAAGCACCCAAAGTTCATAATGAATTATTAGTTGCAAATATGGGGAAAGGAAGAACTAAAGGAGGCAAATTCATTGTTGATAAGAAATACACAAAGGAAGGTGCAAGAAAAACATTGAATGTGAGGCAGCGCACAGGTGTGAGAGAAGAGGAGTTTATTTTCCATCGTGTGTCAATGGGTAGAGAACAAAGAGTGGGAGGGATGGCTCGAGAAAGAGAAGAAAAGTGACTTAAAGTCACAAATTAAAACAATTGAGATTATGTTGGAAGAAATGGTGTTTAAATTAGATGCATTGGAAAGAATACCAATAAGTAGATGAAAAATACTTATTGAGAAAAAGAAGCTCATAGAGTTAAGGGAATAATATTATAGTAGAGGAAAGAGACTAACTGAAGTCATGGTGAAAGAAAAAGGTAAGCCCACTAGCAATGTCATTTTTTTTTGTGGTATAGAGAGCCCAAAGGAACTTATGAAATGGATGGTTTAGTTAGAATTTTTTTTTGAAGAAAAGAGTGTAGAAGACCCCATGAGGGTAAAGGTTGTAGGCAAGAGGTTGTGCGACAATACAATTGTGTATTGGAGAGTTCCCCAAGTGAGGAGACAAGAGAAAGGAAAGAATAAGGTGATAAATTAGGAACAGATGGTTTCCAAGTTGACGGGTCATGTTGTGCACCCAAAAATGAAAGTAAAGTGGTTGAAGAAGCTCCAAGTCTTGAGACTTTAGAGAGAGAAGAAGAAGATCACCTCGAGAGGAAATAGGAGAGGGAAGTTTTCATGTGAGCAGTTCAAACTATTATGAGATATAACAGAGAGAAGGATACAAGTGAAGAGAAGAGGATTGCCTTGAGAGGTAATAAGAAAGTAAGATTTCCATGTGAGAATCCCCCATCTATTTTCAAAGATAGTAAAGAGAAAAAGGTTTGTGAGCAACCTATAGAGGAAGAAATCCTCATGGAAGAGGATATGGAGATGATAGTTGTTGAACTAAAAGAAGAGGCCCATTATTAGAGGATGGGAAAGAGGTTATGATATCCCATAAGTGGGAAGAGGCTATGATATCCCATAAGTGGGAAGAGATTGTATTGTCCTTGAAGGATATAGGTAATGCAATTTTTTATTCTCTTTTGCAAGGAAGAAATGTGGAGGGCATAAAAGAAGAGTTTTAGATTTCCATAAAGGAAACAATAGAAGTGGATGAAGTGTGAGTGAATGCACATGAAGATAATATGGTTGAAGACCATCCATATGAAGAGGAAGAAAAACAAGTGAAGAATGAGGAGAGGAAATCCATGGAGGTTGTTAAAAGTGGTACTTTGATAGTACATCATGTGAGCACAAGTTGCATTGAGAATGTAAACAATGGTGAAGAGTTGGGTAGCATTTTTATGAGGTATGATTAAGAGTTGGAAAAAGTGTTTATGAGAACTATTGATTCCATTAATATGTTTTAGCTATGTGTAGGTCCAATAATGGAGAAGATTTAAAAGAAGAGGCAAAAGTGTGGATCAATCCAACATGCTCATATATATTGGAAACAAAGAGAAGAGGTGGAGAGAATTCATTTGTAGCAGTTATAGGTGGAAGAGAAGACTCTCACAAGAGAAATTGGAAGAGATAGGAAAGGTGAAGAGTGTCACTCATGTGTCATAGAGACAAAGAAGATGGAGATGGTGGACATGGTTCTACAAAGAAGATTGAAGGATGCCACTAGCATGGCACATGTCAGAGTAGACCACATAAATATTGGAGGAGAGACTCTTAAGATGCAAGGATTGCCTTGTTATCATAGAGGAATAGGGAGTGTAAGTTCATTTACACATGGCATACTTGGGATCTCAAATAAGGAGGAGATGAAGGAAGGAGGTAGCAATCATCTAAGAGTTTATGCAAATAAGATTAGAAATGAAGAAGAGGAAATAACACAGTTGATTTCTAAATTAGCTAATATAAGCCAAGACAAATGGAGGAATCACTTATGGGGATTGTCAAGTCTCTTTTTTAAAAACCTAATTTGTGACTATAGTCAATATGAAGGTATAGAGATGGAGAGAAAGGAGGCATTTAAAGAGGCCTTGTGAGATGAAGAGAGTGAGCCATTTGAGTTCACAACATGTGGAAGGACCAGTTTATTTGTATATCATCCAGAGCATGTGAATAAGTAGAAAAAGAAAATGAGTCTTTTAAGACTCTTGTAAATGAAGAATCCACAAGTGACATGGTTTTGGGAAGGATAAAAATAGAGAAAGAGATGGTAGCCTTGAGAAAAGAGGAGCTACATATAGAGAAGAGTGATAGAAGGAACAATCTAATAGTAGGTTGGATAGTGATTGAACAAAGCCACTGAGGTTTTTTAGTGGATGTGATGGACATCAGTGGGTTCAAGCCCACAAGAAGAAGTAAGATGCATGAAGAAGCATATTGGCAAAGGTGGTTAGACAAAAGTGGGTTTTAGTCCACAAGAAGATGGCTAAAAAATAAGGGAACTATTGGATGGAGGTGGACAAACTATGCCCAAACATTGGGTAAAAAGAAAATAAGCCTCTGACGGAGATGGACATGATATGGTGGGTTTAATTTCACAAAAGATAAAATAATAAACAAAAGAGAAAAAATGATTTGAAGCTAGCAAGACGCTAGAAGCAAAGAAATAAAGTGTAACATTTAGCTAAGGTATTTGGTGTGTTGAAAGGGAATGCCATGCCAGGTCATCATTCTCAATGACCAAAAGAGTGGTTTCACTACTTAATCCATCCATGTGAGTAAGATCTCATAATTTAATTACCTTGGGTGTTTGATGTAGGAGCATTCAAGTTTACAAGCAATCTTGCATCACCCAAAAAGGTTTTTTTTTGCTAATAAATTGGTTTTTGTAGGCATTTCAAAATATTAAGGAGCTTCGAATTTCATTCTTCTTCTATAATTTTGCATCCTTCAAAATAGCAGTTGTAAAACAAATTCCCACGTAATTTAGTCACTAAGACTATTGGTGACCTCTCTAACCACCTAGGAAAAGATAAAATATATTGTCTACCTGTCTTCACGTCCTTATCCACTTGGACATGTTTAGAAAAATGGAAGAGGCTAAGAGGAGGATATGAAAATGAATAGAAATAATCAAATTGTTATTAAATGATAACAAACTATTGTTGCATGTCAAAATGAAGTTCAATCGACCCAAACTCTAAGGAAAAATTAATTGGCATTAGAAACTACCGATAAAGAACAATTTTAAATGGTTGAAACCATTGCAAAGAATGAAAAAATGATATCTTATGATTTTCTATAGATATTTTGGTCTAAATGGGAGCAACTTAATAATTTAGAAGGAAAATGATTCAGAATCTAGCAAAGGAATAAGTGGCTAATGGAGTCCAACCAAAGAAAACATTTCAAGGGACTCTTTAAAAGAAAAAGCATAAAAAGGAAAGAGGAGGAGAGAATGATAGAGGACCAGCGTAAGAGTAGTTGGGGGAAGTGTAAGAGTAGTTAGGGGCAGTTGAAAAGGTATTTGGGTCATTAAAAGTGAAACTACATAACTGTTATAGAGCATTACATAACATAATTATTGTGAAATAGTGTATGGACTCATAGATGAACTCAAAAATTGGTAGCATGTTGCTATTGTGAAAGCCTGTAGAGGCAAGTGATTGTATGAGTGTGTAAGAAAATGTTTGTAATATGTGTTAAGTTTAATATATAATGTGTGTTGTGTTTCAAGTCTAAAGAGTGTGCTTGTGCGTGACCATACAAGAGTGTGCGTAAATCTTAGATATGTGGTAATAAATGTTGACATTCATTGGACCACCTTATTGTGACTCCATCAAGGAACATCTTGGTTTACAAACAATCTTGGATCATCCAAAAACATAGGTTTAGGTTCTTGAGTACATTTATTTTGTGTTGTGTGACTTATTATCTTTTGTGACAACATTGCATGTGTGGAGGAAGATCAACATCAAGTTGAAGAACATCGTCAATATTACCATAGGACAAGGAATGATAGTTTCATTCATCTCGCATTGGTCAAAACAACCTTTTAGTGGAAGCATGATGAAATTGTCACTTTATGTAGGCAATAGTTTTAAAATTATTGCTTCGTGCTGGTGGTGGTTATGAAATCACTGTAACATATTCATAATTAGAAGTTTTACCTGCATTGAGAAAATAGGTAAATTAACGTAACATTCTAATTTCTCGTGCTGAGATTTAAGGCACTTGTTGGTGATTACCATTACAAAAATTAATGTTGTCTGGCGTCTATGCAATCAAGGATTGATTTGCTTTATATGATTCAATTTAATCAATTGTTATCATGCTTCTATGTTTTTATGACATAATTAACACAATTGATTTGAATAAATATATGTTATATAATTATGTGGAATGATTGTTATTTATCATGCTACATCTACTTCATATCATTTGATTTTGATATCATGGCTCAGATGACTATCGTATGTTCACTAGTTGTGAATACGTACAGTCTCCTTGGTGTAAGGGAGAACATCATCAAAGATGAGGAGCTAGATACGAATCATAGGCAGTAAAGAGAAAATCATGTGGACTGGTTTATGATCATTTTAGCTGCATGTTAGACAAAGACATTTCCTTTCGCTAGTTTGGCATGGTAGTGACCATTTGGGTTTGGTTATTTAATTGTAACATGTTTAGTATTGCATTTATCTTATTAATTAGTTAGTTTTGGGGATATGTTGAATCTAGTGATTTATAGTAGTTGTAACATTGGGATAAGACAATGATTATTTTAGTGGATAAACATATGCTTAGAATGTTTTGTGTTTTTCTTCACACCCTAAATGAATGTTTGGATATGTGAATGCACGTTTGGTTGACAAGTATTGTCAGTAGGGTTCATTGCATTTTGTGACTGAAGAATCCTTACAATATAAATAATTGGGATTGCTGCCCAATGGATCTCTACAGGCCATTGTTAGTTAAATGATAATGATCATTAGTTAGTATGCAATTATTGACCTGATCTCAAATCAGAGCTATTAAAATTATGTTTAAGGGTTTTATCACATCACAACATCTACGAGTAAATCCCATTCACAATCATTACATGATGACATTTTAAGAACCACCTACTAAAATTTGTAAGCATGTGACACTTAGCAGTTTTTAGGACTAAAACACTCTATGATGTGTCAAACGGATAACCTCTTGATCATAACTTTTGATATCATCAAATCAAATAATTTTATTAACATAATAAACGTTGGATTTAATAATAATGACGTGATAAGGTTTTAAATTTAAAAGCATGAACAAAAGGTTGAGTTTGGTGGAACACGACACGACATTGCCTTTGATAGAACCGTTGGAAATGCAGGTTGTTTTTCAATCTATGTCTACTAAAATGCATTAAATATAGGTTATTTACTTGACCAAGGGCTATTCTATATTTTGAAAAGACTCAAATAACATTTAAATTCCACACGGGGCAGCCACAAGAAAAGACAACCGACATGGGTTGTGAAGTCCTATGTAGATACAAAGAATCTGCATTCAAAATAAACTTTGCCAAATAATTAATTTAGAAAAAAGGAATTTTGTGGGAGATATAAAAGTCATAAATAAAGAAATTATTCTTTGATTTAGAGCCAACTAGAAGAGAGAAGGATACCATTTCGAAACATTTGATCAAACTAGTAGGATAGAAAAGAAAAAAATGAGGAGACAAGAGAAAGGAAAGAATAAGGTGAGTAATTGGGAACATATGGTTTCCAAGTTGCCAGGTCATGTTGTGCACCCATAAGGAGAGACTTTTCTAATGCAAGGATTACCTTGTTGTCATAGAGGAATATGGAGTGCACATTCATTTGCACATGCCATACTTGGGATGTGAAATAAGGAGGAGATGAAGGAAAGAGGTAGCAATCATCTAAGAGTCGATGCAAATAAGATGAGAAACAAAGAAGAGGAAATAATGAAGTTGGTTTTTAAATCATTTAATATAATCCAAGATAAAGAGAAGTAAGAGTTGATTATTATATCATCTAATAAAGTTGTGAAGATGGATGAAACATCTATGGGGATTGTTAAGTCTCATTTTTTTTAACTAATTTGTGATTGTAGTCAATATGAAGGTGTAGAGATGGAGAGAAAGGAGGTATTTAAAGAGGCCTTGTGAGATGCATAGAGTGAGCCACTTGAGTTCACAATATGTGAAAAGGACTAGTTTATTTTTATATCAGCTAAGAGATGGCAGCCATGAGAAAAGAGAAACTACAAATAGAGAAGAGTGATAGGAGAATCCAATAGTAGGTTGGATAGTGATTGAATAAAGCCACAAATTTTTTTAGTGGAGGTGGATGGACATTAGTGGGTTCAAGCCCACAAGAGGAAGTAAGATGCATGAAGAAGAATATTGGTGGAGGTGGTTAGACAAAGGTGGGTTTTAGCCCACAAGAAGATGGGGAAAAAATAAGGTAACTACTGGGTGGAGGTGGACAAACTATGCCCAAACATTGGGTAAAAAGAAAAGAAGCCTTTGGCAGGGTGGACACGATATGGTGGATTTGATCCCACAAAAGACAAAAGAACCAATAAAATAAAAAAGAGGATTTGAAGCCAACAAGAAGTTAGAAGTGGAGTAATAAAATATAATATTTAGCTAAGGTATATGGTGTGTTGAAAGTGAATTCCATGCCAGGTCATCAATCTCGATAACCAAAAGAGTGGCTTTACTACTTAATCCATCCATGTGAATAGGAGCTCACAATTTAATTACCTTGGGTGTCTGATGTAGGAGCATTCAAGTTCACAAGAAATCTTGCATCACCTAAAAAGGTTTCTTTTCATTAATAAATTGGTTTTTATAGGCATTCCAAAATATTAAGGAGCTTCAAATTTCATTCTTCTTCTACAATTGTTCATCCTTCAAAATAATAGTTGCAGAACAAATTCCCACATAATTCAGTCACAAAGACTATTGGTGACCTCTTTGACCACCTGAGAAAAGATAAAATATATTGTCTACTTGTCTTCACATCATTATCCACTTGGACATGTTTAAAAAAATGGCAGAGGCTAAGAGGAGGATATGACAATGAATAGAAACCCTCAAATTATTATTAAATGATGGCAAACTATTGTTGCATGTCAAAAGGAATTTCAATCGACCCAAACTCTTAAGGAAAAATTAATTGACATTAGAAACTACCGATAAAGAATGATTTTAAATGGTCGAAACCATTACAAAGAACAAGAAAATTATATCTTATGATTTTTTATAGATATTTTGGTCTAAATGGGAGCAACTTAATAATTCAAAAGGAAAATGGTTCAAATTCTAGCAAAGGAATCAATGGCAGATGGAGTCTAACCAAAGAAAATGTTTCAAGGGACTCTTTAAAGGAAAAAACATAAAAAGGAAAGAGGAGAGAAGGATAGAGGAGAAATGAAAGAGTAGTTGGGGGGTAGTGTAAGAGTAGTTGGGGGTAGTTGAGAAGGCTGAAGTGAAACTACATAACTATTGCAGAACATAACATAACATAATTATTACAAAGCAATGTATTGATTCGTAGATGAACTCAAAAATTAGTAACATGTTGCTACTGTGAAAGCCTATAGAGGCAAGTGAGTGTGTGTGTGAGAGAGAGAGAAAAAGATTGTAATATGTGTTGAGTTTAATAAATAATATGTGTCATGTTTCAAGTTTAAAGAGTGTGCTTATGCGTGGCCATACAAGAGTGTGTGTAAATCCTAGCTCTACAGTATTAAAGGTTGACATTCATTAGACCACCTTGTCCTGACTTCATCAAGGAACATCTTCATTCACAAACAATCTTCCATCATTCAAAAACATAGGTTTGGGTTATTGAGCACATTTTTTTGTGTTGTGTGACTTATTGTCTTTTGTGATAACATTGCACATGTGGAGGAAGATCAACATCAAGTTGATGAACATCATCAAGATTACCATAGGGAAAGGAAGGATAGTTTCATTCATCTCACATTGGTTAAACCAACATTTTAGTGGTGGCATGCTAAAATTGCCACTTTATGTAGGCAATAGTTTTAAAATTATTGTTTTGTGTTGGTGGTGATTATGAAACTACCATGATGGTTTCATAATCAAAAGTTTCAAGTTTGTGTTGAACAAATAATTAAATTAATGTAACATCCCAATTTCTCATGTTAAGATTTAAGGCACTTGTTGGTGATTAACATTGTAAAGCAAATTGTTTGGATTCTATGCAATCAAGGATTGATTTGCTTTATATGATTTAGTTTAGTCAATTGTTGTTATCATGTTTCTATGACGTAATTAATGAAATTAATTCAATAAATAGATGTTATATAATTATGTGGAATGATTGTTATATATCATGCTACATCTAATTCATATTGTTTAATTTTGATATCACGACTCATATGACTGTTGTATGTTCATTGGTTGTGAATAGGTACAATCCCCTTAGTGTAAGGGAGAACATCGTCATAAAAGAGGAGCTACATACAAATTATGGGTAGTGTTGGTTGATTATTTTGTCTATCAACATACTGGTAAACAAAATAGGTCTTATCAGCCAAAGCAAGAAGATTAGTCATCCTAATGTGTAAATTTATCACATTAGAAGGAGACTTCTCTCTCCTCTCATCAAGGGGAGGTTCCCTGTGGATATGTTGTATATATATATGAACAAAAAATAGTACTCAAGGGCAGGACCAGACATCCATCTCTCTTTCTTCAAAGATGATGTATACAAAACAAAGGAAGAACTCAAGAGAATGACAGAGAACACTCCTCTTCTTTTAGAAGAACTGTTCAACCAGCCACAAGAATACTCCTGGAAATAAAAGCAGAATTTGACTAAAGTATGGTAACCAAAAAATCAAGACACAGCGTAAAGTTCGCACATGAAATACTCAAGAGTGATACATGAAGAACAATGAAAGCTCAAAGTCTTTCCAAAGTTATTTACACAGCAATGAAAATACAAACAAACTGAAGGCAACTATGGGGGCGCAAAGTCTCTCCATAGTTAATTCTCTAGGACACCTTGACAAATTAACTAATCCTGCTTATTAAATCAATGAAACAAACAAGATATCATAGCACAAAGTCTGAAAAAGTCCCTTGTTTTCATTAACAAAATATGATAAACAGACTGAGCACAAAGTCTCAATGATGCCTCTCAATTTCGGTAGAGTTTCATTCAGATTATCAAAAAAAAGATCCTTATTACAATAGAAGAAGTCCCTTATATAGCCTCTTCAAAAAGGACTTGGGAACAATCAATACATCAATTTTCATTGAAATCTGTTAAGGGGACACACTAGAACTTAGGGGCACTTTTCCCATTTGATTTTATCAATGCAAGGAAATAAGTCACGCTTATTTAAAGTTTGTAACTTCCAATGTTCCACCTGGCAATCTGATCTTATCTTCATCATTCCTCTTTGTCTGGCTAATTGAATCGGGCCCTGGATTTAATTTGCTTTTATGTTTCTTCCCTGCTTTTTGCTGGTCTTGGCCTTGGAAATTGTGAATGTATTATGGTCTGTGGATCAAAGGATTAACGGCTATTTTACTGTCTCTAAAATTGACGTTTTCATGCCCGTCACTGTGTTTCCAACGGCTAGTTGACTGTGTTGAATTTGACGTGTTTGGGCACGTCATCCCTTGGTCTTCTTTTATCTTGCCCACTTGGCACTTTTCCCTTTTATCTTTCCTGCTTGGTACTTTTCCAGATTGGACTTTGCCCTTTCAGGCCCTGAAAAATGATCCTTCAGAGTCTTTTGGCCCTTTGCGAATTTCCCCCAGGCTTATATGATCCTTCAGCTTCATTTGTCGGCCCTTCGCACATCTCCCCCGGGATTTTCCTTGGGCCATTTGCTTTGAACACTCTCGCGGACATTTTCCCCAGGGAAAATTCCCGCGGAAAAAAAGTCCGGGTGAAATTCCCCGAGAAAAAAGTCTGGGTGAAATTTCTGCCAAGTCTTTTTGAACAAATCTTTGAACAAGTCAAAGGGTGTTGTGGTTTATGAAGTGTCCTCTGCAAGGGCACTTGTCCTTCAAAAAAGTTCTCTTTTGCATTGAACCATCCCTTTGAACCTATTCGATGAACCTTTATTGAACCGGTTCAAAGGTTCAATGAAGCGCGCCAAGCCTTTGAAGCAAAGCCGATGAAAGCGTTGAACCACTTGATTGAACCCACCTTTGAACTGTTTGAAGTTGAACCAAAGGATGAACCAAATGTTGAACCTGTTGTTGATTGCTTGCTGATGAAAATTCCTACAGAAGTCATGAAGCTCGTTGAACTTGGACATTGAACCATTTGGTTCAAAGGTTCAATGAAGCGCACCAAGCGCCTTTGAACCAAAAAGCGATGAACTTGTTGTTGAACCATTGAACCAGAAAGCCTTGAACCAACTGACAAATCAAATAATTGAACTAAAAGATGCTGAAACAAAGGAAATGAACCATCTGAGTGAAATAAAGCATTGAACTGCTTGGTTGAACTTGGACGTTGAACTGTTCGTTTGGTTGAACCGACTATTGAACCTTTGAACCCGTTGAACCTGTTGAAGTGACTGAACTTTGAACTTTTCTCGAAAAATGAACAAATGTTGAAAATCAATTCTTTTGACTGAAAACCGCCTGCAAGAGTCTGTAGATTTCAAGCCTGCAGAGTCTGTAGATTTTCTGAGAAGCTCTAAAAATGAGAAATTTGAATATCTAAGACAAATTTTGAAAATAGAAGATATTATTTTGGTTTGTAAAACCAAAATAATTCAAATGCTATTCCAAAAATGACTAATATTTTTGGGAGACAACAGGTAGTAGAGAGAGAATCATGTGGGTTGGTTTGTGATCATTTTAGCTGCATGTTAGATAAAGACATTCCCTTTCACTAGTTTGTCATGGTAGTGGCCATTTGGGTTCGAGTGTTTAATTATATGTTTAGTATTGCATTTGTCTTCTTAATTAGATAGTTTTGGGGATATGTTAGATCTAGTTATTTATAACAGTCATAACATTGGGGTAGGATAATGTGTGTACCTATTATTGTAGTAGATAAACATATGCTTATAATGTTTTGTGTGGTTATTCACAACCTAAATGAATGTTTGGATAAGGGAATTCATGTTAGGTTGACAAGTCTTATCATTAGGGTTCATTAAATTTTGTGACCAAAGAATCCTTACAATATAAATAATTGGGTTTGCAACCCAACATCGATCTCTATAGGCTATCATTAGTTAAATGATAATGATCATTAGTTAGTATGCAATTATTGACCTAGTCACAAATCAGAGCTATTGAAGTTATTTTTCAGGTTTTTATCATGTCACAAATCGGAGCTATTCACAATAATTACATGGTGAAATTTTAAGAACCACTGACTAAAGTTTGTAAGCATGTGACACTTAGTTGTTTTTAGGACATAAATGCTCTATAACATGTCAAACAAGTAACCTCTTGATCATAACTTTTGATATCATCAAATTAAACAATTTTATTAACATAATGAATAAGTTAAATTTAATAATGATCACTTAATAAGGTTATAAGTTAAATATAAGGAACAAAAGTTTGAGTTTGGTGGAACATGGCTTGAAATTGCCTTTAATAGAACCATTGGAAATGTGGGTTGTTATTCAATCTACTTCTACCAAAATGCATTAAATATAGCTTATTTCCTTAACCAAGAACTATCATAGATTTTTTTAATGAAATATATTCATATACCAACTAAACATAAATATACAAATAATTCACAAAAAATATAAGTGGTATGAGAGCACACCATGCAATCACACTAGGCAAAGCCTTGGAGCCAAAAATGAAAGTATCACTAACAACTAGGTAAAGCCTAAGAACAAGCCACATAATAAAAGAGAACTTTAATTAACAAGAGCAAGGCTAGAAGGTGACAAATCCATATCATTCAGACCCTAGCCTGAGCTTGGCAAGTAACTTCCATCTAGAATAGGCTCCCATCTAGTAGCTTGAGTTGTGTCCCTATCATCATCTTCTTCCTATGTTCGAGTGGGTAAAATGGCCAAAGAAAGCCTAGGGAACTTGTCCAGCACATTCGATCGGCCTCCAGGTGATGCCCCCTAAGAATCCAGGTGTAGAGGAGGAGAAGCATCCTAGCCATCTTGCCTAGTTGGGGAAGGAGGTGGCAACTACCACCCTCGTTGTTGCCTAAGGGGGGTCATGCACTAGTATAGAGTGTTACTGTGAGAGTGGCACTAGGAATGACTATGATGATCCCACCATGAGGCAATAGAGACATTTTGTCCTCTAGTCTGGGATCCCTGGTCGTAGATGGTGAAACCTGAACCATTACACAATGAACATCTCCCCAATGGGAGAGATCTTGAAGATGCCCAAGCTCCATCACCACTTTATTGGCTTGGACTTAAATCTACAAGAGAACATTGGAGATGATAGAAGACTTATTATAACAAAAACATTACAATCAATAGATGCATTGTTAAACATAGAATTATTTCTTTCTTTCCAAAGCTAGAAGAGAATCTCCACTCTGAAAGTATGTTAGACTTATGAGTATTTGAAGGGCATCGCAGGTTTATCTCCAAGGAGGATGTGTTGCTAATGAAAAAAATTGGGCTGAAAAGGTCTGAAGAGATCATGTATCCAAGTCCAGATCCTTTTAGAGTTGGAACAGTACCAAAAAATGAGGAAGCATCTTAAAGTGGCCACAGAAAGGGCATGTAGGCAAGTGGACTCCTAGCTGGATGAGTCTTCTACCAATGGGTAAGCCTTGGTGTAGAATACACCAAGAAAAATGAGCAATCTTGGGCTCCACACAAGCCCCCTAGACAGTGTTGGAGTGAAAGTTCCACATAGTAATAGATGATTGTAACCCCCAATGGGCATTAAGTTTGTCCACCATGGGCAAATGGGGGGTGAGCCATCCATAGTCAAGCCAAGGAGTGTAATTACAAAAATTGGTCTCAACATACCACCTCCAGTCCTTCCACCATGGTCGAGTGGAGTGGACCAATATTTTGTGGAGCATGGAGGCTGGCACAGAATTAAGAATCTCCTAGTAGGATTCCTAATATGCATTGGCTAACCAAAATTTGGCTTTTGTCTCCCCCAAGATAGCCAAAAGCATGATTGCCTGTAGAAGATATCCTAGATGGTATGAATTCCTCTATGAAAAATCTTGAGAACATTGATCCAAAGGACTTTTGCCAAGGGTACTTCATTGAGATTGAAAATGGGAGAGCACCAAAGAGTATGGGCATTAGCAGATATCCCATTGCAGAATCCAAAACCATTTTGGATATGCCATGGCTTAATCTTTTCCTAGGCCTTCTAGATGATTTTGGCCATAAAGGACCCTATGATTTGTATGAGAGACTGAATGAAGAACAAATTAGAGAAGTCGATCCCTTTCTAAGCATTCTTGCCCTTAGGCAACCCTGAGGAGATACAGTGTATGAACAACACCTTCCAAGCTTCTTGGCCCTCAATGGCCCACACAATCCATTTGACACATAAATCAGTTCCTTGTTGGGCTATGTCAATTAGCCCCATCCCTCCGGCATCACACGTGAGGTAACAATATTCCGAGATCACCTTGTGGGATCTTTTACCTTGGGGGGAAGTGGCCCAAAGGAAATCTCTGAGCAATTTCTCCAACTTCTGGTAAGATTTTTTAGAGGGCACCCAACATGATGAGTAGTACACATGGGTAGTTGTAAGAATTTTTGAGCATATTTGAACATTTGTTGCTAATGAAAGAGACTTGGTCACCAAGTATTCTGGCTTCTTGGTAACTTTGTCATCAATATATTACCACAAAAAGGGTGGTGAACCACCAAAAGCAAAGGGGATGCCAAGAAATTTAAAGATTTCATCATGTTGGATCCACTTCCAACTGAATTTAGCAACCCATGTCAATAGAGGGAGGTAAAATTATCTATGGGAACAAGTTTTCTACCATTGGATGTTGAAGCCAGAGGCCAAGCAGAAAGTGTCGAGACACTGTAAAACATTATCCACGTTGGATTCATCCTTGATGAGAGTAAGGAAATAGTCATTCGTAAAGTGGCCATTAAGCAGCTACATATCTTCTTGTGGGTTTGTAACATTGAGAAGGAGATAAATTCCCTTAACAAGGCCCCTAGATTAGACATTTCTAAAAAGATATATGAAACCCTCAATTACAAGCACATACAAGGCAGTAACTAGAGGGCACCTTTGATGAATGGAATGAAACAAGCCAAACTATTTAGAGGTGACTCTATTAATGGAGAGGATGACAGAGGCATATATAAAAGCATCTAAATGATTTGGATGAAGATGGCCTGAAGCCTAGAGATCAAAGCATGGCTAGTATGAATGGTCATTCGATGTGGTCATAAGATTTTTTAAAGTAAATTTTAATGAACATAGTTTGTTTCTTAGACTGTCTGGCCCAATCCATCCCTTACTAGATGACAATGATGTTATCCAAAATATAATTGCTTTTGATGAAACCTATTTGTTTTGGGTGCATGATGAGAGGCAACATATTATGTAGTCAAATCACTAGAGCCTTGGTAATGAATTTATAAGAGACATTCAGGAGGGTGATGGGTCACCAGTTGCAGATCAACTCAGGATCTCCCTACTTAGGAATGAATTTAATTTTCTTTTGTTTATATTTTTACCTAGTGAATGCACATGAAATGCTTCTTGATAAACCTTATGCAAGTCATTGCCCACAAGGTCCCAAAGGGATTGATAGAATTCATAGGGGAAGCCATCAATGCTAGGAGCTTTGTCATTAGTCATGTGAGACATTGCCTCATGTAAATCATCAATAGTGAGGGTCCTATCGCAAGCCACCCATTGGATGAGAGTGAGTTTGCATTGCACCACTGCAAGGCATTGTTAAAAGGCAATTTCACACTCACCTAAAGATGCTTAAGCTTTGAACACTTGTTGATAATGGTGAATAAAAGCTTGCATAATTTGTGGGGTCTTTGTGAGTATCTTGCTAGTCTTAGAGATGACTTGAATTTGCTACTTTGAGTTTTTGGCTTGTAGCATTTGGAAGAACTTGTTTGAAGCTTTGTCCCCTATCTTAAGCTAATGAAACTTGGCTTTCACTTTGGATCCTCGAACATTATAGTTATCTCCAATCTAAATTCAATGTCGTAAAGATGCAACTCTCATCTTTAAGATCTCATTAAAGGGATCCTTTTCCAAGGGTAAAGCCACGTGGTTCAACTTTGAGATAGTAGCAAAGTAAGAGTGTATATGAATTTTATCAAGTTAGTGGCCATAGATTCATAGAAAGTGAGAGGTCCTTTTGATGAAATTATCCCACCAAAGAATCCAACTAGATTCTTGGGAAAGACGTGGATCCAAATTCTAAACTATCCTATGTGTGCCATAATGGGCCCATGTTTGAGCAAGGAGGTGTTAAGGAAGAATTATCTTTGGTAGACTTTGGGTTTCATAAATTTCCATATCACTCTGAACTGAATAAGGGAGTGGTCAAAAAGCCCAAAATCTAACATCACCTATACCAGAGGAAAAAAACCATTATCAAAAGAGATGTATGGTTGGGTGGACATCATTGCCCTATCTAAATGTTTTAGAATTTAAGCGAGGCCTTCCCTGAAGTTACTCTAGGTGTACCAAACTCCATTTGTAGGTCGACAGGTTAAATTGGGGTCATAAATACCCCATTTAGTGCACATGTAAAACTACACCTCCCTTTCACTGACTACCCACCTCATAGGCAAGTGGCCTAATTTATCCTTGGGAGATGCCACCATATTATAGTCACTACATAATACCTAATGGGCATTAGAGACATCATCCACTATCCACTGCCATAAATGGATATGCTCCAAGGTGTCATTTAAGGCATAAATATTAATAAAGCCAAAAACATGGCTTGCAATGCTAAAAAGATCCCATAATAACTAGTTGGTGGGGTCCATGCCATATTGCACTAAGTATGGCCGCTACCTTGGAGAAATGAATGTGATCACCCCTCCACATCCTACATCATGGTTGCTATGAGGAATGATACTGTCATCCCAGATGGAATTACTGATGGTCATAAATAAAAAATCCACCACCTTGACTTCTTGCAGATAGACAATATCCATCTTGGGAAACTTCCTTCTAAAATCATACACAATAAACTTATGTTTTAGTTCTATGAGAACTTGAATATTCCATGAAAAATAATTCAAAGATGACAGGTGTCGAGGGACATGTCCTTCGAGTCCAACCCTTCCAGGGTATCATACCAATTCTATAGAAAGTGCCCACTATTGGCACTTAAAAAATAATCAAATCACTACCTCACAGCAGGGTCAACTTGGTACTCTCCTTCCTTCGCCTCATCACTCCTTCAAGGAGGTTTGTGAGAGCGTTTGGGCTTATACCATTGAGCAAAAAGTGGAAGAGTGGTTAGATGTGAGTCTAAAAATTTGAGAAATCTGGGCACAAAGGCCTCAAAACCTTAGGATAAGATGTTAGCAGCTAGAGGGGTGTTAAACACCTTGGGCTTTTCTACTAATTTTGAGGTTTTAGCCTGATGGGGTTCTTAGTAAATAGGAGCCTGCTCTTATAGACCATTGCTCAAATATAACTTACCTCATTTGGGAGCAACAACTATGTTTATAGCTTTGGAGTGGGTGTTCTTCTTCCTTACCATAGTCCATCCATCCTCAGTTGGTTTTTTGATAGCTTTAGGAGAGGGCTTGGGGGGAGAGGATGACGGGCTGGACACATTGTTACAAGCCAACTGAAGGGGATAATCTTGTATCTGATGGTCTATGGCTGGGTAGCAAAATCAAGTGTTAGGTAATTTGATATATAGGACTCGTTGAGAGTGCCTCACATCCCTAACTTGAATTTCCACAAACTCTTTGAGGTCTTGAGAGAGCTCCACTCCTACACAGACTCTTTTTTATGGTCTAACAGAGTAGAATCAATTTTATTCATGAAAAAACACATGGCCTATGGAGGACACTATCTGGTGAGTAAAGTGCCAGCAAGGGAGTGAGAGGCTTAGAAATTCTACCCAAACTAGGACTTTAAGAGCAGTGTGCTCCGTCTCGTGTCCAGGGGGAGAGAACCATAAGCAAGTTCTTGACATACTAAATGGCAAACCTATAGATGATTCCTCTTGCATGGGAAGGGTTGGAAAAGCAAAAGAGAAAAAAACCCTTGATCATGTTCTAGACGCTCTCTAGCTTAATGCCGTGAGCTACATAGTGAGTTTGAACCCAAGACCGTAGCATACTTTTAGAGGGGATTCTCCCAACAAAATATCCTATTAAATAAAATTGTTTTAACCATTGACATGCATAGTTCAATTCAGGAATATGCAATATAACATCAAGTTCTGAAGCAATACCTTGTGGTAAACCTTCAATACAAACTTCGTTAGGCGCTTGTAGGGGCCATTGCTTAATGCTCTACCGTTATTCTCCATAGTTGAAATAATTGGGATAGAGTGGGGATAAGTCATTATAAAAGTTGGCCTCGCTTGAAGGTGAGAAACCTTAAATGATAATAAATATAAGTCCCGTAGGTGACTAAGGCCACAATATGACACAAGGCTGGGCAGGCAAAAAAGTAAGGGTCAACTCAATGGCGTGCATAGAGGAAACCCTAATAGAGTGAAAAAAAACTTACTCAGTGTTTTCATTACTCACATAACCCAAATGTCCTAGATTTTGAAAAAAACATTGAAATTTCACATGGGGCAGCCAAGGGAAAAGACAACCCACATGTGTTGTGCAGTCCTTTGTAGATATAATGTATCTATATTCAAATTAAACTTTGCCAGCCAATTATTTTAGAAAAAGGACTTTTGTGGGAGATTGAAAAGTTATAAATAAAGAAACTACTCTCTGATTTAGGGCTAACCAGTAGAGAGAAGAATACCATTTAAAAAAGTTTGATCAAATTAGTAGGATGCATTCTAGTAAAAGAACACATTTTCCTTAGAAAGAAAAAAAGAAAACTATCGCACCATTAACATTAGGATGGTATGATCAAGAGAAGTAGTAGTCTGATGTGGAAGGAAGATTGAAAAAAGAGGAGATCCAAGAGAGAACATATTAAAGAGGAGTATAATGGTTAAAAAATTGATTGACTGTCATCCCCTATTCCAAGGCACCATCATGGTGCATGTTTTAGGGAGTTAGCAATAGTTATGAGTTTGGAATTAAAAGTTATTAATGGTAAATGGTTGAATGTCCTTTCAACAATCACATTTTGTTTAAAAACCCACAACATTTCATGAGTTGATAGTGGCCCCAAACATCATCTTAGAATTCCTTAAAGACTTATCTATAACACATGCTTTGCTATGAGGCATATTTTTGATAAATAGTCCTCGTGCCTTGTGTGTACCTCTATGTGGTTATTAGGACATTTGAAACTACAACATCGGTTAAAAGTCTCCATCTACATATATAAAATATGAGTTTGGTTTAGGATGAAGATACATTGTCAAAGACAAACCAATCTTTTGATATATTTTACACTGTTAACCCTACTTGTTTCAAATGACGACAATCTATTCACTATTACCCTTCAAATACTAATATGATTCGTAGTTTCCAAATAAAATCAATGGATGAAACACATATTCATTATAATTTTTTATATTTTTAATTGTTTATCTAAATGGTTAATTAAAATAATTTGATTATATGTTTATTTAAATTCAGTTTTACGATTATAAAATGGAAACCTTAACCATAAAGATATAATAAAAGGTTTGAATTAGTGCACTCATTAAGTCAAACAAACATTAAAGTTTGTATATTGTTAAATTAGTGCATTCGTGTTGTGATAGTTTTACAACTCAATAATTTTGGATGTGATATTGAGACGTTTGGCCTACCTTAAAAACCTATAATAAAAAGGATCAATACAAGTTATATTGTACGTGTTTTACAAAAAAATATGAAAAAATGAATTTGATAATAAAACCCAGTTGAGTTGTTAATATCATTGATAGATTGTTTGTTATATAATTGCCATTCAGAATTTGAATGCCATTAAAAATGGTCAAAATGGGATGGATTACCATGCGATAAATTCGAGTACATTTATTTTGAGCATAATAGATTTGTCTCTTAACTATGAAATTAGATGGATTTAAGTCAAGCTAAAACCCTTCATGCCGAGATGAAAACCTTTAAAGAAAGAGAAAGTTTAAAATTTTAGCAATTTATAAAGTGGTAATAATTGTTAGATTCTAACAAAATTGCATGATGTGAGATGCTAAATATGTTGCATATTTGACTCATATTAAGATATTAGAATTAGCAATTAATCTTGAGCTATAAAGTTGAACATTAAACCCAATCATGATATAGTTGGTAGCATTAAAATGTTACAATATCTTATATTATTCATAAGTGATTTGAGTTCATAGATAGAATAAGATTTAATATTAGACTCACAAGATGAGTAATTTATCACCAAGAGGTTATGATTATTGGTTATTTAATTTAAAAACCTTGATATGATGTTTGATGCCTTATGGATGTCTTTTAAAAGAACTAGAAAGTAAATTATCGCAAAAGAAAAGATAGGGAACGATAGTTTAAAAAGACCTAGATCAATGTTATGGTGGACAACAACTTGCATGGTAATGTAAATATTTTGTAGTGCTAAAATATGATTTGCTCTCCGAGTCCTAGGGAAAATTGTTAAAGATAATTAAATATCAAAAAACCTATAGAATGGTAATATAGTACATGCATGATGAAGTTATACAAGAGGTAAGAATGAGATTGCCCTGATTAACCACATGTTCTAGTAAACACTGGTTGAGCTAGAACACTCTCTTGATGAATGTTATAATAGTGTTAAGCTATAATGAATAGTTATACTAATCTAATGACAATTTTTTACCTTAGAAATCTATTGTAACTTGATTAATCATGTTGGATGTATCTTTTGAGTAGTATATAACTCAACTCAATTTTGATCCCTTTTGTGTGAAAGGGAAAACATAAGGGTATCAAGTCAATGAAGAAAATAATAATCTTAGTTTACTATCATACTTTAATTTGCGTTATTACAAAAAATAAATAAATTGATCAAGTACCATTCACAAGTTTAATCTAGGAAATTACTCTTGGTCATGTTCATCTAAGAATACCTAATTCTCACATGTATTAAAATCTTGGGCAAACATAAAGGATATGGATTATTAATTGCTTGATGATTCAAGATGTGGGCATTAAGATTTGGTTTGACACTTAAGTTTTGTGAGATTTTATGCTCGTCTATTTTATATCAACCCTTGTGTGATATCTTATGATGATGACTCTCATCAGTGATATAGGACATTTATTTGGTACATTATCATCCATGCACTATGTTTGGATTGGATTCATTGTGTAAACCTATTTGTGAATGTCCTAAAATTATAATCATAGGCAACACTAATAAACATTTAGATGATTGATAAAGTTCAAAAGATAATACATTTTGGATATCATTATTAGGTGATAAATTTATATGTTAGGGCATAATAAATTGTTATATCATGTTGATGAGTCCTTATCAAACTTGAATATTGACCTTATTAATGCTAAACTCATTGGACGTCAAAACAAATTTGGAAATCATACATCTTATGATGAAGTATGGTTTAAGTCTCCAGATTATATTCTTGGGTTACTCCTTGGTTTGGTGACACGTTTCTTGAGTGTTACATGTAGACGTTATTCGAGAATTAACATCAGGACCTAATAAATATGCTTAAAGTCATGATTGATGGGTTAGGAACCTATGAGAGGATTGATTAACTGAGAAGCGTGTTAGAGTTTTTGGTCAGGTCATTATTTATCTATAGCTACTAGACATAATCTAATACTAGAGTTATAATGCATATTTCATTCCAAACTATTTTATTGCACATAGTAGCATGCCAAACTATATTTGTGTGTGGAGTGGCATGCCAAACTATTTTATTGCATGGAGTTGTATGCCAAACTATTTTACCATGTGGACTAGTATTCAAAACTATTCTACATCATGGAGCAATATACCAAACTATTATACTAGGTGGAACGGTAGGCCAAAATATTTTATTGCATAGAATTGTATTCCAAACTATATTACCTTCTGAGATTTTATATTTGTTCTATAGATTTTTTGTATCTAGCACCTTCATGAAAGGGTAGGGCCACTCTTAGTGGATGAAAGGTGTGTGAGGGATCCAAAATGTTATTTGGTTGGAGGAAAAACCCTCAAATGATGTTCTCTCTCTTTTATTCTCTTATAGTATTTAATGAAAATGATGAACTACATAACTCTGGTGGTTTTCATTATGAAGACTTATTCACACATTTTAGATAAACAAATATACTTATTGAGTATTGTATTGATTACTTGAGAAGAAGAAATCACGAGATTGTAATAATGTTGTAAACACTTTATTCTCTTATTTTGTTATGATCATATTATGTTTTGTATGTTATTCAAAGATGAAAATTGGATTAGTAAAATATGATTGTTAACTTATATAGTTATATATTATTGATTTTGTATTTGCAATGAAAAAAAGATGTATCTTTAGTCTCTTATTGTATAAGTTTCTTTAACTTCTTCTTATGAGTGCAAATGTGTATTATGAATTAATCATTGGTTGTACCCTTATAGTGGAAATATCTCTTATAAGTGTGAGATCATATTTTAAGATGTAAACATATAATTGTTTTAGAACATGGTAGCACTGTGCTCATGCTCATAACTTGTTCTTGATCTAGTTTTCATTTGTGATCAGAACATAGTAAACTTATTGAATAATATAAGGAAGGTTCACTAAGAAAATATTTTAGGGTGATCAATTAAAAGTATTTTTTAAAATGGTACATTTTTTCTAGTACTTGACCAGAGGGTTCTTACAATTAACTACCCTTATCAAGAAAACATGGAATGTGGAATATTTTCCAAGATAGAAGGAGTTCAAATGATTTGGCATGATGTCAGTGTTGAACCACCAAGATTCGAATATAACATTTGAAGAGAGTTAGAGTCTCACTTTAAATCATCCTAGGCAAAGGAAGAAAGATCAAGCAAGTGGGGAGAGGAGATTCTAACTCCAAAGTAGAGCATAGAGATAGTTGAGAGAAGTTCAGAGAGTGAGAACACAATGATCATATCTTATTGAGACAAATGTATGTTCATTGTAACTCAGTCAATGGATTGAGAAAGTCTTCTTCATAGTCATTAGGGAAGGGATAGTATGAGTGTTTGTGCGTAATCTTTGTAACGTATTTAAACATCAATAAAAATAGTTATTTGAGTCCCATTATAAGTCTTATGTCTAAAAATGTTTTTGGGAGTGAATAAAGTGTAACAGCATTTGGGATCAAGTCAACCATTCAATTGCCCCCCTCATTCCCTCATTCTTGTCTACATCATGACACCATAACATATATTAAAGCAAAATTCTATTTAAATATATAATCTTTTGGGGCCCCACTCATTTGGAAAGGAAGTGTGTTGTGGTAAACCCATGAATCACTCATAGGATCTCAAAATTATTATAAGTATTATCATGTCTCCAAGGCCCTCTCCTTTTTTATCACACCGCATTGGAAAATACAAACATCCTGACCCTATCATTATTGATCACACCACGTTGGATAATCTAATTGTCCTGGAGGCCCTAATGAATAATAAATCAAATGCACTACCAATAATGATCAAAAAACTCTCTAGAATATTAGGGAAATGATATTGATCAATATAGAGTCTCGATGCATCTATTAGATGATCAAACATGTGTTCCTACGAGGAATTCATCAACTCATGTCATTTATTAAAGGGTAGATATTTGTTTGACCCTGATGGCTATAAGTGTCACATGTTTTTAGCTAATGATCTCTAGGAACTAGTATATAATAATATATGCTGTCAAGAACATTCATTTTTTGGCCTCAAAATTTTTAGTTCATCTCTATAGAGATTTCAATTAGAATTGTATCTTGTATTATATTAATATATGTTTATCCTTTTGAGTAAAACACAATTATGTATTTGTTAAAGCATGCAATATATATATTATGAATCTCTTCTATATCCTTCATCTAAAATTATATGTTTAGCATTTAGCTTGTAAGTGTTTACTTGCGATGTGAATATCTTACCTTTGGCACCTTATTAAGAATGTTTCAAAGACATTAGGATAAGATTTGAAATGGTTTTGTGCTTGTATTCAGTTAAATAAGGTATAATGTCACCTTATCTTGGTGCATTGCCTTTATGGTTTTATGTATTTCATTTCTTTCTCGCACTCATATTTCCACCCCCAACTAGAGTAAGGGGATAGGATACTAGTGTAATAGTGTTAAGATATAAATGATGTCAACCTTCACTGAAGGTTGTCCTGATAAAAAAATTATTAGGTCTTCCCATTGTGATCATCAAATTATGGGTGCACAAGGAGTTTCACAATATCGATCAACAACTAGATGGGTTAGATCAACCCTTTTCTCCTTTCCCAAATTTAGCCATTGGAAATCAACATGTGCACCAATATTGCAAATTTGAATTTAAATTCACCTATAAACAAAAAAGTGTTGTAATTAATTTGGACATAAGAACTATAAATTAGATATGTAGCATTGAATGCATTATTTAGAAATGAGAGGAAGACAAACCCCAATTTATTTTCCTCGACAGTCTAGGCCATATAATACACTATTGTAGGTATAAGAGTTGTAAAATGCAAATTGAGTATAGAGAAGTGAAGAGTATGAATCATGTGAGTAGATCAAGAAAGTTATAGTTGTGGACACTTTATTAGAAATAAATTTTTGATTTAGACACCTACCAAGAGTTAATTGTACATTCTTGGAAACCTTCTTTGACCAAACCCAAATTTCTAGATGATGGTCATCACAATTCCTGTTATACATATCCAAATTCAAATTTTTGTAATTAATATCCTACAATGTTCTACATAGGATGTGTCATTTTCATACCTCTAGATTTTATTTTTGTATTAAACATTATTATTATTATTATTATTATTATTATTATTATTATTATTATTATTATTATTATTATTATTATTATTATTATAGTTTGTATGTATTTTGGATGCTTGATTAAATGTAATTCATTTATTTGAATTGCATTTTGTTGAACCTACATCATTTTACACCCCAATAGGGTTACATATATTTTGTTGAATCCTAATTACCTCATTCCTCATGGGATTTTGTTTTATTACATGCTCCTACATGTGAGTTATTATCTCTATTTCATGCTTGATTTGATACATTTAAAACCATGAGTCATTATAGTTATTAAGAATTCCTAAAACCCTTGTGTGTGTAAACACCCAAATTTGGCACAAAACTCTTATTCTCATGTTTTATTACCCAATTTGTCTTATTTGGAAAACTTGTACATTTTAAACCATTTCTAGGATGGCCCTAACCCTAAAAGAGTCTTTATTTGGTCCACTAAGCCTAAAAATCATCCTAATACTTATACTTAAGGCATTTATTAGTATATTTGAACTATTTATCCCCTGTTATCCAACCATATCTTGAGAATTGAGCCCTAATTATCTCCTAGATAAACTCGTAGATATATAGGCTATTACCCCTATGGGTTTGTCCCTTTCATAATTTTGGGTCATTTTGCTCATTTCCCCTTAACTTAGGCTTTAATCCTTCCCAGTTGTATTTTCAAAAGTTGGCTAAAATGCATGGGTCATCCTAGAATCATTCTATGAACACAATGTATGTCCAAACCAATATAAGAGATGAAGGGGGATATAAAATAAAAAAATCCAAAGAAATATGAGAATCAAGGGAGAGCATCCATCACACCAAGGGTATAGCCTAGAGCCAAGCTTCTCCATTCACATTGTGCTTCACAATACTTTGTTAGAATATTCTAAACTAGGTAACTAATTAACTAGTTAAGAATATTTAATTATAAACTCTATTTAAGGAGTGAAGAGTTAGTAGTTGGGAAATGCACATAATTAGTTAGTGCACCCAAAGTCAATAAGTTATTTTTATTCCATTTAATTTATCTCCTATATATATGTATGTTTTAGTGCACTGTAAAATACTAAGATGATGTGAATATACAATGAGACTTTCTTATGTATGGTTGAGTATTCTTGTTCTATGCATGACAATGGATTGCTAGATGTGGTAATGATGTACTAGAGTGATCTTGTCAAATGAGAGTATTCATATCTCCAATATGGTATCAAAGCAACCTTTTGTATCCATTTCTCAATTAAAATCTTGTGTTTACTATCCTAACCATACAGGCTGTACAGTTTCTTGCTTATGGTTTGAATTTTTGTCTTCATCCTAGGTGTACAAATTGTTACAACACATGGTTTGATTTGGTATTCACTATATTAAAATTTGAATTATGTTGGATCCTCATTTATGCATTATTATTTTAAGCCCCAAACATGTGTATATGGTGCTTTTTTTGTGTGGACCTTGTTGTTCCCCAAAAATAGCAGTCATTTATGGGACAACATTTGAACTATTTTGGTCTTACAGACCAAAATTGTCTATTCCATTTCCAAAATTTGTCCTAGACATTCAAATTTCTCATTTTCCAAGCTTCTCATAAAATCTACAGACTTTGCAAGTCAAGTTCAATGGGTTTTACATGTTGATTTTTACGGACTTTGTTTCTACAGACTCTACATGCAGGTTCATTTATACAGGTTCAAAGATCTCTGCAAGCGGTTTCAGTCAAAAGAATCAGTTTTCAACACTTAGTCATTCTCTGGGATTGGTTCAGAGCTTTGTTTCAGTTGAAAATCTTCATCGACAAGCATTTGAGTACAAAAAGAGACTTGAACCATTGAACCATTGAACCACTTTGGTTCAAAGGTTCAACGGGTTCAAGGTTCAACAAGTTCAACATCTTTGGCAATAGTTAAGCACTTCATCAAGGTTCAAAGTTCAATTGGTTCATTAGCTTCAAGACGCTTGGAAAAATCAAGGTGGCTTGAACCATTGAACCATTGAACCACTTTGGTTCAAAGGTTCAACGGGTTCAAGGTTCAATGTCAGGTTCAACAAAAGGAACAGTTCAATGGCACGATTCAACCAAGTAGTTCAACACTTTATTTCACTCAGTGTCTTTTGGTTCAACCAAATAGTTCACTCAGTTGGTTCATTCTTTTAGTTCATCCTTTGGTTCAACGTCTACAGGTTCAACAACAGGTTCAAAGACATTTTTAAAAGCTTTGTTTGAACCATTGAACCAAAACTTGGTTCAAATCCTTGGTTCAACCGATTGGTTCAATGTCAAAGTTCCTATTGGTTCAAAGGCAAGTTCATTATGTTTGGTTTAATGTTTAGTTCATCGGCTTGTTTCATTCATTGAACCATTGTCTTGAACCATTTTTGGTTCAACCGATTGGTTCAATGTCAAAGTTTAAAGGGGTGGTTCAATGCAAAAGGAAACTTCCTGAAGGACAAGTGCCCTTGCGAAGGACACTTAATCAATAAAAGCACCCTTTTGAAGGGTCATTTTCAAAGAAGCCCAAAAGGTAATTCTTTCAAAATGTTTAAGGCATTTAAAATTGGCTAAGGAAGAATTCCTTCAAACTTTTGTCCGAAGGAATTCCTTCAAATAAAAAGTCTGAAAGAATTCTAAGTGGCTACGGGCACAAGAAATCTGAAGACTAGTCAAAGACTTCATGAAACAAATTTCTGCAACTTTTGTCCACAGGAATTTTCCCTGGACAAAATTTTCGTGAGAATTTTTTGCGGGACAAATGTCTGCAGAAATTACCCACAGGAGAAAGCACCCAGAAATTTACCCGAAGGATAGTTTGCGGGAGACTCAAATAGAAAGCTCGGGGATTTGTCCGTGGGAACTGCCAAGGCAAAGGGTTGTCGAAGGACCCTGAAGGGCAGGTGCCCTTGTGGGGGACTCTCGGCGATCAAAGTAAAGGGCTCTTTCTGACCCATTTAAGGATCATTTCTTAAGGCCTAAAAGGGCAAAGCCAAAAGCCAAAAGAAGACCAAGGGGTGACGCGCCTGAAGACGTCAAATTCAAGATAGTGAACTAGCTATTGAGAGCACATTGACGGGCATATAAACATCAATTTTAAAGTCCATGAAATAGTCATTGATCCTTTAAATTTACAGACCCGAATGCCTTCCCATAATTCAAGACTAAAACCAGCTGAAAGCAAGGAAAGATAGAACAACGAATGAATCCAGGGCCCGATTCAATTAACCAAAAAAGGAGGAACAATGAAGACAAGATCAGACTGCCAGGTGGACATTGAAAGTTGTAATCTTTCAATTGCATGGCTTGTTTATCTACATTGAGAAGATCAAATGGGTAAAAATGCCCCAAAGTTCCAACTTGTCTTCCTAATAGTTCCCAACGTATCATGATGTATTACTCTTCCCAAGTCCTTCTTGAAGTGGCTATATAAGGGACTTTCTTTCATTGTAAATGGATCTCTTTTTTGACAATCTGAACGAAACTCTGCCCAAATTGAGAAGCATCATTGAGACTTTGTGCTCAGTCTGTTGATCATATTTTGTTACTCGAATAAGAAAGCAAGGGACTTTTTTAGACTTTGTGCTGCAATATCTTTGTTGTTAAGGAAGATGTTCTTATGTCTTTTTCCTTGATATATTTTTTGTTCCATTAATTTATAAGCAGGATTAGTAAAATTAGTCAGGAAGGTGTCCTGAAGAATCAACTGTGGAGAGACTTTGTGCCCCCATAGCTGCCTTCAGTGTGTTTTCTTTTCATTGCTATGTAAAGGACTTTGAGAAGACTTTGTGCCCTCATTGTCCTTCGTATATTACTCTTGAGCATTTTAGGTGGAGACTTTGTGATGTGTCTCGATTTGCTGGTTACCGTACCCTAAGTTACATCCTGCTTTTATTTCTAGGAGTATTCTTGTGGCTGGCTAATAGTTCTTCTGAAAGAAGAGGAGTGATGTCTGTCATTCCCTTGAGTTTTTCTTTTGTTTTGTACACATCATCTTTGAAGAAAGAGAGATGGATGGCTTGTCCTATCCTTGAGTATTATTTTCTGTTTATACATATATAAAGCATATCCACAGGGAACCTCCCCTTGATGAGAGGAGAGAGCAGTCTCCTTTTGATGTGATAAACTTACACATTTGGATGACTAATCTTCCTACTTTGGCTGATCAGACCTATTTTGTTTACTAGTACACTGATAGATAAAATATTCAACCAACAGACCTCTCCACATTAGCATAGTTTTGAAGCATTGGCATGGTTCGACCCTGCTTTTATTGGATTATTATTGGCCTTTATCTTGGCTATAAAATAAAAAAATATATTATTTATGGGACATGGGTTGATTTTACAGATGTTCCATGCTTCTTGAGGGATCATATCCATAACACTCTTCGTTGGAAAAATATTCAAAAAATATACAGTTGTTGCTACAACCTTAGCCTAAAAATCATTAGGCAAAACCTTTGCCTTTAGCATGCTCCTTGCCATCTCTTGGATGGTCGTATTATTCCTCTTAGCCACACCATTTTACTACCATGTATACCTGGATGTAAATTTCTTCTTTATGCCATGATCTTTGCAAAAATTCATGAACTCATTATAGATATACTCTCCCCCCTCTATCTGTCCTCAAAATCTTGATGTAGTGGCCACTTTGTTTCTCCGCCATGACCTTAAATTGCTTGAAGGTCTCAAATGCTTATGATTTGTTCTTCAAGAAATACACATATATCTTCTAACTAAAATCATCTATTAATGTCATGAATTAGACATTTTTGGATGGGGAGGGGGTCTTGATTAGACCATATAAGTTTGAATATATTAGCTCTAAAGGAGCTCTATCTCTCCATGCTTTACCCACGGGGAATGCACTCCTATGTTGCTTCCCCAAGATGCATGCTTCACACACCTTGTTTGGTTGTTCTATTAGGGGCAACCCTTTCACCATGTGATTCTTTTAAATAAGGTTCAACCCACCAAAGCTCAAATGCCTATACTTCAGATGTCAAAGAGTAGACTCATCTACTATCACTATTTTGAATGCTACTACGAGCTCACTTTGCATTATCAATAAAAAAATCTAATTGCTTATCATCTTGATTGTTGAAATCTGCCTATTGTGGCCACTCCTATCAATGATGATGCATTTTCCATTCTCAGATATTACCTTGTATCCATTTTAGATAAGCTTCCCTATGCTGCTAAGGTTGTGCTTCAACTTGGGTACATAATATACATATTGGATTTACCTTTTGTCACCTTGCTTGGTGCGAATAGATATGCTACCTTTGCCCATGATGGGAACCTTCTCATTTTTCCCATCTTTACCTATGATTTTATTATGTCATAAATGTGGCTAAATATCTCTTTATTCCCGCTCATGTGGTTTCTATAACCACTATCCACGTACCATGTTTCTTTACGACTTTGCTCCGTAACGTTGCATGTTATGAACATACTTCCACCTTTCTCATTCCTATTAGGTTTAGTCTCTTGTGTATGGGATAAATTTGAATTATGCCTATTCATGTCATACTCCTTCTTTCTACACTCATTAGCATAGTGTCTATACCTTTTACAATAATAACATTGGATGCTAGACTTATCATACCTTTATGTAGATCCTCCTCTTGAAGTGTTGCTGCTCCTTCCTTTTCCTCTTCCATGTGTCTCTTGCTGGCTATGTCTTCCACCTTATTGATTGTTGCAAGTTATTCTTCTTCCTCTATTGTTTGATCCTCTCCCCCTTCCTTTCACATTCACATTTGTCTTGAATGCTTGCTCATGGGAGGAGGTGGTTGACCTATTCAACATTTGTTAATGGGTTTGCAAGGAACCCATTAGCTCATCCAACATCATTTGTCTCAAATCCTTTGACTCTTCTATTGCAACCACTATAGGGTTAAATCTAATTGGAAGGCTCCTCAACACCTCTATGATCCTCTAGTCTTTAAGTGCATCACCACATGTCTTCATTTGATTAACAATATTCATTGTCCTTATGAATAAGTCATTGATATACGCATTATTCTTCATTTTTGGGTTCTCAAAGTCCCCTTTTAAGAGCTACAACTTGACAAGCTTTACCTTGTCACTCCCTTGATAGGCATTTTGTAAAATTTCCCATGCTTGTTCGGAGTGGACAACTACTGCTATCCTAAGAAAGATTGAATCAACTAGTGTCATTTGTATATAGCTAAGTGTCCTATTCTCCTTCAACACATTATTTTGTGTTTGGGTTAATGCATTGAAGGCTATCAGGTTTGTAAACTCATTATATTCACATTCAACCAAATTTCATAGCTGTTGATAGTTGAATATGGTCTTTATCTTGATGATCCACGCATCATATTTATTTACATAAAATATAAGGGCTATTGTCATGAACCAAAACTACTTGTTGCCATGTATAAATAGCCTTACAACTTATGGGCTTTGATACCATTGATTGGTAGAAAATATAGAATGTGCAGGCCCAGGTGGGCAACAAGCAAACAACACAGTAATAAAATAAAAGATTGA
Source organism: Torreya grandis (assembly GCA_037957365.1). Taxonomy (NCBI): domain Eukaryota; kingdom Viridiplantae; phylum Streptophyta; class Pinopsida; order Cupressales; family Taxaceae; genus Torreya; species Torreya grandis. Next base: position 2,716,672 of record JARHVA010000247.1, on the reverse strand, counting down.
AATATTGGATGGGTAGAGATAGTCTAAAACACACAAAATACATATATATTGATTCTAAAAACTCTTTTATAAACATGTTACAACTATTTACTAAATTCTTATAGAAAACCTCTGTTTTATTCTCCTAGCTCACTAATGGTTAATGATCTGATTGTTGTCAATAAACCACATTCTCTTACTCTATTTATTAGTGTTCTTATTATTATATTTCACCTCCTTTGTCTTTCACAGTCTACTGCTGGGCTCTCCTTCTCCATTACTCTGTCTTCTCCATGCTACTACCTTTTTCTGATTGTTGTTGCTGTGCATAATATCTTCTACCTTTTTTTCTCCACTAGTTGTTGTTATTCCTCTTACTATTGTTGCATCTATCTTTTGTTGTACTCATTCTTCTACTTTGTCTCTTCTTTTCTTTTGTATTTTTGTTGATAGTTTCACATACCACATCATTCCCCCAAAAACTTGAAATGGCTCCAAAAATTTCAAATTTGAATAACTGCATTAATTTTTGTTAGGTGGTTACAATAGTTGAGGGGAGCAAGGGAGGTAGGTAGGAAGCCATTGAATAAAATAATATTTTAACACCCCCTGCACCCATATATAAACAACCATTTATGCTAATAGTCATTCAACTATTAAAATTTGGTTTTCTTGTTAATCATAATTCTCCCCTGGTTTCTTTCATAGCCAAAGAGGATTGATATAACCCATCAACCACTCCCACATCAATATCACTGTGAGTAAGGCAAAGTCCTATTGTGAAAGAATGAAAAACCTCTATAACTTTGTCAAGCCATCAATGCTCTACTAATTGGTGTACACACTTTACTTCAGACAATGCTTGCTAACATATTGCAAGGTTTGGTCTCATATTCCATGCAAATTGTAATATCTCTAAGTGAAAAGAATGCACATTAAATTCATTACCTTCAAGTATAGGATAAGTTGAAGAAAAATTAGAACTTGTCATCTTTATTCATTACATTAGCAGAGGTGGGATCTTTGGATTCAAACCCTTTGCCTTTCTTCTTTGCCCTGAATTGAAATTTGACCCACAACAGAAGTTGAGTTACTTTCAAATCTATTTTAGAAACTCAGTAGGTTGACTCATTATATTTCCTTACCCCATATATAATACTTGTCATTGTCATAGAGGTAGAGATAGATAATGGAGGTCTAATTGAAATTGCAAGGGTTGCTTCTTTTGGATTTGTAGGTTGAGACCATTTCTTCTTTAGAGTTATTGGAGGTGTTGGAGATGAGGCTCTTCATTATGGACCTAGGGTCGAATCAACCAGTTGCCACACCATTATTGACTATAGAAAGTTATAGTCAATAGGATATATATTATAATAATAAAACTAGATTTTCATGCTAAAAGAAGTGTGAGAATTAAATAAATTTAGAGAGGCAACATAATATAACACAAAAGAGGATAAACAACATAAATGAGATCTCCATTATTAAAAGATTCTTCAATTCAGTCCCATGATTGAGAGGCCATGGACTCCATATTATTGATCATACAATTTTATTTGTTTAATGCTTCAGTTCCTTCGCTAAATAATCAATAAGAATCTGTTTGCCTTCCTAAATGACTCTTCAGCTTTCCAATTGACTATTCAACTTCTGTTTCTTGTACATGACACATATATATTATATGTCCTTTATACATAATAAACTCACTTACCTATGTCATGCTAATAAAAATTATGATCTTAAGGTAATTAGTGTTACTAATTCTAAATTATTTCACTCCATCTATCACAAGGTATTGGTGTGATTGTTTTTCTCTAAATAAAGTTAAAAGAATTGTGTATTTTTATTTTAATCTCTAAGTGTAAGTTTGGTTACAAATTTTATTAGCAATAAGAGATTGAGTGTTTGAATAAATGGGCTTTGTGAAAGTTTTGAATATTTTGAATAAGAACTAAAATAAATGATGTTTATAACATTACATGTTTGAGATCTTGAGTTTTTACCTTTATTTCCTAGAATACTATTTGTATGTATTTGCATTTCGCAGTTTTAGAATGTTTGGTGCATGTAGAATTAAGAATTCTGATGCGACGATATAGTTTCAATGTGAAACATATCTATAAGATTCCTTGACATCATGTGTAGTGGGAGAATATTCATCTATTAATAATTATGTTTTTTTAATAAAAATGTTGATAGTTTAAAATAATATTATCTTAAAAGAAGCTCATGCAAATTATACATAAAATTACAAGAATTAGAAAGAAGAAAAAATATTTTTATTTTAAATTTATTTATAATTTTTCTATTTAGATACTTTTCTAAAATATTTTTCTTAATTATAAAACTATAAAAATATGTATTTTTATTATGTATAGACTTTTTATTTTTTACTCTCAAAAATTAATGTTTGCTTTTGAGGGAGTGCAGCATATAAAGTATTCACATGACGCAAGAACGGTCTATTCTCCAATGATAGATGTTATTAGTTATAAATGGTATTAGTAAACTCATAAATTAGCTTTCACAATACTTCATTTCACATAATTAATTATGCCAACTTCATCTAAAATGATGGATACTAGCATGTATAAGGATAATGTCATAACAATTTAAGCATAAGTAAGTAGGGCTATTGAATTGAATAGGAAATGTTAGTGTATTTAAATATATGTGAGGCCCTCTTATGTTGATTGTATTTAAATATATTTTTAAAGATGAGTCAGTCAAAATGGCTGGTGCAAAAGAGATGATGAGTTCAAAAACAAAATTATAATGCCATAGTCCTGACCTATTACGTCTACCATCATCTTTATTCTCACTACAAATTATACTTGTCTAAGTGGCTTAGCCTAAAAAATACGAACAAAATTATATTTGAGGAAGGCCCACCTTTTCTCTCTCTATGGATTTCCCTACTGGCATGGCTATTAGCATATATAATCTCGTAAATAACTTTGCAGATCTTAACCAACACATGCCAACTCCCACAATGGGTTGGTCATCATCGATTGTTGGTAGTTGGTCATTGGTGGTCGTTGGGGAATTAGTCTTTGTTTATGAATAATTGTAGTTAAATTGGTCAAAATTGTAGTTGAATTTATGCTAACACCTTCGCTTCATTCTAACCATCCCCTCCATGGTCACTGCTAATCAACAATCATCATCCACCCAACCACGAGCTGTAACTATGCAGGTGTCACTAAACTTATCACGTGATATGGACCTAATTTGGCATGCAAATAATTTAATGGTAATGCCAAATTATCATGCCTTAACATGATGATAATCATGTCTTCTTAGCATTGCCTTAATCTCTTATGACTTACTGCTAATCAAGTAATGTCAAGCCTAAAGGCCAAATAGATGTCCTTCACCATTTGCTCATTGTTGTATCCAAGGTGGAGGGAGATAACTCAAGCAGAGGCTGTCTAAAAAAAAGTGGAGGAGTCAATGTTTAATCCTAGGTTTTGTATCAGTCAAATATTGAGGTAAATTATGGAAGGTTGTTATCATTTTTACAGAGTCAAGTGACCGTTTCACTCCATCTGAGGGTTTTGTATGCCCCTGTTCAAGGTTACCCTTGATTATCTATAAATCGTGTCTTAACACACAGTGGTTTACATGATTTTGAATTGTGTTTATGAACTCTACACAACTTCAAACACTTAAATATCTGAAAACACCTTGGAGAATGGGAAATATGTTTATAACCAATATTATTTAGTTTCCATGTAGTTTACAAGTTGTTTTTCTCTTAAAAAACACATACTCAGTCCTCCTTTTCATTGGAAACAAAGTTTTATTGTTCAAACACAAAATATCCTTTAACAAACAGTCATTTGCAAGGACAAAATAAAGCAAAGCTCAATGTTACCTTATTAAAATGATAGTGTATATGAACTTGCATAAAACCGAATCCCTAACTTATTTAGGATAGATTCGTTCATATTTGTAATTACAGAAGGGAAAGTGGTCATTGAATAAGCTAAATAAAGAAAGAAATCCCAAAGCTTTTTCTAAATGTGAAAAAAATTGAATCCATAACTTATTAACACAAACAAAATCCAAAACATAGAAAGTGAGAATAGGTATGGGGAAAAAAGGACAATGCTTTAGATAAGCACATTCACAGTGTGTTCATAAGCCTCCTTTGCATAAATTATTTAGATGAAAATGCAAAGAAAATTAGGGAAGATTGCAATAAATTCTTTTAAAGTACATTTGTATTCAATTTACCTATACCTACTATTTTTCAAGCCCTATTTTTCCTTACTAGAGGCCTACTATACATAAGGTTAAGCTTGCCCAGGATTTTATCCTTGTTAATAAGTTATTTTTATACATAAGGATAAGATATTATATGTAGGGTCATATGCACTACAAATTCATAGGAAGAGAGTTGTTTAATAGGGTATAACAGGGTGTATAGAAGCCTCTCTAGTATTTTCCAAGCTTTAATATCTTCACCTCTGTTTTTAATTCATGTGTTTTTATTCACCATTTCATGTGTATTTATGCCTAAAAGTGCCTAAATGTACTCTATTCTTTGTGTTGGGGTCATCATGTGTGATTTTAAGTACATTGAAAGTGTTACTCTTATCATATTTCATGTGTTTGTGCAGACTTCTACAAAGTAAGAGTGTGTGAATCCATTTTGTTGTTCTCCTATTGTAGGGTGTATAAGAGCCTCTATAGTATTTTCCAACCTTAAATTACTTGAGCTCTGTTTTAATTATTGTGTGTTTATTCACCATTTCCTATGTATTTATGCTTGCAAGTGCCTAAATGTACTCTATTCTTTGTGATGAGGTCATCATGTATGGGTGCTTTTAAGTACATTGAAAGTGTTATTCTTATCATATTTCATGTGCTTGTGCAGAGTTCTACAAAGAAAGAGTGTGTGAATCCATGTTTGTGTTTGCAGTACTCCTATTATACTATGCAATGTATACTTATTATTGTTGACTTATTCATTTAGAATGTTTAGTGATCTTATTAAATATTGCCATCAACATCTTTCATAGAAGCTGCAACTAAAAATTATTTTTTGCATACAATCTCCATGGACTTCATATTCCAAGCTTCAAAAATATTATTACTAACCTTTGAAATATACAATGGGCATGTTTTGGTTCTTTTAAAGTTTTCAAAATGTAATATATCCATTACATTTTGTCCATCTCATCTAGTACATACAAAGGTTCATTTAGTTTGTCCTTAAATCGCCACATGAGGTGTTGTCATATTATATAGATTGTTTCCAAATAAATTGGTATGTTAAGTTCGTATAATGTGAAAAGACAATCTCTACTTTGGAATGTTACACTATCTACAGAAAATGTAATGCCTTCTCATATGTACATTTCCTTGTTGGAGGCTCCTAATATATACTTTCAATATAGGGTGTCGATTTTATGAACAGTGGTTAGCCTAATTATTTTGTGACTACTACGTTACGATGCCAACTAGTCAAATTCCCCTGATAGGTGACACACTATTGTACTCTCATGGTGACCTTTACGGTGATTTCTATAAAAATTTCATTGGTAAGGGTTAGTGTTGTAAAGCATATTCTTTACTTATTTGAATGCAAATTATTGTTTGTTGGCAACAAATACTATGAATGTTAACTGCTCCAGATTTAAGATGGATGAGTAGGAATTAGATGATTGCCTCAAAGAATTTTATGATGAGTCCAAACAAATGGTATGCATTTTCAACTACTGTACTCAAACATGAATTTGAGTTATATTATTATTTTTATTGATGCTAATCTATTGTGACATGCATTGTGTTAGGAGAAAGAAGTCGGTTGGAAGTCCTCATTGCGTGTAAGTGCTCAGTTTAGATGTTTCCCTTGCCCCCTCAGAGATAAAAGGAGGAAGCTATATGGAGGATCAACAATTGGGGATGGTATTCCCACTGTTATGAGACAACGATCCCCTGCTCGTGAAAAACCAGGGGTGCAATTCTAATGTGAGAAGGAATATTTACTAAATAAAGATGTAAACAAGGGGATAAAATAGGTAATTTTATTGATTGTTTGTGTATTTTCAATGCTTTATTTAATATTCTTGCCACATATGTAAAATTCTCAATATTTGTGAACTATGCATCCCTCTTTTGATTTGTTACATTACCCTTTTTGAATACTGTAGGAGGAGGGGTGGAGTAGCCTGAAGGTGAAGAGGGTGTCCCCAAAGCTCCTAATGATTATTTCTTAAGAGATGTATGGGATCTTTTGGATGCCCTTAATGTTTGATTTCTCCTCATGTTAAATAATTTTTATTTCTTCCCTCTTACAACAATGAAAATCATAATACTTTTGACTAACACACCATGTGTTTTTCTATGTTGTTTTTGTTTTGTGTTTTAGTTGGGAGGGGTAGAGCAGAGCCACATGGACGTGGCTGATAGTCACCTACATAATGACTCTATCCCTAAAAATGTGCATATTTTTTGTACTCTCTCTTTCATTTACCATGCTCATTAATTATGAACCATGCATCCCTATTTTTATATGTTATATCTTTTTAATACTGTAGGAGGACGGGGTGTAGTAGGTCAAAGGTGAAGAAGGTGTCACCAAAGCATCCAATAACTATTTTTCAAGAGATATATGGGAACCTTTAGTTGCCCTTAATGTTTAATTTCTCTTCATGTTAAAAAATGTTTCTTTCTTCCCTATTACAACAATCAAGATTAGAATTCTCTTGACACTCCATGCATTTTTATATATTGTTTTTATTTTGTGTTTTAGTTGGAAGGGGTGTAGCAGAGCCATGTGGACAAGGTTGATAGTCACCTTCATAATAACTCTGTCCCTACAAATGTGTGTATTTTTCTAGTTTCTCTTTCATTTGACATGCTCATAGCCCCATGTTTGTTGTTCCATATATGTTTGGAGTTGGACTCACATATATATGTCCACCTATATGGTAGGAGGAGGTGGATTCATATGACCTCAATGATAATGATGATGATGGTGATTGACTTTCAGATGCTTTATAATCTAAAATGGAGGAGGAACTGAATGCTATATGAACATTTGATTATCTTTGATGAAGTTATCTTATGTTTATTTTAAGAATGTTTTTAACATTATATTATGTTTGATGATGTTATATTTTATTTATTACTTTATGCTTTTAAGCTCACATCTCTTCTTTGTTGAATGACAATATGCATGCAAGTACAGAATCAAAGTTTGGGGTATTATGAGGAAGAATGTGCAGCTTTGCTTGTTGAGGCCATGCGACACATTTAGAGCTGATGGTGGCCATCCATTTTGGTCACAAGACAAACTTAACACTCACCATCATAATATTCATGGTTGGTAACCTGTTTCAAAGAGGCCCCCTGGGCATGCTAGAAGTGGGAAATGTATGTGTACAATAAGAGAAATCAATAAAAGGTAAACAAAAAGGAGGCCAATAGATTGACTCTTAAAAAATCAGAGCATCAGCAAGAGAGATAGGTTGAAAAGATCATGGATGGCTAGGGAGGATGTGTTCAAGTTATGTTATCTCAATGAGATAGCCTTAAATTTTATATAAGATGAGATGGTTGCACATAGTTTGAGTGAAAACTTGGCACGAAGAAGAGAATCCTACATTCAACAAAGATAATATCTTTGACAAATGGAGTAAGAAAGAGAATGAGTGGAGCAATAGCAAGGTGCATGCAACAATAGACCTCAGGTTAAATGCATTATGTTCATTGGTTTTCACAAAGTTAATGTTAAGTTTAATTCAACTTACTCAATATTAACATTGATATTTATGTAACAATAATTATTCCAATTACAAAGGGATGACCCTCAAGCCCATTCTAGTGATGAGGATCACATTCCTTTGAGAGAAATGCATTTATGGAATGGTAGATATGTTCATGGGGGGCATAATAAATGAAAGTGTGCATGATAGGTTACCTCCCAAATTGATATTGTACTTCATACGATGAATGTATTATATGCACTCTTCTTTATTCCTTGTACCTTTCTTTCAACCCTAACATTACATATTTTGATAGTGATGCATATTGTTATTGCATATAAGATTTTGGTGGAGACGAGTCGACGTAGTCATAGGCATGGATAGACCATGTTTAAGAGGTATGATAGTTACTTCTTATTTACCAAAATTGACAATTATTATTCATGTTGGTGTCGTATGATTACATTTTGTCAAGATTTCTAAACTACACATTTTCAAATGCAGGTGTCGAGGTTGACATGCATATGCATGCATTCATGTGGTTGACCGCTTCTACTTTTTAATCCATTTCCAGAGGCCTAAAGGCCATGACATGAACATTGATATTGCATTTAGGCTATTGTATTGGACACTATTATTTATATACATACATTTTGGCATAATATATATGACATGTTTGATGTGTGGTCAAACATATTATTTGGATAGGAGATTTTAATACAAGTGTTTCATTTATGGTTTATGTTGGATACGTAGTTTTTTGTTTATGTACAATTCAAGCAATGATTTGGTGGTTAATTTACATTTACTAATGTATTTCACAATCATGCATGGTTCAATGATGAAATGTTTTTCCCATGCACTCATTGTATATTTTTTATGTGTATGGTATGTGATGTTTTCGACTAGTGATCTATCATATTCACATGTATACCTTATCTTCCTTTCATTCCTTTGCATGTTGGTGAAAAAATTCACATATTTGCATGTCTCTATGTCTATATAAAAGTAACCATGGTGGTGAGGAGTGAAATATAATATTTGTATGCATGGCTTATCTCTCTAAGATTCCTTTGTCTCATATCATGTGTTTGTCTATTCAAGAAATCGACACAACAAATATTGATGACTATGGCCTGTGGTCTGAGGTAGGAGAGGAGGGGTAAGAAGGAATGGGGAAACACTCTAATACATCTAAATGACCATGCCATAGGTAAATATTTCATACTTCATTATAATGATTTTCACTATTTTCATTTAAGTTAGAAAACTCTTCGTGTGTAAGGAAACTATTCGTAATTATAAAAAATTAGATGTTCTTAGATTTTGAATATTCTCATGGACCTTCATTTATGTCTACCTTTTTTTCAGCTTTTCAATGCCAAAAATATTAAATGATATCATTGACTTTCACGTGTATCATATTTTTTGCAGAGGAAGTCCCAAACTATAATAGAATGTGGCTACCCAATTGCTTGAGGACACGAAAGAACTTCTCACAAGGATGAGATCCTAGAACACAATGGGCACAAAAGAACATATTGGGTTGTAATTTTCACTAGCATCTATAAAAAAACAATCACTCGAGAGGGAAAACCAGTGTTTGACTGAGCTGCTTGACAATGCAAGGGTAAAGGTTATTGAGTTAGAAACTGCATTGGTTGACAATACCATAGAGGTCAAGAAGTTTCACCATGAACTTCTCATAATGAGGGATGAGAATATGGAGGCTAGAATAAAGTTTTTTAACCTACAAGTTGCCCATGCCTACATAAAAGCACTCTGTGATTCAAGGGCAGAGACTGCGTGAGCCATGTAAATGAAGCAAGAAGGAATAGTTGCCATATATGAGCAACACCTATAGATTTTGAAGTTGGAGTTTGATATCTTATTTACACAAGCCAATGGGAAGTATCCCAATAGACGTGGTATTCCATACATGAATAATGATAATTAGTTATGTGCAATGACTCATGTGTCCGATATTACATGATGTGTGCTTATGAATTTGGATGGAAATCAATTGAAACAAATGCTTATTCACATTTTAATCTACAAAATCGATGTTTATTTGCCACCAATTGCTTACTTCTTCTTATGTATTTAAGTCCTTTATGAATGAACAGATGATTCTTTTTAGAAGTTGTTTAACCAAAAAAATACAAAATGAATCTTATGGAAATCTGCTATGTCATCTTATTGATAATCATATGATCTATGTCATCATGGCTTTTAAAGCGCCTCGAGTGGCTTCCTAACCTATTTTTTTAGCTTATTCTAATCATGTGGCTTATCTTTTATTTTTAAATATAAACTACGCAAAAATGAGTGGTAATTACATAGTTTATAGGCATTTTTGAAACCATGACATTTTTCTATTAATTGAAAACTTGCTTGATCCTGTAACATATAGGATGGATTATTTATTAATGTTCATAAAATATGGTATGTATGTACTGAATGCATAAATATGGTCTTACCCTAATGCAACTATTCCAACCTTTGAAAACCAAAATCCAATCCTTTGTTCACATGTTCTATCTCAATTTCCCTTGGACTATGTAGATTACAAGGGTTTCCTATAGGACGGTGTCCCTATTAAACAACCAACAACAATGTTTCAACCAAAGAGAGATTATAAACTACTTTAAACCTCCACAATGAACTTACCAACATGTTTTAGAAGCCAAAAACTCATTGATCATATGGATACTCTCAAAGATTAGTCTTTGTAGTCATGAAACAATAATGCAAGTATAAAATTAGGGCATGTATATTGTCAAATTCCATTATGGGGTCTCTTCTTTCAATAATTATCATTAATATCTTCTCTCTTGGTTATTCACATCAACAAATTGCTAGCATAATGATATTACCTCTCTCCCAATGTATATCCATTCCAACATCTACCAAAATAAGGGTTATGAACTGTGTAACAGAGTTGATCCTTTTGTGAGCTATGAATATAAGCTCACTACCTCTCTTGTATTAAAATAACAAATCTTACCCTCTACAAGAACCACACATTCATCTCTCAATAATTATCTCATCACATAGTCGATTGATGTTTTAAAATTGAAGGATTACCTCATTCTATGACAAGGACAATAGTCTATAGGGCCTTAAGGATTCAATCATCCATTTTACTCTCAATCTCACCTTGTTACTTATATTATCACAACTCTTTGAAGATTTGTAATGTCTCAACCTATACAATGATGTTTGCCACACTAAACTCCAACTCTAATCTATAACCAAACATTATAATATCTTCCTTTTACAATTGTAACCTACAAACCTAAATTGGTTGTCTCCAACAATAATTTAATAGCCTGCAACTCCACATAAATATGAATACATACATGGATTCAAGGGCCTTCAAGGGCAATATACATGATTCACAACAACTTAATATAGTTCAAGAACATCAACTGACATGGCTAAATTCCCTCTTTATTTATTACATCAATTAACATCACAAATAAATATCAAGTAACATCAACATCAACTAACATAAAATTATTTGGAAATCATAAACATTACATCATAAACACATTTACACATATGCAAAGGCACTTGTATGGATAATCAACCATGGAACTTGTGCCAAGGTGCCAAATGTATTGCAAATGACTATTGATAGGTACTTTGGGTAGTTAAATTTGTTTCAAAAATAGTTCAATTTATGTTTTATTATCAATTTTTCATGTGTACTCAAAAAAAAGTTCCAAAGACCCAAAATAATATGAATGGTGACTTCAAGTTTTAGCAATAGGTCTGTAACCCTTGTGCATAGAAATCAAGACTGACTGCTTATTATTTACTCAAGGCGAAAAGATTCACAATGTATTATTTTCTAAAATTTAGTTTGAATCTAGTGAGTCCTTTTTTTATGTTATTAAATGCATATGAGACCATTTCTATTGTTACTTTTTATGTTAACTAGTTTGAGGATGACACAGTCCTTTTAGAAAGAGCATACTCAGGTTGTGAGTATACAAATTATATTAAAAGAGGTTAAGTGAGATATCAAAGGAGTTGGGAACTATTTTGAAATATGTCATAAAGTGTCTTTGGACCTATCAACTCTAGATAGAGTTGGTAAATCCCTTCAGTGATCTAAAACTTTAGGAGAACACTTACAAACCTGTAATTGGTCATTGTGCAAACATAGGAGTCTTTGAAGTTATCAAGAGGAGTGTAAGAGCATGCTAGTGAAGATAAATTGTTTCAAAAAGCTATTGGATATTGGAAAAAATATTGGAGAGCCTTCATAAGCTTAATAAAACAATGATATTTATAAAACTATGAATAGAAACTCACAAAAAGTCACTTGCAAATTTAGTAAATGGAGACTATGTGCACATAAGAGGCAATAACATGGATAACATAGTGGAAATTGAGTTTAAGAAATGGAATCCAACATTTAGAAATGTATACATGTTTTTTTTCAAGGCTTTTTAACATTTGACAACATTTTTAAACATTTGTGTGAAGTTAAAACCTTGAGATAGAGTCTGGAAACCCTATTGACAAAATCTGAATATACAGTGAGGCAAAGATCTTGATAAAAAAGTTAGATGGAGGCTCAAGTGTGGAAATCTAATGGATTGAAGAGGTGTCTTATAACCATACAGACCTTATGAAACTTGAAAATTCTTTTGAAACCATACATGAAGAGAGTAAGAGTAATTTTAATGCCCTTGGAGCCTAAAAACATAGTCAAAGATCATGTTTAGATACCTTGAACCTAAAGATATGTTGAAGAACCATAAACCACATAGTGAGAAATGAATTAGTAAACTTTTACAAAGAAATAAAATCAAGAATAAGGCAAAGTGTGAGATAATTAGCTTATTGTTTGCATCAATCAACATCAAGAACAATAACTAACATCAACATCAAGAACAACAATAAATATGTAGTACACAAATATGCACTTTTTTTACCAATAAATATTTTTTATTATCAATATTGAAACATATTTTTATAAAACTATTCAATTGAATTTCAGAACCATCACTTTGATTTGATGGATTGTAGTCACCACCACTTTCATCCTCTAAAACATGCATGTAAGAATATAGTGGTTCTACTCTTGGAATACTTCAGCCCGGTTGGATGAGAGGAAAATTTGTGTTATGGGAGATTATGTATCTTTGCACAATGTTGCATATGGATATGTCAAAAAAAAACTAGAGGCCTAAAAGAGGTTATTACAAACACTATATAGTTTGAAATATGCTCTGAATGGTAGTTTGGCACCAATGAATATATTTTGTACTTGATCCAAATGCACATAGACATCTAGATCATTAGACATGTTCATTGGTAAGAACTTCTCCAAGAAGGGCCTTAGATACACTGGAATGGCACCAAGAGTACCCCATGCATTAGGCAAATGACATCATCCTATGGCCATTCATATGACCACTGTATGTATAAATAATGATTGGGCCTATCTATGAATGTCGTGTACTCATAACTCACCATCAGAACATGGTAGGTAGGATACGACATGTTGTAATATAGGAGAACATTCACCCATTATAATCCATTAGGCTACCTAAAATTTGATGTGGTTGCAAGCCTCTTTTGATTGATGGACTCGACCACCACACAAGATTTTGTGTAATGTTTGTTGTTATACATTGAGCTGCTCTAATACAATTGATTTCTTCCATATGAATTTATGGAATTCCTCTCATGTTTTTACAACACTCCTCATGTAGTATTAATGCCACCTAACACATAACTACAAAAATTAATTAGTGATAATTTCCAAAAATAATTCACAAACTATAGTCAATCATTCTGCTTAACTATTGAATAAAGAAAGTTGTATGAGTTTTGTTACCCCCTTCTCTATTTAATATTACTTCAGATTGATTATGAATTGCATTGAGGGATCCATGAATCCATATGCAAGTTTATAATATGTTTATTATACGTTTGAGTGCAAATAATATAGGTTTAAGAGTGAGAAAGAGAGGGGAGAGAGATCTCCAAGAATGAAGAAGAGGGAAAGTTTGAGAATATGAATGAAAAGTAAACTGCTCAAGAAGTACATCAAGTCCAAGATAGGACTGTATTGTAATAGATCATCATGCTATGAATATAGAAATATGTCTTGATATATGAGTTCTTATTTCAATGTATATGATTGAACCAGTTTCTTGTTACTTTGAAACAAGCCCTTGAGGCCATGACCATATTCATGTTGGTGTGTAATTTGTAGGTTAAGGACTGTTGAGTACGGTCAAGAAAGCATGATTTTATTGAACCATTGTTTGAGAGTGAGGAAATAATTTGTGGTATATGATATTTGAATGTTTAAAGAGACTCATAGGTCTTTGAAGTGATTGATGAACATTTTAAATAAGGAAACTTAGAGAGAGCAGTCTATTATTACACCCCTATTCACAATATTGATCATCCAAGGTATGCAAGCATCAATTGTTCTAGTGAGATAAGTATGATTGTAATGGAGATGAAATATGGTGATATTAAATAGTGTGTATATGGTTGATACCAAGAATGTGTTGCTCAGTTCCCTGCTAGAAGGATCAAATTGTGTTACATAGTCATCACCTTATTCACAATAAAAGAAACTTTGAGCATACTATATGAACCCTATTTAGAAGGTGTTGAAAGGATAATTTGTTTGAAATATGGAAGAGAGGGTGATGTAAAAGAGTTTTTAATGTGTTGATACAATGATAAAGAGTTTATAAGATTCCATGTGAAGGATGTGTTTGAAGATAAATAAGTGACAAGGATCTACAACTATGTATGCCCTATTTTGGGTTATATAACCTAGACAAGAAGTGTTTGAAGCATAAATAGAGGTATGAATAAGTGTTTAGGAGTTGTAATATTATTGGGGAAGATTAATAATGAATGAGATAACCATTTAGAGACCTTTAAATGCATCTAAGTGTGAACTTTCAGTCTAAACATACACAGAGTCAAAGAAAATATACATAGTTGACTATAATTTGATTATTGTAGCCATGAAATGGATTATATAAGAGATATAACATATTGGGAGAGTTATAAGAGTTGAAAACAAACCATAACATGGAATGTTCATCCTTTTAAGTGATGTGGAACTTGAGATAATGTATTTTAATACCTCTCAGGCTTGTGTAGGGCATGAAAACCATAGGATTAGGGTTTGGAGTTTAGAATGAGTTTCAACCATCCAAATTTGGTGATTTTTTGTAATATTTATATATTGAAGGTAATATAACTATTCAACCTAGTTTAAAACCTATACAGTCTCCATAAGTACATATTTTGAGTATTGTGTTGTGTTGAGGGCTTATAAGACCTAATGGAGTAAGGGTGGTGAAGGAAAAGTAAATTTGTCTCAAGGAATAGGGTAAAAAATGATTGATTAAGATGGGGGAGCCAAAAGAGTATCCAAAAATGTCAATATTTTAAATTGGTTGTGTGTACATTGCCCAAACCTAGTAGTTTTGTCAATTTGGAGGGCTAGTTGAGGGGTGTCTTAAAGAAGGAAGTATATTGTGTCTTAGGAGTTATGTCAAGCAAGATAAGTATAAGTCATATGGATCAAAAGGGTCCTTGAAAAGGTCATCAATTATTTTATAATGTTTTTAGATACTCCCAAGACGGAGAAAAGTCCAAAAAAAGGCTACAAGCCTTGTGAAGACAAAGTAAGGATTGTGTGTAGAATACAAAGGTAAGGGGTGATCTAAGATTTGAAATGGGTATATACAAGTATATTATGATCCTTAAATACCATCCATGCTTTGATAATGTTTATTTGGAAACTGAGTCTAATTTGGTCCTTGAGACCTAACAAGGTTGATTAAGAAGGAACTAGTGTGTGAGTTGTAACCAATGAAAGTTGAAGAGGACTGAAAATGATCTGAAATAGTTTTTGTGAACTCACAGGGAAGGCTAATCCAATATAATGAAAGGCTTCCAAGCTAAAACAAATAGTAAATGAAATGGTCTTGATGTCAATAGATAGATGGGACTTTATAGGGTAAACTAAGCATGGAATGTGAACTTATGAAAAGGAACAAAGCTTGTAAGTGAGTCAGGGAAGGAAAAGTACCCTCTACCCTCATTAGAACTCAATAATAAGATTTAAATCTATCCTTATACCCTATTTAACTTATGACAATCAATTTGAAAGTGGAAGGTTGTTTCTCATAAAGTGGTGTATGGTTTAGATGAAAGGAATGATGTATAAACTAAGAGTGGTCATTGAAGGAGTAGATTAGCTATTATTTATATAGAATTTAATTTCAAAGTGATTATATACAACCATCTTGAACAAAGGAACCATGCCTGCAAATACTAGCACCTTATTGCATGTTTTAATACAAAATGAATACATGAGTGTGAGAAGGGATGAATACATTAAATTATTTGTGTCTTATCAACATTTAGAAGAGATTAAGATCTTGAGAGTAACTTTGGGAAAATTCTCATAACTTCATGAATTCATATTGAATTCTTGGAAATATTTGACATAGTCATACCTAACCTTACCCTATTTACATAGTCTGCCTTTGATGGACTATTTTTGTATAACCACTAACCCCATAAATGAAAATAAGTGTTAATGGTGATGTTACTTATTCAAAACAAATGGATTGTTGTTTATATATATGTATATTATTTAGTGAGCCTTCAACAAATATATATGTGTGCTTGGATTCTATGTGCATTTGCAGGGTTGGTGGGATTGTGATTATAGTCAAGAAAGCAAGCTTTGGACAACCTATTTGAAGTGAAAGAAACAAGTAAGATTAATTATGAAGGTCATTCAGATCCTTGAGTAATTGAGTAAGATGATTCCAAATGCAAGAAAATTGTGAGAAAGGAAACTTGGGTGAAAAGGTGTAGATGTTAATGAAAAGATATTTGGGTGAATGGAATCCCTACTGAAATGGTGTCATGACAAACATGGGTTATATCCAAATATTATTACATATCTAAGGTGCATTTGGGTTATATCCAACATGGGAAAATGTGATTAAGAGAGTAGGAGAGTATCTATTAACATAGTTTACATGCCCTACAGTACTTTCCTTAACTCAATCATCGACTCTCTTATACAGACACGAGGTTATATTGATTATCCTGAAATAGATTTTTGTTTGATTACTGTAGGTGATTTATGATTTTTAGATACTAGTATGAGACACATATTTTGTTCCATTTGTATGGACACTCTCATAATGACAAAAATTATGTTACCATAAGAGTCATTGGTGATGATGTACATTATATTATTATTTTTGGGCATTGCTTAAATTCTTTTGTGATCCTCCAATGGGTAATATTTTCTTGCATTTGATCATCTTAGTTCATCTTAGTCCCCTAAGGGGTACTCTCTTTGCATTTACATAGTGAGATGAAGGAATCATAAAGAGCTTGGGTAAAAAGAATATTCCATCTAAGGGATAAAGGATGACCACCATCGTAAAAGTAATATAATTAAAGATGACCATCATCACAAAAGTAGTTGTCAAAAGGTAGTTGATGTAAAAAGTAGTTGTAAAAAGAGGACTAAAGAGACTCTTCTAAACATGAACAAGGGACTAAAACTACTAATCAATCAAATGAACCTTAGAACTATTACATTCTTTGTTTATATAATTTTAGTAACATTATTTGTTTATATAATATCTATAAATTTAATTTATGTTTAAAACAATGGCTAACTTTACTACATTCCTCGGGGTAGGGTTCAAATATCATTCAAAAAATCCTTTAAGAGACGGTACATTTATGCAATATGTTACAACACGTGGGTAGTCTAAGTGAACTATTCACCTTAAAAAAAGGTATTTATTTTTTGTTACATGCATTTATTGTTATTAAATGCATTTATTATTGTTGTGTTATCACTAAAACCTATAAACGGTTGCAATCAGGATGCATTATCTCTATTATGTCCACCCCTATCTCGCTTTGCTGCCTTGTTAATCTTGTCATCCTAGACTTGTCATTTTAGATTGTTACAAGGTGGGGTTGGAAAAAGTGTGGTATCCTACAACATGCTCTAATATCTATGTCTATTCATATTTTCTATGAAGTTTTTTTTGTCTATGGGTGGAAGTTCAATGCCCATCCTCCACTTTTTGGAATGGATGAGGCATTGGGTGTTGTGCATTTGATATCACCCTCCTCTACACCTCGTTGTTAACATGTGCCATACAATTTTTGAAGAATGCTATAGTTTTTATGCTTCTATCCACCACATAACATCTATTAAATATCTCTCATGCTTCATATATTAGGGCCTCAACATCATCAACTTTGGTAGTATACGAGATCTATTCATAAAGTGAAAAGAATCTAGTTAGAAATGCTAAAAAATATGAAAAACTTATGACTGCAACTAGTTACCTGACTTACAATATCAGTCCCCCTCAACTGGTCTTCAGTATCATCTACCAGATTTACTGAAACACCTTCTAGTTCATAGCCTGATCCTTGAATATCCATATCTGATACACCATACATTTTAGTGTTCAAATCTCTGACATCCATGCCTTCTCCCTCATTTTCAATTCAAATTCTATTATCATTGACTTGGTCAATTAAAACATATTAGACAAACTAGAATCACCTCAAAGTTATCAATGCATACAATATGTAGGGGAAACAATTTACATGATACTCAACATTGATGTTATTAATACTCTCATTAACACCATGCATTATGGTTGCATCCTCTACAACTACCTGAGTTGTCATCTTTCTCATCAGGTCCACCTTGAGCACATGCTTGCAAGTATATCTTTAGATTAAAAATGAGAAATTTCACATCGACATAGATGCTGTTACATTAAAGACATGATAATGCAATGTCTCATCTTTCATACTTTGCACCCATGTCATATGAAAGGTAACATGAGAATATGGGATGGTCAAAACCTGTACCCATGAAAGATTTTCATGTCTTTCTACTTTGAAGTTCTTGTGGAAGCCAGTGTCCTTGCATAGTTGTGACCACCAATAATGTATGTAAACTAATGTTGTTAGTTGGTAAACCAACCAATCCACCTTGAAATGTGCATAAGTCCTTATTGTGCTTAGGAAATGACATTTCGAATGGTAATGGTAAGATTCTATATATGCATTGGTGTCTTGCCTAGTATGCAGAAGTATTTGACAACATTTCAACCACATTCCAACCCTGTATGCCTATTGTTGTTCCTAGTATTTGACAAAGGTGGGATGAAAGGAGCGATATCTTTCTACAAAATATATTGATTCCCTTTTAGTTATGTCCTCATCAACATAACTATGCATTATGAACCTTAAGTCATAAAACATCACATGTCTAACATCATTGTCTTTCACCTTTGCTATCAAATTCTTCAACCATACGTGATGAACATGCCAAATTCATAAGTATACCTCACAGCTGAATGTATCCTTGAATAACATAATAGTTTTGCATAAGTAAATGGAATAAGGTGGGGATGGTGTCTATGAACATACAAATATGAAGTCCATGATGCATGTAGGAATAATGATGATACACCTAATAGCTTTTATCTCTACACCGACATTGTTGACCATGAAGGCACTGATTGTCCATTCAATGTCTTTCAAATGCACTCTTTGAAGAAGAATTTGCATCCATTGTCTTATGTCAATAGTACATGATCGAGACATAATGACCCATGAAATGGGCACACCTTCATGTTTATAATCAAACACCAATAATGTGTATAAATAGAACTATATAAGAAAATAATGAAAACATTGGAATAACTACTATTATTACAAACATCAGAACACATAATATTATTAACTACTCTTACAAACATTGGATAATACCTTCATTGCATTCATCCCAAACATTGCATCCATCACCAATAAGGTATGCTTCCCAAATCTCAACAACCATTCCAACTGTTGTGGGAGTTGGATGCCCAAGATGAAGGGGATTTCCCCATCCCCATCAAGATCTCCCTCATTTTATCCCTAATAGAAAAACCACTTGCTGGGATTTTCTGGTGCCCACTCCCTAACACTTGTTACATCAACAACATTGTACACATATTTTGCCTCCTTGATCGATCATTCTCTATTGTATATGTCATCCTTGCCCAAGAAATCATCCCACTTTGTTTCACCACTAAACAGTACAAGTTTTTCATGCACCATCTCCTGGTGTTTAAGGTGGATAACATTAGCAAACATTCCCAACAATAGTATCCTATGAACCCATTCATTAAGTTGGGGGCTGATGTGAGGAGCAAAAAAATATTTCTTACCCTTGAACTATTCATATTGTTAGTCATGGCAATAGTTGTGATCATTGTCCATGTAATCTACTTAATTATATGTGAGAAATACATGATCAGGTCTACAAACCATGCATCATGTGCTAAAATGACAATGACAATTGCACCTTATATGCCTTCAACTTGACCAGCTACCCTTTCTAGACTTGAACATTAAAGACTTGTCTTTTAGCATGGCATCAATTTCTTGCATCAGGCCATATGAACACCAGTACCTGCATGATTGTGGTGAAAAAATAAATAGTCATGTAAGATGAAAAAAATGTAAATGAATGAAACATATTAACATTTGAATAGACACCGACTTGCAATCTATAGTGTGAAGTGACTCACATGACATATTCAAAGGTTGTGGTGATCTTGATATCCTTTTTAGGAAAATTTGAATTTCTCTTGTGATGTGAAACACAAATTTTTTTAGGGAATAATGCCTTTCTTGATTCTCCTTTTATGAAGTTGTCAACCCTATCCTGCTCAACCCAGGGAACCCACAAGTCTTTCTCATTGACATTAGGAAAATTGGCCCACTTGATACAACTTTTATCAAATGGACCCTTGCTTGGCTTCTATAGTTCAACATGCATTATTTCTTCCTACCTTTTTGCCATCTATTACAGCGTACAAGGAGAACATTTCATTGAATGAATTAGAAGTGGACTTTTCATATATAGTGAATGCATGTTTTCATGTATTGCAAAGGACTTTTTTTTAATTGAATTCCATACTACAAATAAAAGCCATGAACTGCACATAAAATTAAAATATGAGAATTCAAACCACTTATGAAAAATATGATAGAAACTATGAACAAAAATGTTATAAGAGTGTACAAAACCTCATTGAAATTGATGTAAAACCCTTCATAAAACATGTCAAAATCAATACATCAAAACATAGAAATAGACAAAATAGTGCATACATGAGGTAGTTGTGTTTATAGACAATCTTAAGTGGCATGCACTAACTTCATGTATGTGAGCCAGGTGCAAGAATGTGATTTTACTACGAATCCCATAGCTTCAAGAAAGGGTTAAAAAAGAGAGAAATTGCTAGGAAGCCCATAAAATGAAGGTAGAGTTTTAAAAATAGGGAATTTGCTATGAAGCCCATAGAATCAGGGGAGGGTAAAAAAATTGAAATTGCTAAGAGGCCCATGTGATATTCTCATCCATCAACTAATCATTTGATGTATTGAATTAGAGGCATGGACATACTAGTTTTTATGGACAATGTATGAAAGGAAATGCTAGTAGGTGACATAAGAAAAATTTGTTACATGTGTGCATTAAAAATTATATGAGCCCATATGGGATGCAACTTATCCCATTCAATTGTAATGGTAGGTTGCCTTATCACCCATAGCAAGGTCAAGGTATAAACCATATTGAGTTATTAGAGCTTTGTGTAGTAAAATAAGCCATCAATTTTATTTAAATGATTTCCTTATAGACTACCACTACTATAATTCCCACGTATCGCATCATAATTTTTTGTCACTAAATTTAGGGAGGACCATGAGATGACATAACATAATTATGATACTAAATGAAAGCTTCTTATTCATTACATGTACAAAATTATATAAAAAGCTATCATGATAAAAAAAGCTTCTTCTTCATTATATGTACAAAATTATACCACTGTCCAATTTCAGTTATTTTCAACTAATCCAAATAGTGCCTATCATGATCATGGGCATTTCTATCATCCTTAAATTCTTCTGATTGTGTTGGAAAATGACTTCTTTGCCACAATGCCTCTTGGTATGTAAGGTCATCCAACACGTGTTTGGTATCCAATTCAGGATTTGAATATGGAGAATTCCATAATTGTACACAATTATCATGAAGACTGTCCCATGTTAAAAGTTGAAATCTAATCACAAGGTGATATGTATGAAAGAATCTCTCTAGTAAGAATGTTGCATAACTAGTTTTATCAAAGTACATGTCAAAACATCTTTTCATCATGGGATTCAAAGATATTCCATGCTATGGAATAATTAATTCTGATAAGAGATTAGACTTAAAAATTATATCTAGTGTTTCCATTTGTTGACATGAGCAATTGCCTTTTAACAAATCCGAAGTAAAAGCATTATTAGTATTCCACCAAATCTTGGCAACGTGATTTGCATGAGTATCCCAAGAAGGTGATGACCACCTAAAAATTTCATTTGATTTGAGTGCAACTTGATTTAAGTCTCTTTTTATTACATCTCTGAGTTGGATAAGGGAATTCCATAGGTGATTAGAATGCCAAATAGAGAGGGGTTCCAAAAATAATGACATACTGCAAACAAACACACAAACTCAGTCCTCCTTTTCATAGGAAATAGAGTTGTATTGTTCAAACATAGAGTATCCTTTAATAGATGGTCATTTTAAAGGACAAAAGAAAGAAAAGATAAACGTTTCCTTATTAAAATGGTTGTGCATATGACCCTACATAAAACTGAATCCCTAACTTATTAGGATAGATTCGATCATATTTGTGATCATAGAAGGCCAAATATGAGGCTTGCTTTGAATAATGACACATTCTTTTTTATTTTCATATTGCACAATTATGCTAGAGTAAGGAATATATTTTTTACATCCCAACCTCCCACCATTGATGATTATATTCATGAGGTAATGCTTATATGATTTTGTTACTAGCAGAGTGCCCATCAGATTCCATACGTTTGTTAAAAATTTCCAAATAACTATTATCCCTTTCCAAGATTATGAATGATGGAAATATAATACAAATCCTTATATTTTTATAAAGCTATCTAGTCCCTACAAAGCAATGGTAGTCTGATTACATAGTTATGGTTTTGAACTAACTGAATCTATGATAAGAAAGCTTAGTAGTCATTTTTAATTTTTTTTTTAGGTGTTCTGTTTGAGAAATGTGCATTGCTTCTATCCACATTGAGGTTTTTAGATGGACTTGGTCTTGATGTCAACCAAGCAGTTATAAACTGCTTCAATGGGTTCAAACTCAATATTTTTCTAGAATAGGTATTGAAATTTTACTCCCTTGAGCCTTGTCCATATAATCAAGCCCTCATTAGCAAGGATAAAGAGAGACAAGAGATATTGGGCTAGATAATGGTGCATATG
Source organism: Torreya grandis (assembly GCA_037957365.1). Taxonomy (NCBI): domain Eukaryota; kingdom Viridiplantae; phylum Streptophyta; class Pinopsida; order Cupressales; family Taxaceae; genus Torreya; species Torreya grandis. The sequence goes on along the minus strand of JARHVA010000247.1, from coordinate 2,693,557 downwards.
GTCCTGTATAAAATTGAATCCCTAACTTATTTATGACATATTCATTCATATTTGTGATCATAGAAGAGCAAGTGGACATTAAATAAGATGAACAAGGAAAGAAATCCTAGAGTTTTTTTATAAATGTGAAAAACTTGAATCCATAACTTATTAACATAGACAAAATCCCCAATATACAAAGAAAGAATAGGTATGGGGAAAAAAGGAAAACATTTTAGATCTCCATATTCTAGTGAAAAATAAATCAATAGTAATGTAATGGTGTTAACAAGGATGAAGAGAGACCTGATATGCTTGTTAGTAAGGATGAATGATCATTGAGAAATGACTAGGCAGAAAGATCATTGAGAAATCTTATTGCTTATTGTTTATCAAAGCTACCTGATATGCTAGTTAAGCACTGCTAGACATAAATGGGTGAAATGGTTTTATGAAGACAACATATGAGAAGTAATTTATCTTGTAGGGAAGGCGAGGGGAATGATGGAATCTTAGAGGTTATAACTGCAACTACAATAGACCTCCAACTAGAATGGAGGTAATCTCGAACCAAGTCATCATGGAATGAAATGGGCACAAGTTGCAATGGGAAAATGAATGAAATATCAAGTGAAATGGGCTAAATTCAATATTCTCACCCAGTCATAGTTTCCCACCCAGGTAATCACTTATGACTATGTAGGTTAGTTAAACTGGTTACCATGACTAGGTAGTTAATTAAAATGGTTATTATGACTATGCAAGTTAACCACGGTTAGGTGATCATCATCAAGCATGAATGATAGTGTTTATGTCGATGACTCTATTCAACGGTGATGATGATGACTATTCATCGGTGACCAACATGCATCAGGAGTTGGTGCATGCTGGTTAAGCTCATCAAAATAACTTATGTGATGAAAAGTTTATGAAAGCCAAACAAGTTTATTATAAGGTGTAATGTAATTATCCATATACTAAAACAAGTGTTTTATAAATAGTTCAAAAAATAAACAATTTTAAATTATTACAATACAATATTTTCAATTTGTTTAATTTTTTGATTAAAAGAGATTAAGGGATAAAGTAAATAAAGAGAATGGATGTGATATATTTACAATAAGTGAAGAGTGAGCTCTAATAAAGAATAAAACCTTCATTTTTTTCTTCCTGATATGGATATATGTATTGTTTTATATTCTTATTTATCTATTAAAAAAAAGAGGCATACTCTAAAAGTCTTGTAAGGATCACACTCTTGATAATATATTAAAATTAAGTCTTAGCATTCATTATTACCAATGTTAATTATTGTCTTTTCCAATATTAATCCTTAAAGTTTATGTATTATTATAGTTCAAGTCATTTTTATTAGAGTTTGTTTAAGGTTGTTCTGAGTTATGAGAGGGATCAACATATTTCAAAGATTTTTTGGATCCAATGTCAAGCCTATATATTTTTCTATATGCAAAACTACAAACATTAGCAGTTCAAGATTGAAGATGGTTCATCAAGCTTGCATTTTCAAATATTGTCGTTGACATATGATGATATCTTTCAAATCGATCTCCCTACCTTTGAAGCATATTTACAATATATTTCACTTCACCTTTATGTGAAAGAGCACCCTGATAATTAACATATTCTATCCAAATGGAAAACATAGATGGATTGTGAGTATTCAGTGCATCATATATATATATATTTGTTATTTTCAATGATTATGGAAGATTATTGATGCGATACCCAAGGTGCTTTGTATCGACATTAAAAAATCGTTCCCTTTTTAAAGCACATTTATTTTATACACTTAATGTGTCTCTATCTTTCTATTTATAATAAAAAATAATATTTATTTATATGAGTTTGAATAGAAAAAACTATTTTTTAAAAAAATAAAAGATGAAATAGAACAATTTATTGCATACCTATACCAATAGTCTTATTTTTTTAAAGTGCTCTTCTAACACTTCCTTGGGATATATTATAAATTTATGATGTATATAAATGGGTGTATGATGTGGATTAAAGACAACATTTTGTATTCGCACGTAGATCTTTAGTGAGCTTGGAAGGCACTACATTATATGAATCATACCTTTTAGTGTTAGTAACACTCAACATGAAAAACATAATAAGAGGACTTAATTGATCAATCATGTCATTTAAATGAACACATTTTTTTGTCTGATATGATCTGGTTTTGCCATAAAATGGAAGCAAAATACACCAATGTTTTAGAATGTCTATCACTAGGCATTATATGGAGCCATTATCAAAGATCCACAACAATAGTTAGCAAATTGTGTTCAATTCTTTTGACAAAAAATGGCTACTATTTCCTTACGTATGATGGCACATCATTAGATTAAATAAGAAATACTTAAATCTTGGATGACTATCAAATATGTTATCATAACAACCTATCAAATATTTATGCATCTAAACTTGTTTCAATTGAGGTACTCTAAACATAGTTTTACCTAAAGGAAACAAAGTAGAAAATACCATAGCAAATAATTTTTCCGCATTGTATTTAATTAAAGGAGACATGCCAAGTGTTGACCATGGAATAACACATGGTGAAAATAGATTCTGAAAACTTTAACACAATTTTCACCTTCTCTTTTACATCTAATAATGGAGGCCTTGATAGTCTGCAATATAAAATATTTATGAAAAATTGAAACATGTTCAATATTTTTCTTTTGATAAATCGTCATATTGTTAATTTTAACCTATATGTGAATTTATTGTCCATTGCACGTGCTTTCATATTTTATTATATCTAACATGCAACAAAAATATATATAATTACCAAGTAAAATAACATTACAATATGTTAGATCTTATACAAATTGTTAGTCTATTAAAATATAACATTTCAAGTTATGAAAAATAAATCAATAAAAATAAAATGCATTGAAAGATTATAAATATGATATATAAGATTTACCACTACCTATACAAACATAAGACTTTTATGCATCCAAAAAGATTCATCAAGAGTAAAAAACAAAACAATATTTTAATAATTATGATTATTATTTACATATTAATAATTATGATTATTATTTACATATATTAATTCATCAGGTAAAGATTTTTTAATTAAAAAGAGACAAATTTATAAATTAAATAGTTATTGAATTGTACATAATTAAATATTATTATAAACTATTCAATTTAATTGTTGGAAAAAATATTTAATATGATATCACATTAAAATTTCATAAAAACATTACAATTATGCAAATTATTTTTTTCAATTAAAAAATAAATAAAATATATAATAAAATCTCCATTTAATACTAGATTTTAAATTAAAATATAAAATAATAAACAACAGTTTAATTTACATATATAATCATACTCAAGATTAATTATTGGTAGGAGGACCCCATTAACAATGATTTCACATATTTTTTATGTTTTTATTTTATTTTATTTTAAAGATTTAGATTTTATTATTTTTCATTCAAACATTTTGGATTGATTACGATTATAATATTTTATTTGTAGAAGAGTATATTTTTTTAGGGTCCACTAAATATTTTGTTATGCTATAAAAAAAACTTGTGACAAACTCTAGTTTAAATCGATGAAAGAATTGTTTTATATCAATGTAAGTATTGTTCCATATTCATTAATGTATTTTTCAAAACACATTCGTTGTAAATAGATTTTGCTTATTTTCTTTATTTTTTCAAGTCTTCTACTTCGTACCATTCTTTCATTTGTTTAATAAAATATGTTATACCACGAACATTATATTAATTAATTTTTTTGTAATTTTAATGCTTTATATATATAATAGTTTGATAACCTACTTGTTCTAAAAATATTATCTTTTTGAATAATTTTTCTTATCTCAACAAACAATCTGAATGTATAATACAAATAAATCAATTATGTGCTAGAAAATTGTTCCATATTAAAACTTCTTTAAAAGATTTGGAAGAGCTAACTTCAAATATACATAAAATAACTAACGCTATGGAGAGTGCAGTAGAAGAGAGTTATACTTCCATACCCATAGGATGATAGATGCATGGTTTTGTGTACCCATAGGATGATGATATAATTACAATTTAAACTTGAAAGGGAAACATAAGTATTGAATTGAGAAGGAAATGTTGTGTATTTAAAATCTTAGAATTGTGGCTGTCGAGAAAACAAACAAATCAATCACTATAAAAACAATTCAAGATCAGTCAGCCGGAATGGAGTGGACGAATACAAGTGAGTTTAAAATATATATATCCATTTCAGTAATGTCACAATCTCTGTCTCCGCCGCCCATCGTCTTCATTTTCACTGAGCATTATAATCGTCTCAGACAAAGACAAAGACACAGACAAAGACAAAGACACAGACACAGAAGCTTCCAAATCATTGCAGCCAATCTAAACGACAACTTCGCCTTTGTATATTTTAACAACGTTTACGATACCCTCAACATTATCCCTCCTATTTCTTTGAAATTTTTTTTTTATCCCTCATTAATAATAGTTTAACGAGAGCTCATTTAAGCTAAACAACGTTTCCATCATCTTAGATAATCCAGCGTATGACATGGATGTCTATCTACCCTCCATAACATAATTGAAGATATAGTTTCAGACTTCAGCTAAATTGGTTTCATTGTATTCTTAAATCAAATAATCCAACCAGAAATTTAATTGTTAATATAGCTATTATTGATATCGTTAAAAGTGGAATTATGAACATTGGACAATATAAATTTGTTATTCAATTACGTTTGCACCTAAATTTTATATTAGACAATGTCTTCTATTTATAATTCCGAATATGGTTAACAAATATTTCATCTGTAATTATAATATTAAAATTTATTAGTTGTCTTTTTTCGAGTAAGGTCAAAGTATAATAATGCATTTTATTGAAGGCCAAAAATAATTATAAAATAAATATTTAAGAATTTAATTTTTTTTAATAAAAATATAAATACACTGTATAGTTGCATATATAAAATTGAAAATACTTTAATCAACCAAATTCAATTTTTAAAAAATTGGATTGAAATGTTTATAGCATCAAAATGTCAAAAACTCAGATAAACTATTATATCATCACCTAATATCGTAATCAAAGATAATAAAAAGTTACATTTGTAATGTTATAGGGAGGAATATTGTGATTGAATTGACGTTCTACTGATTGTAGTATAAATAAATGAATTAAAATTAAATGCAACTTAAATAAGTGTGATGATTTTAAGTAGGCATACCAAAGAGTTGTAATTTTACATTAAATACAACAATATTTAATTAGTTTTCTTCAAAATAAATAATGAGGACATACACATAGGGTTTATCACTATATCTTTAATAACACAAGATTTGTTATGCTAATTGCTTGAATCTCAACCCAAAGATACACACTTATAAGTATATGAAAACTCAACCACGAGTCTTGATATTATCAAATTTGGACGTACAAAGCATTGAGATACTTATGACGGGTGACAGATAAGGTCCGAAATGAATTGATGATTTTGCTCCCTTGGACTTAATTTCATATTTTCTCACTTTGATCTATGCGTTGCTACAATTATAAATTGAAAAATAATCTTTCTTCTTTGTGCCCTAGAATAGTTGTAATCTATAAAACTTAAGGGAAAAAATGTGAACTTTAGGGGCCTATGTTTACAGTTGATATGGCTCAATAAATGACATCTAATTATTAGGGCCCAAAATTGTTGAAATCAATCAATAAAAATATATCAAAAAATAGTAAATTACATAAATATAATTAACTTCAGAGATAGATAAAACCCTAGTTTGTGTACCAAAAGTGCTCCAAGAGAAATACTAGCTTTAAAGATAATGATAATGATGTAACATTTTTTTGTTCTCCAGCAATGCTTATGATTTCTATACAATATCATGTGAAATATTATAATGCTTCTTGATATTCCTTAGTGTCAAATAAAATTCAATATTTGTGTATTTATAAACAATTGAACTGAAATGAGGACTTATAGGCACATGAATCATAATCCAACATCTAAAAGTGAAAAGGTTAGGACAAAATGGATGAGTGCACTTTGAAGAGACAAATAACCAAAAAAGAAGGCCCAAAAACATCAAGAAGTGTTGGGATGCTTCTAGCATAGAGCCTAAAATACAAAGTAGAGAGAGGGGGAATCCCAAGGTAGAAAGAGAAGTGAGAGGTTGAAAAGAAGAAAGGGGGACCATCGTAGGTCCATGAACATGCCAATAACACCTAATTTGGACCAATTATCAACAAATAATCAATCAAACTAAAAGTATATTAATTAATAATTGATAAATATCTAAGAGTCATTTTTAGTTGTTTACACTATTATGCTCTTAATTGGGTTTGAGTCCGAAGTAATAAAGGAGTAAAGAAATAGATACATGAACCACTAGGGTCTAGTTCTAGACTAAAACCAGAAGAAATAGAGCTAGAAATATATAGGCTCTCTCACAATGATTGCTAATATGCATTATTTGATGAATACACAAGTACATCAATGCCAATAAATAGGCATATGAGAGAGAAAAAGATATTTATAAAAACATCTACTCCTAGAATGTTTAGGTGACACTTGTCACACACCATTAATTTTCTCTCTAGAACATTCCAAGAGGTAAGTAAAACAACTAGGAACTTTCTAAAACAGTAGTGTGAGAAGTGTCATACAACTAATTTAGTAATAAACAATTATGTACAATATAACTAATTAAGTGTGCACAATTAATTAATATACCTAATTATTAAATACACCTAATTAGAGCTTAGACTAAATCTAATACTGTAGTACCCTCTTATATGCAAATAATTAGGGAGGACCAAAAGATGGGTCTTGGATACTATGCCATGTTAGGTACCCATGTAAATACATAAAGAAATAAAAAAGAGAGTAGGAGGAGAAGGAAAGAAGGACTTTAACCCATGTCCTCTCCAAGGACAAATTTATTTACTCCAAGTGATCCTCGCCATTGAAAGTAACATGTGTAGCCAAGGGTTTAATGAAAATAATGGAAACCTACTCAACAATAGGCATAAACTCCAAAGAGATAACTCCATCCTAGATCAACTAACGAATGAAATGAATATGGATCTTGATATGATTAGTGCACTCATGCTCAATACGGCCATGAGAGATAGTAATGTCACTTTAGTTGTCACACCAAAGAGTAGTAGGCCTATGTTATGGCAAATTGAACTCATCCAATAACTGTTAAAGCCACAATGCCTTCTAACTAGCTTTAAAATCTACTCAATATTCAGCCTTAGTAGATACAAGGAAATAAAAATCTTCTTCTTTCATCCCCATGGAGATGTTCTAAAACTAAGAGTGTAAACAAAACCAAAGGTGGATTTGTGGCCCACCTAATCTGAGTCAATATATCCAAAAATATGAGAACTGTATTATGATGTGTACTAAATAACAAAGTGAGTAGTACCTCAAATATAACATAAAAACATGTTTGGTTGCCTTCCAATGACTCTCATGCGGTTCTTGTGAGAATCGATATACAAGGTTGACTACGAAGTTGATATCAGGGTGTGTATAAGTCAGGGATAAAATACTACCTATAATTTATTTGTACAATGTGGGAACAACTATACGATTCATATAATTAGTAGTGAGTACAACACCTAACTAAAAAGGAGTATGGGCTGGCTTACAATCGGTCATATCAAACTAATGAAGCGAGTTTGTGATATACTTGTGCTGTCTAAGAGAGATCCCATCAATTGTTTGTGTTTTACCTTAAAATGTTGTTTCTAAGTTAAGATTACCTAGAGACCTTTATTAGGGGAATATAGACAAGAATAAGTACAAGGGTGATAATCATATTCACAATAGGCCAATTGGTTGCTAAACTCATATATAATATATAAATAATTTCTTATGTTAAGTTATGCTAAAAATAGTAAATAAAACATGCCAAATATGGAAATGACAAAGAAGTAATGTACTTAGCTTATTCGGATTCTAATGCAATTCTAGATCTGAAACATGTAGAAAGCAAACTAGAGATGATTCTAGAACAATCATCAAATTCTGGATTGAACACTTTTGGATCCACAAACACTAATGTCAGCCTAGGACGGTTGTATCAATGCTACTACCTAAACTTGATGCAAGTGTCATATACATTATACCTGTTGGAAAATGATGTGACCACTTGGATGCTTCTAGGTTTGTCTTCAACTTCACTCTAGTGAATTTCGATATGTGTCATGGATTGTCACTCCTCATGAATTTGTAAAACTCTAGTTATTCATCTTCATAGTGACTTTGGGGGAAAATGGGTTATTGGGCATGTTGGGTGAATATTTTGTCAACCAGCTAACTGGTGAGCAAAATAGGTCTCTTCAACCACAACCAGGGAGATTGGTCAACCAGATGTGCAGGTTTACTGCATCAACAGGGGACAAATCTCTCCTCTCATCAAGGGGAGGTTCCCTATAAATATGATGGAGCTATATACTATATATATAAGCAAAAAATAACACTCAAGAGTAGGATAAGCCATCCATCTCTCTTTTTTTAGAGATGATGTTAACAAATAGAGGAGAAAATCCTAGTGAAAACACTGAAGGCACTTATCTTCTTTCAGAAGTGTTTTTGCAGGAAACAACAAGAGTTCTTTCAGGTAGTGAAAGTAACTGGTAACCAAGGGCGTAGTAACCAGCAGACTGAGATGTAGCACAAAGTCTCCACCTCGGCTGCCCAAGAGTGAAATACGAAGGATAATGAGGGCACAAAGTCATCCCAAGATCCTTTACACAAGAATAGAATATGAAGGATAATGAGGGCACAAAGTCGTCCCAAGATCCTTTACAAAGGAACAGAAAGAAAACACACTAAAGGCAATTATGGGGGCACAAAGTCTCTCCACAGTTGGCTTCAGGACACCTTCTTGATTACTTCCACTAGTTCTACTTGTTAGATCAAATAAACAAGAATGTTCCTAGGAAACAGACATAAGAACAATTTCCTAAAATAACACAAGCTATAACAACACAAATTCTGCAAGTAACTTGCTTTCTTATTTAGATAAAATAATATGAACAACAATCTAAGCTCAAAGTCTCAGTATTCACCTTTCAATTTGGGTAGAGTTTTTGCTTCTGTATTGGGAAGATCTCCTTTGCATAATGAGAGAAATTACAATGTATAGCCACTAAGCAAGGCTTGGTGCTCTTTCCCATGGGACGGCCCACGCTATAGTCAATGCCTTCAATGTGCCCTTAGTTCTATCTGGAGGTCCATGCTATGAACAGTGTTTTACTTTAACTATGGTGTGCCCATCCATCTTATATGTCTCTTCTTGAGTCTGGATCATCTGGTCTATCCCCTCTGACGTCTGCACAGCTATCCACTTTGCCTTTACTTCCAAGAAGAAAAATAGGCTGCATCCTTGATTTGGTGTGGTTTAAAAATCCACTTGATCCACTGTTTCACCTACCGAAAATAACTCCCTTGAAGATATTTTGACCTTTCCCTCTTTTTGCTGTGATTTGAGCCTTCAGGCTATCTCTTCGATCTTGCTGGCACCTTACGCTCTTCCATTAGTGATTCTTCCCTTTGGTGTTTTCGCCTTTTGCATTTGGGTCCACGCTCAAGCCTTCAAAGATCAACGGCTATTTAATTTCCATGAATTTGATGTCTTCAGGCCTGTCATCATTAGGAAACCAATGGCTAGTTTGTTGCCATGAATTTGACGGCTGCGGGGACGTCACCGGACGTTTGGATCTCAATGGCTAGTTTGTGACGCTCAACTTTGACATCTGTGGGCACGTCACTTTCCTCAGCAATTCCTTTTGCTTTGTCATTTGATCTTCCTCGGAGGGGACCTGCCCTTCAGGGCCTTGAGAAAATGGTCTAATTTTGCTTAGGGAGAGCCCCCCACAAGGGTTCCTGCCCTTAGGGCAGTCTTTGGATGGCCTTCAGGATTCTTTTGGTGGGCTTTTGTTCAGGATTTTCCTTTAGATAAAAGTCTAAAGGAATTCCTTCAGACATTTTATTTGAAGGAATTGTCCCTTTCCTTCATTCTTTCTTCCCGCTTGCTTCTGCTTTTCATCGTGCTTTCTTTTGGTGAGCTTTTGTCTTTACTTTGGGCTTATTTATTCGAACAAAAGTCCAAAGGAATTCCTTCAATTTTGTTTGAAGGAAATGCCTTAATAATTTTGCCACGTTCTTTTCCCGAAAGAGAACTGTGCCCTCTGGAAGGACTGTTCAAGCCCAGAACTATCCTTCAGACTTTTGCAACGGTCCATCTACTCCTCACCTGCCCTCTGCAAGGCTTGTTTGTCCTTGGTTCACTTTTTCAAAGGAATTCTATTTATCTAATTTTTATCACTACCCTCTGCAAGGGCACTTAGCTTGGTTCATTGCCCTCTATAAGGGCACTTTTTCCTTTGGCTTTGGGGCAGCCCCTTGAACTTGCCGATTGAACCGATCGATTGAACCAACATTGGTTCAACGATTCAATGGTTCAATCAGTTCAATCTCTTTATTTGGCTAAGTATTTTGATCACTCGAACAAAATGTGTTGAACCATATGGCCATTGAACCCGTTGAACCATTGAACCTGTTGAACCTTTGAACCAAAGTGGTTCAATGGTTCAAGCCTTCTTCTCTTTGATAAGTGTTTTGAAGCCGTTGAACCTAAAAGCAGTTGAACTTGTTGAACCTTTGCCAAAGCGCTTAACTCTTGCTGATGACATTGAACCTTTGAACCCATTGAACCTGTTGAACCAAAATGGTTCAAGGTTCAACGATTCAATGGTTCAATGGTTCGATCCTTGCTTAGAAGCTTGCTGATGAACCTTTTAGTTGAACCTTGTCATTGAACCAACCTTGAATTCACCTAAGTGTTGAGATCTTATTTATTTCTTGTAGAGTCCATAGATTCAAGTTCGTAGAACTGGGGGAGTCCGTAGAAATGAGTTCGTAGATTTGCTTCCTGTAGAGTCCGTAGTTTTGAGGCCTTGAAGTCCGTAGAAACTGAGTCTATAGAAATGAACTTGCAAAGTCTGAAGAAACTGGTCCTGTAGAGTCCGTAGATACTAAGTCCATAGTTTTCTCTAAGTCTCTTGAGCCTTGAAAGAGTCTGTAGAATCCCGCCTGTGGAGTCCATAGTTTCAAGCCTGTGGAGTCTATAGAAATGAGCCTGTAGAGTCCGTAGATTTAAGCCTGCAGAGTCTGTAGTTTTATAAAAAGCTTGAAGAATGGAGAATTTGAAGGCTCATAACAATTTTTGAAAAGGGAAGAGAGGATTTTGGTCTGTAAGACCAAAATAGTTTAAATATTGTCCCAAAAATGAGTGACAAATTTTGGGAACAATAGTTGGCTCCAGTTGGGGAACTTCCTTTAGTTGAAAACTTGGAATAGCTGAGGGGAGTAGAAACCAAAATCTCCAGTGCCTTGAAGTATGCCATTGGGCTATGGAGTCATGCTACCCAAAAAGAAAGGCACCAAAAATGAAAATGAAAAGCACAAAATAGAACTAAAGACTATATAAATATACATATGTACAAGTGAACTTATTTGATACTTCAAGAATTGAAGTGATTCAGATGCTACCCATTATGAGACAATGAAAATGGAATTTTGTCATGATAAACCAGTAGGAAACCATTTTGTCCCCAGAATCAGTGACGGGTGAATGAAATTCTCCACCACAAATCACATTTTCTGTGCACTCCCTTTAGTTCTCTCTTTTTGCGCCATGGCAAGATGTGGTCTCCAATCTGAAAACCATATCTCCTTGCTCACTTGGAAAAGAGTTTTTCTTCTTGAATGTGGCATGCAATAGTATGATCCACTACCATAGCTTGTTGTTCTTTTGGTTCAGTCTAGCACATGATTTGATTATCAGCATCAAACTCTATATTATTGGTGTTGCTGAATTGCAACTTGTGTGAAGGAGGAAGAATATCTATTTGAGGAGACATCAACACCATCCCAAATCCAGCACCGATAGAGGAATTTCTACCATCAAATTCTTGGATCCAAACATCATTAGAAACTGATCTTCTATCAGCTTTTCTTCATTAGAGATGAAAGATCCTTTTTCATCTATACTGCGCTCTACTAATTCTTCTAATGTCTTGTTTGAATCAATTTTTAGATTGCCACTTATAGGACTTTCATATGTTGAAACATGAACATCCTCTGTGGATAAGAAGTAATTACCCCTACCTAAAGACTCAAATAGAATCTAAGCTTCAGGTGCTGACGTCTGAGTGACAACATATTTTGCCTCCTTTTTAGGGAGCAGCCTGTTCATGATGCCTTTGACAGGGATCCTTGCTTCAAATAGGTCCATACTCAACTCACCACCCACATCCTTGTAGAAATTTCATCCCAATAGAATGCCATATGAGGTTGGGACGTCGGCCACCAGAATTGTCATCTTGATCCTCTTATCTAGGAATGCTACAAACACAAATTGGGTGTCCTTGATTTGTCCCAGCAGTGGCACTTGTTTGTTCTCCATGGAGAAGCATCTCCAAAATGTCTTGGTCAGTGTAAGACCAAGGGATTTTTCCACTTTTGCAGGCATGACATTGTCTGAAGCACTGAAATCAATGATGCAGTTGCTCAGCTTGTGATCGTTTATCAATAGGGAAACATAGAAAGGATCTACTTTCCCAAGGGCAACAGGAGTAATGACAAGATTATTTGGGATGGGCATGTTCCTTGAGGGATCATGATTTATCTTTCTAATCTCTTGTCTAATAGGGATGGCTTTATTCTTCACACACTCTACCAACCTGTCTAATTGCTTAGGGTTGGCTTGTAGGAATTCAAATTTAGTCATTTGGATTTTAGTTTTCTTGACATGGTCAATTATGTCAAATGACTAAAATGGACTAAGAAGAGAGGATGGGAGTTCATCCTTTTGGTTTTTGGGAGGGGGAGGACTGGCCTAAGAATTTGAAGTTGAAGGTGTAGAAATGTTTGGGGTACTTACTTTTTTAGCAACCACCAAGTCCTTTGGTTGGAAAGGTAGAGAAGTTCCCTGCTTAACAATTGAAATTGCTGGTTGAGGTCACTCCTCTGTCTTCTCTTTATCAGCTTATTCGAATGACTAGTTCTTGGACCGGGTGAACATAGCATATGATCCCTCATCTACTTTACCTTCACTTCTGGGTTCATCCTGATAATTTAGGAAACCAATGTTGGAGTCACTAGCTGATTCTTCTTGGCCCTCTATGAAGAGATCAACGTCATTTTCTTGCTCAAACTTAGGTTGGAAAGAGAAATCATGTTTAGTTTCCAAATATCCAACTACTGAGTTGGTTGGAGGTGCTTTAAGGGCAAGGTTTGTCTGTGGGGGAGGAAGATGATTTGGCTGTTCTTGATTCCTGGCAGCATTGCCTTGATATGACTGGTTCTAAAATGTCCTTGGCATATCTTGATTAGGAGGAGTAGACATACCTTGGGGCATTTGTATTTTCAAGGCTAACAATTCATTTGCCAACTTTTGCACCATTTGATCAGTGGTGGCTGAAGGTGAGTATTCAAAAAATGACGGAGATTTACCTCTGTTTGGATCCCTCCTTATCTTCCTAGCCAAGATAAGGTCATATTCTACCTCAGTAGCCAAGTCCTGAGTAGTAGCAAGGTTTATGTGACTAGCACATCTCAGCAAAAAACTCACTTCAGGTAGCTGTGAGTTGATGAAGAAACATTTGAGGTTTTCAGGTGTTGGCTGAGCAATTGTAGGAATTCTATTCTTGAGCTTGTCAAACTTGGCAATGAAATCCCTCATAGGCTCATGAGGCTCCTTCTTCTTCTGCATGAGCTGGACTAGTAAGGCATGTGCATCTTCTGCAGGCTTGAACTTGGCTTCAAATTTAGCTTTAAGTGTGTCCCAATTAGTCACTGACCTAGCCTGCAAATGGTAGAACTAGTCTGCAGTAGCACCTTATAGGGTTTCCATGAAAAGCCTGACTACCACGTCTTCAAATTCCACCCCTATTCTGTCACAGGCTATGCTGAAGGCTACAATGTGTTCATCAAGGTGAACTCTCCCATCCCCAAAGAATTTGGGGAAGTTCTTCCTTGAGCTCCGTGGAAGTTCATGCAGAGGTGGAGTAAGATTAAGTGGGCCAAACGAGTTACCCCAGGGGTCTTGAATTGCCATGATTTGATTATGAAAAAGAGGGATAACAAATCTGGATGGAGTATGGATAGGCAAAGCTCTGCTAACAACAAAAAAGGAAACTCTGCCTTGTGTTGGTATCCCGGTATGGGTAGGAGGAACACTCCTAGATCTTTGGACTTGAAGTTGGGGAGGGAACAAGTTGAAATTACCCTGCTACAACAACTCAAAAATAGGATCAACAACACCTTGGGCTCTCTGGATTTTAGTATAGCGTGGAGTTGCCAAATTATAGAACAAAAATGGGAATGAACTAGCCTTGCTTCAACTTTGAAGCTTGAGGCTTCAAACTGTGCATTCTATCCCAGTTGGCATGGAGGTGGAAGGAGATGGTAAGGCTATAATGATAATGGGTAAGACACAGAATGGAGTCACCACAGTCTATAATGGATAAGGGTAGGGATTGCTTCAATTTGAAACTTGAGGCTTTAGATTGCATGTAAGTCCCCAACAGAGTCATCAAAAATTGTTGCACGAAGCTGGGAGGAAAAATTAACAATGGGAAAGCACTGGAGCAGCTCGTTCTTCCATAGTGGGATAAATGGATAAGGCTATAATGATAATGGGTAAGACATGGGTGATGTTTCAATCTGAAGCTTGAGGCTTCAAATTGCACAAAATTACTGTGTCCCCAACAGAGTCACCAAAAAATTGTTGGGTGAATATTTTGTCAACCAGCTAATTGGTGAGCAAAATAGGTCTCTTCAACCACATCATAGGGAGATTGGTTAGCCAGATGTGCAAGTTTACTACATCAACAGGGGACAAATCTCTCCTCTCATCAAGGGGAGGTTCCCTATAAATATGGAGCTATATACTATATATATAAGTAGAAAATAACACTCAGGGGTTGGATAAGCCATCCATATCTCTATTTTTAGAGATGATGTTAATAAATAGAGGAGAAACTCTTGGTGAAAATAATGAAGGCACTTCTCTTCTTTCAGAAGTGTTCTTGCAGGAAACAACAAGAGTTCTTTTAGGTAGTAAAATTAACTGGTAACCAAAGGCGTAGTAACCAGCAGACTTAGATGTAGCACAAAGTCTCCATCTCGACTGACCAAGAGTGAAATACGAAGGATAATGAGGGTACAAAGTCATCCCAAGATCGTTTACACAAGAACAAAATACGAAGGATAATGAAGGCACAAAGTCACCCCAAGATCCTTTACACAGAAATAGAAAGAAAACACACCAAAGGCAATTATGGGGGCACAAAGTCTTTCCACAATTGGCTTCAAGACACCTTCCTGATTACTTCCACTAGTTCTGATTGTTAGATCAAATAAACAAGAATTCTCCTAGAAAACAAACATAAGAACAATTTCCTAAAATAGCACAAGCTATAACAACACAAAGTCTGCAAGTAACTTGCTTTCTCATTTAGATAAAATAATATGAACAACAATTTGAGCTCAAAGTCTTAGTATTCACCTTTCAATTTGGGTAGAGTTTTTGCTTTTGTATTGGGAAGATCTCCTTTGCATAATGAGATAAATTACAATGTATAGCCACTAAGCAAGGCTTGGCACTCTTTCCCATGGGACAACCCACACAATAGTCAATGCCTTCAATGCACCCTTAGTTCTGTCTAGAGGGCCATGCTAGGAACAGTGTCTTGCTTTAACTATGGCATGCCCATCTATCTTATATGTCTCTTCTTGAGTCTAGATCATCTGGTCTATCCCCTTTAACGTCTGTGTAGCTGTCCACTTTGCCTTTACTTCCAAGAAGAAAAATAGGCTGTATCCTTGATTTGGCATGCTTAAAAAATCCACTTGATCCACTATTTCACCTACCAAAAAATCTCCCTTAAAGATATTTTGACCTTTCCCTCTTTTTACTACAATTTGAGCCCTCAGGCTATCTCCTCGATCTTGCTGGCTCCTTACGCTCTTCCATCAGCAGTTCTTCCCTTTGGCATTTTGGCCTTTTGCATTTGGGTCCACGCTCAAGCCTTCAAAGATCAATAGCTATTTAATTTCCATGAATTTGATGTCTTTGGGCCCGTCATCATTAGGAAACCAATGACTAGTTTGTTGCCCTGAATTTAACGGCTGTGGGGACTTCATCGGACGTCTGGATCCCAATGACTAGTTCATGACGCTCAACTTTGATGTTAGTAGGCATGTCACTTTCCTTGGAAATTCCTTCGGCTTTGTCATTTGATCTTCCTCGGAGGGGACCTGCCCTTCGGGGCCTTGAGAAAATGGTCTAATTTTGCATAGGGAGAGCCCCCCGCAAGGGTTCCTGCCCTTAAGGAAGTCTTCGGATGGCCTTTGGGCTTCTTTCAATAGGATTTTGTTCAGGATTTTCCTTCAGACAAAAGTCTAAAAGAATTCCTTCAAACATTTTGTCCGAAAGAATTGTCCCTTTCCTTCATTCTTTCTTCCCGCTTGCTTCTACTTTCCATCGGGCTTTCTTTCAGCGAGATTTTGTCTTTGCTTCGGGCTTATTTCTTTGGAAAAAAGTATGAAGGAATTCCTCTAGAATTTTTGTCTGAAGGAAATGCCTTAATCATTTTGTCGTGTTCTTTTCTCGAAAGAGAACCATGCCCTCTGTAAGGACTGTTCAAGCTTGAAACTATCCTTCAGACTTTTGCAACGGTCCATCTGCTCCTCGCCTGCCCTCCACAAGGGCTATTTGTCCTTGGTTCACTTTTCTAAAGGAATTCTCTTTGTGTGATTTTGCTCACTGCCCTCTATAAGGGCACTTGGCTTGGTTCATTTCCCTTCACAAGGGCACTTTTTCCTTTAGCTTTGGTCTAGCCCCTTGAACCTGTCGATTAAACCGATCGATTGAACCAAATTTGGTTCAACGGTTCAATGGTTCAATCAGTTCAATCTCTTTATTTGGCTAAGTCTTTTGATTTCTCAAATAAAATGCATTGAACCATATGGCCGTTGAACCCATTGAACCATTGAACCCGTTGAACCTTTGAACCAAAGTGGTTTAATGGTTCAATGATTCAAGCGTTCTTCTCTTTGATAAGTGTTTTGAAGCAGTTGAACCTAGAAGCAGTTGAACTTGTTGAACCTTTGCCAAAGCACTTAACTCTTGTTGATGACGTTGAACCTTTGAACCCATTGAACCTGTTGAACCAAAATGGTTCAAGGTTCAACGGTTCAATGGGTCAATGGTTTGATCCTTGCTTAGAAGCTTGATGATGAACATTTTGGTTGAACCTTATCATTGAACCAACCTTGAAATCACCTAAGTGTTGAGAGCTTGTTTCTTTCTTATAGATTCTATAGATTCAAGTTTGGAGAACTAGGGGAGTCCGTAGAAATGAGTTCGCAGATTTGCTTCCTGCAGAGTCTATAGTTTTGAGGCCTTGAAGTTCGTAGAATCTGAGTCTGTAGAAATGAACCTGCAAAGTCCATAGAAATTGGTCCTACAGAGTCTGTAGAAACTAAGTCCGTAGTTTTCTCTAAGTCTCTCGAGCCATGGAGTACATAGAATCCCACCTATGGAGTTTGTAGTTTCAAGCTTGTGGAGTCTGTAGAAATGAGCCTGCAGAGTCCATAGATTTAAGCCTGCAGAGTCCATAGTTTTTTGAAAAACTTGAAAAATGGAGAATTTGAAGGCTCATAACAATTTTTGAAAAGGGAAGAGAGGATTTTGGTCTATAGGACCAAAATATTTCAAATGTTGTCCCAAAAATGAGTGACAAATTTTGGGAACAACAGCTGTGACAAATTTTGGGAACAACAGGGCACATGGTGTCAAGTTGAACCCAAAAACCCCATTGTCAATGAGAACTAACTATATAAACAATACTCTGAAGAGGGCCTTGGACTGATGTAGTTATCCCTTATGTGTTGGCTTGTGTGTGAATCATGTAAGATGTGTTAAGTAAGTATGATAGTAACCTAGCTTGTAACTTAGCAAATATAGATCTTGGGTTGTTTCTTCAGTACTTCATATCTATAGATGTGTTTTCCCTATGATTGATATGAAAATAAGAGAAAAAAGGGAAGCTTTACTCAATTGAATTCTTGATTGAATGCCTTTTGTAAGTTACCTTAGTCTCTTTTGGTCTTTTATAGGTTATGAATGAATGAGGGCCGATCTTGTATTTATATCAATCCCTTTAGAAAATTAACTCACATTAAATAACTTATGCTGACTATTAAGATATGTTTCATTTGTAAATTAGATGAGTTTAGGGCACTAATCACTTACATCAAGGTAGGCCACTAGCATCGATGCAAGTATCTGTCTCAAACGTTAGTGCCTAGGGAATAGGAAAGTAGGTATAGAATCAAAACTTGTAGAGGTAGAATATAAGTAGGTTTTAATCATTCTAAAAAAGATATAAGGTCTGGGTCATCAATATAATATTTTTCAAACTAAGAGATAAGGCAAGGGGAAAATATAGAACAAATATGAGACTTACATAAGTGGGAAAAGTCCAAAACTAAGAATAACAACCAAGGTCTGAGTTTATCAAGTGTATAAGACTGAGGTGCTATATAATTCTAAAATAATGTCTACTGTAGACACTTAAAAATTTCATAGTTTTAGATGTTGAAATGACTTGAACCCCTACCTGACTCTGAGGCTAGTTGACCACCTAGTTGACTTAACCCATTTATTAAATTTTTAACTTAATTTTTAACTCACTCCTTTTTAACCCTTTTTCCTCTAGAACCTCGACCACCACCGATCAACCTAACCATTGACGGTTAGCCTGACATTGATGGTTAGGTCTCTAAGCCTATTTTAAAGCTTTAAAAGCATTATTATTTGTATGGGATAAGCATGACACATTTAACAACTTCTATTTTTCATTGCAAACTAGCTTTAAAACGTCGTAATTAGCAACTTTCTCCTCTACCCAATTAGTAACTTCCTCTTTCACATTTAGTAACTTCATCCTATAAAAGGAGAGAAGTAGGAAGTGAAAAGGATCCATAAATCTAGCAATCTGCATCCCAACTATCTTACATATAGGTAACTAGCGTCCTTTCAACAAATTAGCAACATCAATAGAGACCTAAACCTCTATTATAATCACTTTCGAATGCCAAAGCACTATCACTCTAGCCCAATTGCTTTAACCCTCCACCATCAGGTTACAAGTATCTCATGCTTGGTTTCTTTGATTTATTTCATTTATAACCTCCCTGCTCTATCTTTTTCTTATTTTCATCCTTCAGATCCATAATATCCCTCTATTTTATCAATTAGCCAATTTACCATTACTTTTCTAAACATTTCCAAAATTTCACAAGCAATTATCAATCATTAGCCCAATCATTGACGATCACCTCAACCATCGATGGTTAGCCCAACCACTAACGGTTCACCCAACTGTCAGTGGTCACTATGGTAGGAAATAATAGCAAGTTATTTTGACTCCCTTAACCCCAACCAAATCCTATTTTCTGTGTTCCTACCTGTTCACAAAGAATTTTCTAATTTTTTGAACTTGACCCCAACTATCTTAGCATGAGTATTGACCCACTTTTACTATATTTAGTCTTTTTTTAATAAACATTTTATTTTTATCTCATCTTACATACATTTAATTTCCATTTATTGAATGCAAGTTTCCTTTCTTTTCATTATATCAACTTAATTGCTATAAATAGTGGATTGATAGCCTCCTAGAAAGCATACACTTCTTGGATCTAGCTCACACTAGGTAGTCCACTCATCCATCCATCTAAAAACCCCTTTTTCTAGTGTCTTTCTTATCTACAGGTTATTCCTTCTAAGCCAAAAAGGAGTTCTCACCATCATTTGGATCATGCATTCACTTTACCAGGTATTCTTCTACACACCCTATTACTTATTTCATTAATTCCTTCCAAAATTAAGAAATGAGCAAAACTTAATTGAAATATTTTGGCATGCTCAGTGGGACCTAGCATCTCTTTGTATTCCTTTATTGTATGCTCATTGAATGAAATCTAAAGTTTCTTTTTGGCCTTAAAATAAACCTTTTGCATACATTGATTGCTTATTTGTTTTAGTTCATCTAGTAACTTAAAGGCAAAGTAATTAATAATATCTTTCACTCTTGTATCACAGACTTTTTTCAAACCACATAATCAATCAACACATAAAAACATACTTGAGATAAGGCCAGACTAGGATTTCATCACCTATCGGTAAACCTTACCCTTTCCTGGAAATCCTACTTGGAGGTCATTACCAAGGGGGGAACCAACTCAACTCTCTAGTTGAGTATAAACTCTAAAATTTAGTATATTTTGGCTAAGCACTTGATACCCTTATCGTAGTGCTGTGTGAAGTGAGGGGGTAAGCCCCAATACCAAGCCACGTACTAAAGATCAATACAAATTTTCTCTCTTGAGCACCTAAACATAACTTGAAACTAACCTTATATTTCCTCTTTAGTAACTGCTCTACAAACTAAATTTTCTCATCACACTTTCTAAGGCATAAGCCAAAATCAATTTAAAAATAACCCTAGGTTCTTAAACACACTTTAGTGTATGTTTGATTTCCTTTAGTTCTTTTCTTTTGCTTGCTCTTTATTTGAGGTGTGAGTTTTATCATTTTATATCCTATTTCCTCTCGTGGTCTTTACTAGATAGTAGTTGAGAAATCAAAACAACCAATAACCACCTTCTTCTTCTTCCTTCATGGAGTATACCTCTGATGCTAAGGGTTCCCCTCATTTTTCTCCCCTCGTATCAGGACTCCCATTGTTACTGAGGGTAATCCAAATTTCACCGCTTACCTCAATAACAACCCCGTGGATCTTCAACATTACCTAAACACCTTATCTAACCATACCCCTTTTGCTTCGGTTCTTCCTATGAATCCTACCTATGGTATGCCTCTCCATATTTTGGTGGGTACCACTATAACCCAACCTATGCTCATCCAAGCCTCTTCTTCTTCCAATATCCCACCTACTACCACTCCCCAAACTCCATCCAACATCCCAATCAATAACCGAACACCTACAACCCCAACCAATACCTCCAACATTGGATCAATCTTACCTCTTGTCACCTATACTCCTTCCATTGTGGGGGTATCCTTTACCCCTATTTTTACCATTCCCCTTAGTTTAACCAACCCACCAACTTCTACCCCACTTCAAAGTTTGGTACTTTCCATACCTCAAACCCTCCAACATATCATCACTAGAGTTACCACCCACCAACAACCAACTAACACTTTCATACCCCCAACCCAATCTATGTACATTCCACCATCCACCAACCCAAACATACCTCTAACCTAACCCATATCAGCCTCCCAACAAGTATCCATGACATCTTACCCATATATTTCTAACCCCTAAGGATACATAACACCTTCCACCCAACCATTTGTGCCAATCAACCCTTATGTGGCACCATCCCAACTTCTTATGACCATATACTAATATATGGCTTCTTCAACACCCTCTATCACTTATTCATACATTGTTTCCACCCAACCTCAACAAAGTTTACCACTTACTTATGTAGCTTCCTAACCTCAAATGGATTTGGTCTAGATGTTAAGGGAGAAAATGACCAACCTGGAGTCATCTATCTCTAGGTCTCATAACCTTTTATCATATGATCAAATCTATAATGAACCCATCCATCCATCCATTCCTATCCATGCTTATCCTCCTCAATGGGAATTACCCAAGTTTTCCAAATTCCAATGTAAGGAGGATGCCCAATAACATATGAGAAAATTTTGTCATTCTTGTTATTTTATCATATATGATGATGTTCTCCTTTTTTGTACCTTCCCCATGTCTTTATCAAGAGCAACCCTTGATTGGTATAGTGAGCTCACCAAACACTCCATCTTTTAATTCACCCAACTAGCCCAAATCTTTTTAAAATACTTTTCCATCAACATATCTAAAAAGGTTTCAATTATCAACGTCTATTTCATTAGGCAATTTGATGATGAATCAATTGCTGACTTTGTATCCAGATGGAGAGGTCTCATCAACCAAATTTCTTTTCTATTACCCCAACCTAAGTTGATTGAGCTCTTCTCTCAAGGTTGTGCCAAACATATTGCACCCACTCTTCAAGTTCAAACTTTTATAACTTTTGATGAGGCATTCACCATGGCATGTAAAATTGAAAACTAAGCCATTGACAAAGGGAAATTGAAACTATGGAACAAGAATTCTAGATTTAAATCCAATGACCCTCCCTCCACCAAAGCCACTAACCAATCCAACCATCCCAATATTAAAACAAAATCATCCACAAACTCAGTTGTCCTAAAAACTGCTCCACCACCAATTGTCAACCAACCCCAACAAATCAATTCTTCCAACCCCTCCTACCAACAAAAGCAAAACCAAAATTGAGCTCCTCTAAAACAATATACTCCCAAAGGGGAGTCTTATGCTTTAGTTTTGGATAAATTGATCAAATCTAACCTCATCCAATTTCCACCTATCAAACTACCCCAATAATTTGATGTTTCTTGCCCCATGCTTGGTTGGTACAATGAGAATGACCTTTGTGCCTTTCATCGAGTTATTGGACATGACATTGTTAGATGCAATACCTTCAAAATTCTTGTCTAAAGCTTAATCGATGTGGAGAACTTGAATTTGATAATCCCA
Organism: Torreya grandis; assembly: GCA_037957365.1. Lineage (NCBI taxonomy): Eukaryota > Viridiplantae > Streptophyta > Pinopsida > Cupressales > Taxaceae > Torreya > Torreya grandis. Next base: position 2,670,826 of record JARHVA010000247.1, on the reverse strand, counting down.
ATGCACCTCCTAATCAATCCCTTGACATCTTCTACAAAAAACCTTTTCCTAATCATGCTCTTTCTACCCATCACCATGACAATAAACTAGAATCATGTCACTCTCATGAGGCACAAACCATCAATGTTATTACTAGTGATCCCATTATTGAGGACACCACTATAATAACTACTTCTTCCTCCATTTCATTTACAAAAGTAGTAGACTCACCTCCCTTTCTTTTGGACACCCAAACAAAGGAATCAACTGCCCCTCTCTTTTCACTTGATGGGGCCTCAGCTCCATCTATCTCTCTTTTGATGGAAACACCAAAGGATACAACCTTTGATTTAACTATTACTTCTTCTTCCACCCCACCCATTAAAGTGGTAGAATCACCCTCCATTCCTTTAGACACCCAAAACAATGAAGTAACCACGCATGTTACTTCACTTGAGGGCACTACATCTACCTCCCCCATCATAGAACCATCCATTCCCTCCTTGGAAACCATCCATCAAGAGAAAGTTACCTCATCCACCCAACCACCAATTTTGAAACATCCCATCAAGAACAAAGATGAAGAATCCATTCCCTCTTCTTCGCCTAAGGGCTTAATTTTTGAAACCAATGACCAAAGAACTAAACCCATCTACAAACCCTTTTCTAGACTAGTCCAAAGTCTAGAGTTCACTTCTCAGCCCAACTTTGATGGAGCCACCTTTTGACATCATCTAGGGCTCCCTTACCAAATTAAATTTGAATCCTCAACCTCACTTGAATCCACCCTTAAACCCATTATTACCACTCCATCAAATACCTCTTTTTCCAAAACCCTAGGTGAACCATCCCAACCACCTCCATCTAGCATTGTCAAATCACCTTATGCCCCCCTTACCAAACCTATCAAGAATCTAGGAATCCTTCCCACACCTAGCTATGCTCACCCCTTTTTGAAATTGGACTTACCTCCATCTATCCTATCAAAGAAACCTCTAACCAAACTAATTAAGAAGGTAGAGTTACCCAAACCTTTTCTTCAAACTAAACCCATACCACCTCCTTCTCACTTACCTTCTATTTTAGTTTCCCATCCTTATACCATCCTAATTACTTACTCTTCCTCTAGTAAATCATCCCCCTTTTCTCTATCTACACCTACCCCTACCAAACCATCTAGTTCTCCTTTAATCTTAACTAACCTATCCACCTATACTTTCCTCCCTGTATCCAATACCTCATCATCTAAATCTTCCACTCCCAAATCATTTAACCCCAAGCCAATCATAACTAAGAAATGCCAACCACCAACCAAAACCATTCCACCACCTACAACTTCTAAGGTGAAAACTAATCCTAGGAAGGCTCTCACCCCTAAAACTATAAACCCATCACCTCCAAAACCTTTGAATAAATATTATTCAACCATCCTAAAACCATTGTTTCAAACTTCTTGCATTAGCTTACCACCTATCAAACCATTCCACCCTTCCAATACCAAACCCTTCTGGTTCAATGATAACTTGATATATGCATATCATAAGGCATCGAGACATGACACGAAGAAATGTAAAGCTTTCCAAGCACTTGTTCATATCCTATATGATTAGGATGAGTATTATCAGATGAACCTCTCTTAACCTCATTACCAATCCTACCATCAACTCAACCTACCTAATATTTAATTACTCTCCCACTCCCACCCAAGAGTGAGGAGGAAGAACCAAAGCAACCACCAAACCCAACAAATCCCCCCATCCACACCATTCATATGGTTACCCAATCTCAAGCACAATAGAAGGATAAGGGAAAAGCCAAAGTCTCCATTCCTTGGAAATACCCTTCAACCCCTCAACCTTCTAACCAAACCCAACCACCTACACCTTCACCTATCCCACCATCAAAACCCAAAGTATCAATTTCAGGATCTTCTCCCTCCAACCCTTTTGACTCTATCCAACATATCATGTTGAAATAACTTCACTAGACATCAGTGAAAATGAGCCTTTATGAACTAATCAACACCTCACCTTACCATTGTCAGGTACTGAAAGAGGCTCTGCAATCTATAGAGGTTCAACTAGATTACCCTTAACCTCTTGCACCTTTTATTGGATCCCTCCAACTTTATGCATTCATCACCTTTCAAGATTTTGAAATACCTCATGTTCATCTTGCAGATTCTAATCCTCCCCTCTTTATTATCACATACATCAATCACACCCACATCAAAAGGGTAATGATTTATGGAGGAGCTAGCATCAACATTATCTCCTCCCATACTTATGACCAACTTTAACTTTCTAAGAACATCATGTCAAAAAGTACAATGGTCCTTCGTTGCTTCAATGATACCATGGCCACTACTTTGGGGACCATGGTCCTCCATATTCGCTTAGGACCTCACACCATTATTGTTTTTTTTACATTATAGAGGGTGAGTTATAAAACAATGTGTTACTCAAATGCCCTTGAATCCGTGATATGAGTTATGTCCCTTCTACCTTACATCTATGTGTCAAATTTGAGCATAAAGGTCAAGTTGTTACTATCAAATTTGACCCTAGTCTATTTGCTTCATGCAATATGACATATCAGCCTAACAACATTCTTATTCCTCCATCAACTACTAACAATACCACCTTATTTCCAACCAAAACCAACAACACTCTCATCCACAATAGGGATGAAGCTTTAACTAGCTCATTTATCCCTTCTTTGTATATTCTTATAGAGGAGCCCTTGGAATCCATTTTTCAATGCCTCTCCCTTGGGGAATATCACCTTATAGCCTTAGATGCATTGTTTATGTTGGGGATCAACCAACAATATGATTACACTTATGAAAGCAATAAACCGCGAAATTAAATCAGATAGATATGTAACTAGAATTAGATAATAGCAAAAAACAAGAGATACAAGAAACCACCCTGAAAACTTGTATTAAACTCTTTACAAAAGGAATACAATTGAAGAAACTTCTTTCTTCCACACCTCTCTCAGATGCACAAGATCTCTCTCTAGATCTCTATCCCTCAAGAGCTCTCTCTCTCAAGTACAATCAACTCCAACAACCTGGATTGATACAACTCTGTACTGTTCTTCAACATTCACATACAATGAACTACTACAATAACCACACTAAGCTAAGAAGATCTAATTCTACATATAGAATTAGGAGACTTGAGCATGCACTTACAACCAACAGTTAAGCCTCTTGAACAAGGGCTCTAAAAACAATCTCACTAATAATAGAGACGCGAACTTAAGACTAAGACTTAAACTCATCATGTAAACACTCGGTTCTGTCCTCAAAAATAGTATTATGGACGCACAGGTAACCGACACCGTTTCCTGCCTGCTTGCCTGTGATCGACATCAGCCGATACTCTATCGACGTCGGCATCTCTTCAACTGCACTAGATCGACGTCGGTCTCTCCTAACCGACGCCGGTGACTGTGTAAACTTGTAACTTTGGTAATGCGCTCATATGTGAAGCTTTTAGGCTCCACACCTTAACAATCTCCCACTTGGAGATAAACAGCTGCACCAGTACCTATACAGCAACATCTTCTAGCTCCTCCATCTTCAACTCAATCATGAAAACCAATAGAAATTGAATGAAGATTCAACTTCTCCTTTGTAACCAGCTTGGTTAACATATCAGCAGGATTCTTGTCTGTATGGATCTTCAGCTTCAACTCACCATCTTCCAATACCTGTCGTATGAAGTGGTACCTTAGCTGTATGTGCTTGGTTCTTGAATGAAAGGCTAAATTTTTAGCCAAATAGATTGCACTCTGACTGTCACTATACAATCTGCAACTCTCATGCTCCCTTCCAAGCTCTTCCATGAACCATGTCATCCATATCATCTCTTTGCTAGCTTCTGTGGCTGCAATATACTCTGCTTCTATAGTTGACAAGGCAACAACCTTCTGCAACTTTGATATCCAGCTAACCGCCGTTCCACCTATAGTGAAAACATATCCTGTGGTGCTCCTCCTGCCATCCAAATCACCTGACATATTTGAATCTACATAACCATGTAGAGAAGTATCTGAACCTCCATAGCACAAGTGCCTACTACTGGTTTCTCTTAGATATCTGAGGATCCACTGAACTGCTTTCCAATGTTCCTTTCCTGGATTGGCCATATACTTACTTACAATACCCACTGCTTGGGCAATATCTGGTCTAGTACACACCATTACATACATCAAACTCCCTACTGCATAAGAATATGGAACCTTACTCATGTACTCTACCTCATCATGTGAATTAGGACATTATTCTTTACTCAACTTAAAATGTCTAGCCAAAGGTGTGCTTATCGATTTAGCATCCTGCATATTGAACCGTTTCAACACCTTGTCCACATAATCCTCTTGAGACAATATCAACCTATGATTTTTCCTGTCTCTCTTAATGCTCATGCCAAGGATTTTCTATGCTGCTCCCAAATCCTTCATAGCAAAAGTTTGAGCTAATTTCACCTTAAGCTCAGAGATATCCTGCATGTGTGATCCTGCAACTAGCATATCATCTACATACAACAATAGAATAATATATCTACCATTATCCAATCTCTTAAAATACACACAATGGTTAGATTGACACCTACTATAGCCATGCTCAGTCATAAACCTGTCAAATTTCAAATACCACTGTCTAGGAGCTTGCTTGAGGCCATACAAGCTTTTCTTCAATTTGCACACTAACTTCTCCTTACCTTTGACCTCAAATCCTTCCAGCTGTTCCATATAAATTTCCTCATCCAAATCTCCATGAAGAAACGTTGTCTTAACATCTAGCTGCTCAAGATGCAAATCCTCAACAACAACCAAAGACAGTACAATCCGTATAGAAGTCATCTTAACAATAGGAGAAAAAATCTCACCAAAATCAATACCTGGCTTTTGTACAAATCCTTTCACTACCAATCTGGCCTTATATCTCATCTATCCATTCTCACCTTCTTTCAACCTGTAGATCCATCTGTTCTTTAGTGTTCTCTTACCAGCTGGCAACTCAACCAAATCCCATGTTTGGTTCTCTCTTAAGGACTCCATCTCCTCAAACATGCCATGCTCCCACTGACTCTTGGACTCCACCTGTATTGCTTCTTCAAAACTCTCTGGTTCTCCACCATCAGTTAGCAATAAATAGAATAATGAAGGAGAATATCTAATTGGAGGCTTACTTACCCTTTCTGACCTCCTGATGGGTGTCTGAGACTCGTTCACAACACGCTGTCCACCTAAATTCTCTGACAGTGACCGACCTCGGTCACCTCCAGACCTGTTACTGGCTGACACCAGTTCTGCTTGACTGATGCCGGTGCCTGTCTTGCCGATGTCAGTCTCTGTATGACCGACATCGATTTCTATTTTGTCGACGCCGGTTCCTATCCTGTCGACATCGGTCTCTGTGTTTTCCTGCAAGTGATTATTTCTTTTTCTCGTGAGCTCATTTAAGACCATCACCTCATCCAATTCACCATTGCTCTGCCCAGATTGATTCAACTTCTTCAGCTGATCACTATACATCACTTTTTCATTGAAAACAACATCACGGCTCCTAATTATCTTATTAGTTCCTAGATTCCAAAATCTAAAACCAAAATCATCTGAGCCATAGCCAATAAAAGTGCACCTCATAGACTTAGCATCCAGCTTCTTTCTATTTTTCTTATCAACATGCACAAAGGCTTCACAACCAAAAACTTTGAGGAAAGAGAGATCTACCTTTTTACCTGTCCAAGCCTCTTCTGGAATTCCACCATCCAGAGCTGTAGAGGGTCCTCTATTAATCAGGTACACTACAGTGTCAACAACTTCTGCCCAAAACTCTAAGGGCAAACCAGCATGTAATCTCATACATCTTGCACGCTCCATGATTGTTCTGTTCATCCTTTCAGCAATTCCATTCTGCTAAGGTGTCCTTGGAACCATCCTTTGCCTATGGATTCCATGCATATAACAATACCAGTTGAACTTATAACTGTAGAACTCTCCACCATTGTCAGATCTCAGACACTTTAATTTTTTGCCTGTTTCATTCTCAACCATAGCTTTCCAAATCTTAAAAGTCTCAAATACATCAAATTTCTTCTTAATACAATAGATCCATACCTTTCTTGTAGCATCATCTATGAACAAAACATAGTACTGTGATCCTCCAATAGAAGCTACCTGAGCCAGTCCGCACACGTCTGTCTGAACAAGCTGCAACTTATGCTTCTTCTTTGTAGACCTAGTCTTGAGAAAACTAACCCTTTTCTATTTTCCAAATACACACTGCTCACAAAATTCTAGATCCATGCTTTTCAAATCTGAAAGCTTACCTTTAGACTTAAGAATTGACATCCCCTTCTCACTCATGTGGCCAAGCCTTGAGTGCCACAATTTTGCATCCACATCTGAAGTAGATAATACAGAAGAAGAATTGTTAGTAACACAATTACACAAATAGAGAGTACCTACTCTCTTACCTCTGGCCATAATAAGTGCACCCTTGGTCAGCTTCCAAGATTCTGCTGTGAAAGTTACTGTACAACCCTCATCCCCTAACTTTCCTCCAGAAATCAAATTTCTCTTCAAGCTAGGAACATGCATAACTTCTCTCAACACCCATGTGTTGCCATTCTGCATTTTCAGCTGCACTTTACCTTTGCCAATAATCTTACAAGGCTCATCATCCCCTAGATACACTATTCCAAAATCTCCATGGATATAGTCACATAAATATTCCTTATTAGGGGTATCATGAAAAGATGCACCAGAATCTAACACCCAAGATTCTATATTATTATGCAAAGAGAATATTAAAGCATCTTGTGCAACACCTGCAACCTTTGCTTCTTATTTTCCTTCGTGCTGATTGTCCTCCTTAGGCTTTGACTAGCAATCTCTGCTTATGTGCCCTATCTTTCCAAAATTCTAGCATTGTGGCTTCCTGCCATTTCTGGATTTGGATCTACCTCCCCCCTTAGACTTAGATCTTGATCTCCCTTTCTTGCTCTTCTCTTTTTTCCTTCCCCTGCTCTCAAAACTTAAACCATTCCCACATGTCTCTTTTGTGCTTTTCCTGCGAATTTCCTCGTTCAAGATAACACTAACAACATCCTCTACTTTTAAAATATTTGATGCAGATGCAGTATTGCTAACTGCCATTACTAAGCTATGCCAGCTTTCAGGCAAAGAACATAATATTAAAAGAGCTTTTATTTCATCATCAAATACAATTTTGACTGAACTTAATTGATTTACTATACCATGGAAATCATTCAGGTGATTAGATACAGATCCACCTTCTTGCATATGCAAATTAAATAGCTGCTTCATAAGATATACCTTATTAGAAGCTGAGGGTTTTTCGTACAAATTTGCTAAAGTAGTCATCAACTCTACCGTTGTTTTTGCCTATGATAGATTAGATATCACAGTAGATGCTAGACTCAGTCTTATAGACCCTAGAGGCTTTCTATCAAGAACTTCCCATTCTTCATCCTCCATGTCTGTGGGATTCTTTGCAATCCCACCTAATGGTAAGTATAGATCTTTCTGATATAGATAGTCCTCTATCTGCATTCTCTAATGTTGATAGTTTTTTCCATTGAACTTCTCCATTCTCAGTTTACTTTCATCTGCCATTGCTTCTCTCACTCAAACAAAAATCCCTGCAGAAACTCCTGTGAGCAACCTATAATCAATACACACTACACAGATCTGAACCACCTGTTAGTGAACCTGAACTTTGATACCAATTATTGGATATCAAACTCTAAACCTAAAACCAAGGCTCTGATACCACTTGTTGGGGATCAACCAACAATATGATTACACTTATGAAAGCAATAAACCACGGAATTAAATCAGATAGATATGTAACTAGAATCAGATAATAGCAAAGAATAAGAAATACAAGAAACCACCCTAAAAACTTGTATTAAACTCTTTACAGAAGGAATACAATTGAAGAAACTTCTTTCTTCCACACCTCTCTCAGATGCACAAGATCTCTCTCTAGATCTCTATCCCTCAAGAGCTCTCTCTCTCAAGTACAATCAACTCCAACAACCTGGATTGATACAACTCTGTACTATTCTTCAACATTCACATACAATGAACTACTACAATAACCACACTAGGCTAAGAAGATCTAATTCTACATATAGATTTAGGAGACTTGAGCATGCACTTACAACCAATAGTTAAGCCTCTTGAACAAGGGCTCTAAAAATAATCTCACTAATAATAGAGACGCGAACTTAAGACTAAGACTTAAACTCATCATGCAAACACTCGGTTCTGTCCTCGAAAATAGCATTCTGGACGCACAGGTAACCGACGCCGGTTCTTGCCTGCTTGCCTGTGACCGATGTCGATCGATACTTTGCCGACGCCAGTGTCTCTTCAATTGCACCAAACTGACATTGATCTCTCCTAACCGACGCTGGTGACTGTGTAAACCTGCAACTTTGGTAATGCGCTCATATGTGAAGCTTTTAGGCTCCACACCTTAATAGTTTACTCCCCAAAAGTATGAAAATATCAAACATGACCCTTTCGATGATCCTAACACCATAACCATCATCCATTTTGGGATCCCTAATAATTAAATAAATTTCATCTATGGGGGACTCAACCATCCACTTCTTGTTCCTACTACCACTCCTCATATCTAACCATTCACCTCTAACTTCTCTTATATCAACAAACCAACCTTTGCCAAAGATTAACTTTATAGGTCTACTTGTAAGGGATTTAGTCTCAAACTTTATGAATAGGGACCTCACGAGCTGCCCATAATCAAAACTCAAACAAAAACCTCTTGAGTTATTTGGCCTTGGGTTTGTACCACCAAAAGAACTCACCTCACCAAAACCCATCACCACCGTTGATGAGAATGTTCCATCTTCACCAACCCCATCTCCCTCAAAATCTAAGGACCTTGATATCATCCCATCTAATGTTTTTTTATAAATACCATTAGTTTGGGTCCCCTGACTTATCAAAAGGATGGCCAAACTGAAACCCTTCCTCTCATTCATCTTGAAATGATAGAGTGAGATTATCCTACCATCAACACCATCTAACATCAGGATAATGATTACATTCTCACCTATCTTAGTGTGATGGATTCTTCTATCCATAAATCCTTTTCTATTAAAAACCAAACCATGCTAAATGAATCCACCATTGATGTCAAATTGGGTACTTAGGACAACCCCTATATCATCACAATTGACCAATCATTAAATTCCATGGAGCAACAAGATTACCCTTCTTTCCTTCGAGATTATAGCATAAGATTTGCTTGGTCATATCAGGATATGCTCAGAATTGACCCTTATATTGCCCTCCACAACATTGTCACCCTCCTTGAGGTCAAGCCAATGTAACAAAAGCTTCATAGGATACATCCTCACATAGCCCTTCTTATTAAAAAAAACTTTAGCATCTCTTATTTGTTGACTTCATTCAGCACATTGACTATCCAAAATGAGTTTCTAACATCATTCCCATTACCAAACCCATAGGGGGACTTTGCCTCTGCATCAACTTTCATGACCTTAACCTCACTTGCCCAAAGGATGACTTTCCATTGTCGAACATCGATCAACTTATTGATATAACAACTGCGCACAAGATGTTATCCCTTATGGATAGTTTTCAAGGATATAATCAGATCTTGATTTCCCCCAAAGATCAACATAAAACTTCCTTTATCACCCCATGGGGGACCTTATACCATAGGGTCATGCCATTTGGTCTAAAAATGCTAGAGTAACCTAGCAACATGTCATGATCTACATCTTTCATGATCTCATCCATAAAATTGTAGAGGACTGTGTGAATGATCTACTTGGGAAATCCAAACATCGTAAAGATCACCTAGTCATTCTCATAATCATTTTCAACTGACTAATCCATTATCATGTTAGGATCAACCCTAATAAATGCATTTTTGGGGTCTTATTGGGAAAACTTTTGGGTTTTATCATCTCTCTTTGAGGAATTAAAATAAACCCTACCAAAGTCAGAGCAATCCTAGAGATGCCTCCTCCCACCAATCTTAAGCAACTCTATAACCTACAGGGGAAGCTCCAATCCATCCTTCGCTTCATCTCCAACTATCATATAGATTTCAACCCTTTTACCATCTCCTAAAGAAAGAAACCTCTTTTAAATAGACCTAATACTATCAACAAGCCTTTGATTCAATCAAGGAGTATCTTCTTGTTGGAAATAGTGTCATTGATGTCAAAGGGTTAGCATTATTGGTGATAAAGGCCCCATTGCATTTAATGTTGTTTGTAATAAATATATCTTGGCTAATATGAGTTAATATTTATTTAATATTAATGAATATATTTTTGGTTGCATATGAGACAAAATAAGGGCCCATGGAGAAGTCAAAGAGCCACGGGATAAAGAAAAAAGAAGGATGGGACGCATTTTCCCATGAAGAGTCATCTTGGAGAATTCCAAGAGTCACCAAGTGAAGACCAAAGAGGAAGGGCACAATTTCTCATGAAGGGACACTTTAAGGAATACGAAAAGTCACCAAGATGAGGACAAAAGAGGGAAGGACATTTTTTATCATGAAGGGTCACCACATGACTTTTCAAAGGCTTGAATATGAAGGGTCATACAATTTTGGGTGCCATTTTCCATGAAGATTGAAGGGTCACAAAAGGGGAAGGCCAAAGGTCATTTGGAAAGCTATAAATAAAGGCTTGAGAAGCCATTTGTAAATATGAGAGATAGAGGTTGATTTGATATTATAATATCTAGCTTAGAAGAGCAATTGTGAGAGATGAATATGATTTGTATTTATTATATCTAGCTTAGAAGAGCAAAGGTGAGAGAGGAAAGAGATGTTGTATTGATCTATCATTTGTTGAGATAACAAAATTGAGAGATAGGTGTGTGGTATACACAAAGGGGTTGGTGCTCCTGTGGGTTGGTGCTCACGAATTGTTGCTGGGTTAGTGCTCGGCAAAGGGGTTGCTGTTCCTATGGGTTGGTGCTCGGCAAAGGGGTTGGTGCTCACGAATAGTAGCTGGGTTGGTGCTCGGCAAAAGGGTATGGTGCTTCTACAAGTTTGGCTTGTGAATATTGTTTGGGTTGGTACTCATTCATATACTTGAGATTGTTCTTCGTGGTTTTTCCCACATTGGGTTTCCACGTTATATTTGGTGTCTCTCTCTATCTTGCGTGGTGTTTATTGTTTGAGTTTTATTGTATATCTTGAATGTTTGATTAAGTGAAATTTGGTGAAGGAAAAGATTTATAATATATATGATATACTGATAACCCCGCCTCTCAGTATATCTCGTGCTTAACAATTAGTATCAGAGCAGGTTCCTTTTTGAAAAGTTTTACTGCTTGAAGGTAGATCGGGAAAGCATGATGGATGGGTCACAGGAAGGATTTTATACAAATAAGGCACCTTTGTTTGATGGGATGAATTATACTTTTTGGAGCATGAGAATGAAGGTTTATTTGATGGCCCTTGGATTTGACATATGGAAAGCAGTGGTGGAGGAATATGAAGAGCCACAGACATTTGTAATTACTCCAACAGAAAAGAAGGCAAGTGAATGTAATGCTAAAGCTTTACATTCTATTTTATGTGGTTTATGTGAATCTGAATTTGTTAAAGTTATGCAATATAAATCTGCTCATGAAACTTGGATAAAAATTGAGAGTGATGGAAAGGTTCAATAAGCTAAGCTGCAGACTTTTAGAAGGTAGTTTGAAAATTTGAAGATGGAAGAAGAAGATATAACAAGTTATCTTTTGCAGGTTGATCAAATCATAAATCAAATTCAAGGTCTTGGAGAAACATTGGATGAATCAATGGTGGTGCAAAAGGTTTTGAGATCTCTACCAATGAGATATGATGTAAAGGTTTCAGCAATCGAGGAGATGAACAATTTAGCCAAGCTAAAGATGGATGAGCTTCATGGTATTCTCACGACTTATGAGATGTGGATAGAACAAGATAAACCCTTAAAGATAGAAGCAGCTTTCAAGACATCAAAGAAGGAGAAAGCTAAGATTCAAGAATTAAGTGATAGTTCCAGTGATGATGAAGATGACAATGGAGCACTTTTCATTTGCAAGCCAAAAAGAGGAACAAGTAAATATCAAGGAAAATTACCTTTTAAATGTTTTAATTGTGGAAATATTGGACATTTTTCAGCTAGATGCTCAGATAAGGTTAATGATAATAAAGAAGAAAAGCCTACATACAAGAAGAATTTCAAAGGCAAATCTAAGAAGGGATTCGAGAAGAAGAGCCTATATTCTAAGGATCCTAGCTCAGGGAAAGATAGTGGAGTCAACAATTCAGAAGAAGAAGAGATTCTATTCATGGCCATACATAAAGATGATCAAGAAGAAGAAGAGGATGAAGCTGAAGTGAATATGGAAGGAGAGCTCATTTGTGCCTTAGAAGAGTTAGAAGCTATTTAAAAGAAGAATCGAATATTAAAGCGCCACATCGAGAAAAATGAACAAGAGTCAAAGGAAAAGATTGAAGATCTACAGGCACACTTTGAAGAAGCCAAGAAGAATGAAGAAGACCTCACATCACAGTTGGAAATAGCAAGAAAAGAATGTCAAAGGTATGTTATTGAAACTACCTCTTGAAAAGAAGATATTAAGAAAGTAGTCAGTGATTCAAAATTTGAAGATAACACTAACATGTTGAATAAGATATTGGAAAGTCAAAAAGCAAATTCAGATAAGATAGGGATTAGATTTGAAAAGAAAAAGAGCTATGCTGAAGCTCTTACAAAAGAGGAAACAAAAAGGGGAGAAGTGAAAAATACAGAGGACATTTCAAATAGAGAAGGCTGGAGAGAACAAAGCTACAAAAGACAATCAGGTCAGAGATATATAGACAGGTTTTATTTTTATGGCTATTGTTTTTATTGTAATAGATATGGTCACAAGAAATTAGAATGTAGAAAAAGAGCTAACAATTTTAGAAATAAGGAGAAGGAAAGTCAAGGAGAGTCAAGTAGAAGCCACAACTCTTTTGCTCCTTTATCAAGCTTTGATGAAGAGACCATGGTATGCTACAAGTGCACCAACTTCAGACACATATCTCAGTATTGTAGAAGTGTGTTTGAGTCAATCAAGAAGGATAAGAGTTTTAAAGCTTCATTCATCAAGAAGAAGGCTCATATATGTTCATGGCTGAAGAAGCAACTTGAAGATTCTATGATGGTTCAGACAGCTCTGCATATAAGAGGTAAAGATCAATTATGGTTAATTGATAGTAGATGTTTAAGGCATATGATAGGTGTTGGAAATATTGTCATTGATGTCAAAGGTTTAGTATTATTGGTGATAAAGGCCCCATTGCATTTAATGTTGTTTATCTTGGCTAAAATGAGTTAATATTTATTTAATATTAATGAATATATTTTTGGTTGCATATGAGACAAAATAAGGGCCCATGGAGAAGTCGAAGAGTCACGGGATAAAGACAAAAGAAGGATGGGATGCATTTTCCCATGAAGAGTCATCTTGGGGAATACCAAGAGTCACCAAGTGAAGACAAAAGAGTAAAGGGCAAATTTCTCATGAATGGACACTTTGAGGAATATGAAAAGTCACCAAAGATAAGGACAAAAGTGGGAAAGACGTTTTTGGTCATGAAGGGTCACCACATGACTTTTCAAATGCTTGGATAGAAGGGTCATCCAAAATTGGCGCCATTTTCCATGAGAATTGAAAGGTCACAAAGGGGGAAGGCCAAAGGTCATTTGGAATGCTATAAATAAAAGCTTGAGAATCCATTTGTAATATGAGAGTGAGAGGTTGATTTGATATTGTGATATCTAGCTTAAAAGAGCAATTGTGGGAGATGAATATGATTTGTATTTGTTATATCTAGCTTAGAAGAGCAAAGGTGAGAGAGAGGAAAGAGATGTTGTATTGATCTATCATTTGTTGAGATAGAAACATTGAGAGATAAGTGTGTGGTATACACAAAGGGGTTGGTGCTCCTGTGGGTTGGTGCTCAGCAAAGGGGTTGGTGCTCCTATGGGTTGGTGCTCACGAATAGGTGCTGGGTTGGTGCTCGGCAAAGGGGTTTGAAGCTCCTGTGGGTTGGTTCTCATGAATTATAGTTGAGGTTTGTACTTGGCAAAGGGGCATGGTGCTCCTGTGGGTTTGTTCTCATGAATATATTTGATATTGATTCTCTGTGGTTTTTCCCACATTGGGTTTCCACGTTATATCTGGTGTCTCTCTTTGTCTTGTGTGATGTTTATTGTTTGAGTTTCATTGCATATCTTGAATGTTTGTTTAAGTGGAATTTGATAAAAGAAAAGTTTTATAAGATATATAATGTACTGATTCACCTCCCCTCTTAGTATATTCCGTGCTTAATAATTGGTATCAGAGCAGGTTCCTTTTTTTTGAAAAGTTTTATAGCTTGAAGGTAGATCGGGAAAAGCACGATGGCTGGGTCACAAGAAGGATTTTCTACAAATAAGGCATCTTTGTTTGATGGAACGAATTATGCTTTTTGGAGCATGAGAATGAAGGTTTATTTGATGGTCCTTATATTTGACATATGGAAATCAGTGGTGGAGGAATATGAAGAGCCACAGACATCTACAATTACTCCAATAGAAAAGAAGGCAAGTGAATGTAATGCTAAAGCTTTAAATGATATTTTATGTGGGTTATGTGAATCTAAATTTGTTAAAGTTATGCAATGTAAATCTGCTCATGAAACTTGGGTAAAACTTGAGAATATTTACAAAGGTGATGAAAAGGTTCAATAAGCTAAGTTGCAGACTTTTAGAAGGCAGTTTGAAAGTTTGAAGATGGAAGAAGAAGAAGATATAACAAGTTATCTCTTGCGATTTGATCAGATAGTAAATCAGATTCAAGGTCTTAGAGAAACATTAGAAGAGTCAACGGTGGTGCAAAAGGTTTTGAGATCTCTACCAATGAGATAAGATGCAAAGGTTTTGGCAATTGAAGAAATGAAGAATTTAGCCAAGCTAAAGATGGATGAGCTTCATGGTATTCTCACGGCATATGAGATGCGGACAGAAAAAGATAAACCCTCAAAGAGAGAAGTGGCTTTCAAGACATCAAAGAAGGAGAAAGCTAAGATTCAAGAATCAAGTGATAGTTCCAGTGACGATGAAGATGACAACAAAGCACTTTTCATTTGTAGGCTGAAAAGAGGAATAGTTAAATATCAAGGAAAATTACCTTTTAAATGTTTTAATTATGGAAAGATTGGACATTTTTCAGCTAGATGTGCAGATAAGGTTAAAGATGATGAAGAAGAAAAGCCTACATACAAGAAGAATTTCAAAGGCAAATCCAAGAAGGGATTCGAGAAGAAGATCCTGTATTCTAAGGATCTTAGCTCAGTTGAAGATAGTGGAGTCAGCAATTTAGAAGAAGAGATTCTATTCATGGCCATACATGATGATGATCAAGAAGAAGAAGAAGAGGAAGCTGAAGTAGATATGGAAGGAGAACTCAATTGTGCCCTAGAAGAGTTAGAAGCTATTCAGAAGAAGAATCGAAGGTTAAAGTGCCATATCAAAAAGAATGAACAAGAGTCAAAGGAAATGATTGAAGATCTACAAGCACACTTTGAAGAAGCCAAAAAGAATGAAGAATATCTCAAAGCATAGTTGTAAATAGCAAGAAAAGACTGTGAAAGGTATGTTATTGAAATTGCCTCTTTAAAAGAAGATATTAAGAAAGCAGTCAGTGATAAAGTAATCAGTGATTCAAAATTTGAAGATATCACTAACATGCTGAATAAGATATTGGAAAGTCAAAAAGCATATTCAGATAAGACAGGGATCGGTTTTGAAAAGAAAAAGAGCTATGCTGAAGCTCTGACACAAGAGGAAACAGAAAGGGGAGAAGTGGAGAATACATAGGACATTCCAAACAGAGAACGCTGGAAGGAACAAAGCTATAAAAGGCAATCAGGTCAGAGATATACATACATGTCTTATTTTTATGGCTATTATTTTAATGGATATGGTCACAAGAAAGTAGAATGTAGAAAAAGAGTTAACAATTTCAGAAATAAGGAGAAGGTAAGTCAAGTAGAGTCAATCAGAAGCCACAACTCTTTTGCTCCTCTATCAAGCTTTGATGAAGAGACCATAGTGTGCTACAAGTGCAATAACTTCGGACACATAGCTTGGTATTGCAGAAGCATGTTCGAGTCAGTCAAGAAGGATCAAAGGTTTAAAGCTCCATTAATCAAGAAGAATTAGAGTGTCAAAGATCCATTCATCAGGGAGAAGGTTTAGACTGTACATGGTAGAAGAAACAACATGAAGATTCTATGATGGTGCAGACAGCTCTGCATGTGTGAGGTAAAGATCAGCCATGGTTAATTGATAGCGGATGTTCGAGGCATATGACAGGAGATAAAAGTAAGTTCATTTCTCTAAAGAAGATTAATGGTGGTACAGTGAAGTTCAGAGATAAAACCACTACCAAGATAGCTGAAAAAGGTACTTTGAGTTTGGATTATGGTAGAACTAAGACTAAAAATGTTTTGTATGTAAAAGGTCTTAAGCATAATCTGTTGAGTGTTAGTCAAACTTGTGATCAAGGATACACATTAAGGTTTCATGCTGAAGGTTGTGAGATTAGAAGAAAAGATTCAAATGAGTTGATTGTAGATGCTCAAAGGACAGGGAAAAATGTGTATGTATTGTCAGATATCTTCTCAAAGGCACGATCAAAGGATACATTCAAAGATCGGCGAGAGGAGTTGGGAGTAATTTCTATTACTTCCTGCCATTGATGTTCAGCATCGAGTGAGGGGGAGCTAAGTGTTAGCTCTAGGTAGGCACTTTGCGATTGATGTCAAAGGGGGAGAATAATAGGTATAGGTATAGGTGTAAGAAATAGGTACAAGGAATAGGTACAGGTTGCTACAATAAGGGGGAGTTACTGTATGTTTTCAGATGATGGTATGTGCAGGTGACAGGATGTGGCAGTTTCAAGATTGAGGTTGCCATCAATGACAAAGGGGGAGATTGTTGGAAATATTGTCATTGATGTCAAAGGTTTAGTATTATTGGTGATAAAGGCCCCATTACATTTAATGTTGTTTATCTTGGCTAATATGAGTTAATATATATTTAATATTAATGAATATATTTTTGGTTGCATATGAGACAAAATAAGGGCCCATGGAGAAGTCAAAGAGTCACGGGATGAAGACAAAAGAAGGATGGGATGCATTTTCCCATGAAGAGTCATCTTGGGGAATACCAAGAGTCACTAAGTGAAGACAAAAGAGTAAAGGGTGAATTTATCATGAAGGGACACTTTGAGGAATACGAAAAGTCACCAAAGATAAGGACAAAAGTGGGAAAGACATTTTTGGTCATGAAGGGTCACCACATGACTTTTCAAATGCTTGGATATGAAGGGTCATCCAAGATTGGCGCCATTTTCTATGAGAATTGAAAGGTCACAAAGGGGGAAGGCCAAAGGTCATTTGGAAAGCTATAAATAAAGGCTTGAGAAGCCATTTGTAATATGAGAGTGAGAGGTTGATTTGATATTGTGATATCTAGCTTAGAAGAGCAATTGTGGGAGATGAATATGATTTGTATTTGTTATATCTAGCTTAGAAGATCAAAGGTGAGAGAGAGGAAGGAGATGTTGTATTGATCTATCATTTGTTGAGATAGCAACATTGAGAGATAGGTGTGTGGTATACACAAAGGGGTTGGTGCTCCTGTGGGTTGGTGCTCATGAATTGTTGCTGAGTTGGTGCTTGGAAAAGGGGTTGGTGCTCTTATGGGTTGGTGCTCATGAATTATTATTGGGTTGGTGCTCGGTAAAGGGGTTGGTGCTCTTGTGGGTTGGTTCTCACGAATAGGTGTTGGGTTGGTGCTTGGCAAAGGGGTTTGAAGCTCCTATGGGTTGGTGCTCATGAATTGTAGCTGAGGTTTGTACTTGGCAAAGGGGTATGGTGCTCCTGTGGGTTTGTTCTCACAAATATATTTGAGATTGATTCTCTGTGGTTTTTCCCACATTGGGTTTCCATGTTATATCTAGTGTCTCTCTCTGTCTTGTGTGATGTTTATTGTTTGAGTTTTATTGCATATCTTGAATGTTTGTTTAAGTGGAATTTGATAAAGGAAAAGTTTTATAAGATATATAATATAATGATTCACCCCCCCTCTCAGTATATTTCATGCTCAACAATAGGTGATAAAAGTAAGTTCACAACTCTAAAGAAGATCAATGGTGGTACAGTGAGATTTAGAGACAAAGCCACTGCCAGGATAGCCAGAAAAGGTACTTTAAGTTTGGATTATGGTAGAAATAAGACTATGAATGTTTTATATGTAAAAGGTCTTAAGCATAATTTGTTGAGTGTTAGTCAAATATGTGATCAAGGATACACATTAAAGTTTCATAAAGAAGGTTGTGAGATTAGAAGAAAATATTCAAATGAGTTGATTGCAGATGCTCAAAGGACAGGGAACAATGTATATGTTTTATTAGATATCTTCTCAAAGGCATGATCAAAGGATACATTCAAATATCAGCAAGAGGAGTTGGGAGTAATTTCTATTACTTCCTGCCATTGATGTTCAACATTAGTTGAGGGGGAGCTAAGTGTTATCTCCAGGTAGGCCCTTTGCCATTGATGTCAAAGGGGGAGAATAATAGGTATAGGTATAGGTGCAAAAAATAGGTACAGGGAATAGGTATAGGTTGCTACAGTAAGGGGGAGTTACTGTATGTTTTTAGATGACAATATATGCAGGTGACAGGATGTGGCAGTTTTAGGATTGAGGTTGCCATCAATGACAAAGGAGGAGATTGTTGGAAATATTGTCATTGATGTCAAAGGTTTAACATTATTGGTGATAAAGGCCCCATTGCATTTAATGTTGTTTGTAATATATATATCTTGGATAATATAAGTTAATATTTATTTAATATTAACGAATATATTTTTGGTTACATATGTGACAAAAGAAGGGCCCATGGAGAAGTCAAAGAGCCATGGGATAAAGAAAAAAGAAGGATGGGACACATTTTCCCATGAAGAGTCATCTTGGGGAATTCCAAGAGTCACCAAGTGAAGACAAAAGAGGAAGGGCACAATTTCTCATGAAGAAACACTTTAAGGAATATGAAAAGTCACCAAGATGAGGACAAAAGAGGGAAGGACATTTTTTATCATGAAGGGTCACCACATGACTTTTCAAAGGCTTGAATATGAAGGGTCATACAAGTTTGGCACCATTTTCCATGAAGATTGAAGGGTCACAAAGGGGGAAGGCCAAAGGTCATTTGGAAAGCTATAAATAAAGGCTTCAGAAGCCATTTGTAATTATGAGAGATAGAGGTTGATTTGATATTGTAATATCTAGCTTAGAAGAGAAATTGTGAGAGATGAATATGATTTGTATTTGTTATATCTAGCTTAGAAGAGCAAAAGTGAGAGAGAGGAAAGAGATGTTGTATTGATCTATCATTTGTTGAGATAGCAACATTAAGAGATAGGTGTGTGGTATACACAAAGGGGTTGGTGCTCCTGTGGGTTGGTGCTCACAAATAGTAGCTGGGTTGGTGCTCGGCAAAGGGGTATGGTGCTCCTGAAAGTTTGGCTTGTGAATATTGTTTGGGTTGGTACTTATTCATATACTTGAGATTGTTCTCCGTGGTTTTTCCCACATTAAGTTTCCATGTTATATCTGGTGTCTCTCTCTATCTTGTGTGGTGTTTATTATTTGAGTTTTGCTGCATATCTTAAATGTTTGATTAAGTGAAATTTGGTTAAAGAAAAGATTTATAAGATATATGATATACTGATTCACCCCCCCTCTCAGTATATCTCATGCTTAACACTTCTTTCTCCACCTATTCTTATTCTTCCTAAAGAAGACCAACCCTTTTAGCTTTATATATCCACCACGACCATTCCTTAAGAACAATATTCACTCATCGTGATGAACAGAACAAAGAGTAAGCCATCTCCTACATTAGCTACACACTTATAGAATATAAGACTCAATATACTCATCCCAAGAAAATTTGCCTCACCTTAGTCTTTGTGGCCTCCAAGCTTTGTCATTACATTCTTAATCATAAAACCTATGTCATCACTAACATTGACCCACTCAAATACATGCAGTCTAAACCATACTAAAACTAGCGTATGGCTAAGTGGCTAATGCTCCTAGCTGAATTTGATCTTGAGTTCCTTAAGCAAAAATCCATTAAAGGGCAAGTGATTGTTGATTAATTAGTTGAAGATCCTCTACTAGACAATCAACCACTTCCTCTTGCCTTTCTAGACGAGTCCATTGTAACTCTTTCTTAGGAAGAACCCACTTACCAAATGACCATGTTTTTTGATGGCTCTAAATGCCAACACGGTGGGGGTGCTAGACTTATTCTCATTCCCCTAAATGGTGAACCTCTTCCCCTTTCCTTTAAAATTGATTTCAAATACACCAATAATGTGGTTGAGTACAAATCCCTAGTCATAGGTCTCCAAATTACTTTAGCCTTAGGCGTCAAAATAATCAACATCTTTAGCGATTCGTAGCTTGTGATCAACTAGGTCAATGGATATTATCAATGTAAAAATGATGTCCTATTAAAGTATAAATAACTCATAGATGTACTCTTAGCATCATTTGATCATTACCTTATCTAATCAATTTCTTGATCTACCAACAAATTCATGGATACAATGGCTTCTATTGCTTCCCAAATCCCATCTCAACTTGTTGAGTCCAAACTATTTATCGCCAATCATAAATTTATCACACCTTCATATATCAGTTCTGAGCTTCCCACCATTTTTAGTGTGGAATCATCTTCTTCTGACGTTTAGTATGACCAAACTTTTAACTACCTTAACCTTGACATTATTCCTCCCAACCTTTCGAAGAATGCTCGAAGAGCTTTTGTTCAGAGTACCTCTCATTACACCATACTAGAGGGAATCCTTTAAAAACATGGATTTGATGGTATCCTTCTCTATTACCTTCACAGTCATGAATCTTCCCACACTATCAAGGAAATACATGACATAATTTGTGGGGGACATTTTAGTGGCCTAGCCATCGCTAAATGTATCCTTCACCTTAGCTATTATTGGCCCACCCTCAATCAAGATTGTTGTGATTATGTAAAGAAGTGTGTCAAATGTACAACATGCACCAACCCATGGTATTTGAGTATCCAAAGACTATTGGCCCTTCTCATAATGGGGTCTCGATCTTATTGGGAAAATCAATCCTCATTTTTCATAATGACATCAATATATCATTACCGCCACAACATATTTCACCAAATGGGTAGAAGCCATCCCTCTTTTCTCAACCAAAGTTGAAAAGATTTTTGATTTCATCACTCACCACATCATCTTCCAATTCATTGTTTCCCATAATATCATCACTACCAATGGTAAACATTTCAAGAACAAGTAAGTCCAAGGGCTTTGTGATACTTTTGGGATTAAGTTAAGCTTTTCCTCACCCTATCATCCCCAAGAAAATGGATAGGTAGAAGCCTCTAACAAAATTCTCAACATAATGTTGACCAAAGTAGTAGGTGATTCAGGTCAGTATTGGCATCTACACATCCCTTTCACTTTATGGGCCTATCACACTAGCATTCAAACCTCTACAGGTACTACCTCTTTCTCTCTCATCTTTGGAGCCGAGGCAGTCTTACCTCTTGAATTTTAGATCCCTTCTCTTTGCATATCTTTGCATGAGATCATTTTTGAGAGTGATTATCATTAGGAATGTCTCACACATCTTGAACTATTTGATGAACATTGCCTCACAGCCCTTAATCATCTTTGTGTCTATCAATAATGAATCAAGCGTGCATACAACAAACACTTGAAAGAACATGAATTAAATATTAGAGACCTCATCCTTAAGGAAAACTAATATGTAACTAATATGGATAAAATCAAAAAAGGTAAGTTTACTTTTAATTGGCTTGGACCCTACATCATAACCCATAAGTATGGATCCTGTGCTTATCATTTATCTTCTCTCAAAGTCAAACCAGAACCTAAGCCTTTCAATGCTTCGCATATACATCCTTTATATTGTTAAAGAAGGGTTACATCCACCTTTGTGTCTAAATTAAGCTCATCCTTTGGTCTACAAAATTTTCACTTTCCTTATGCCTTCACCTTATTCATCTTGGGAATAATTGATTCCAATATAGGATCATGTGATTATCCATCATAATTATAGCCTCATCCTAAGCATGGATACCATGGCTCTATCCATGGCATGGTTCTCATGGATACTTTTCATCTCTAATCAGATGGAATCCCATATCAGTTGTTCTTCAAACCACTTTCCCTCATATATCATCAACCTTTTGTGTTAAAAGTATTGCCTCCATAAAGGTAGACCTCTAAACCTAAAAAGACTTGTCCATGTCTAAACCTAGCATTTAAAATCAATTTAGGATACTAAAATCTCATTTGGGTCCATATCTCTGGCATTACAGACCACTCATTTGAAGGATGACTACCCAACAATTACATATTGCTTAAAACGTAGAATTCTCCCTTGAAGGATAGCTACAACATACAAAAAAATTGAAATTTAGATCACTCCCTTGAAGGATGACTAAGTCAAATTTGTTAAAGTAATCATTTGAAGCTTCCCACATCGATCAACTTCACCCCTTTTATCAAAACTAACAAAAGATGAAAAGGGGAGGTCTATATCAAAAATCAAAGCAAGTTATTCCAAAAGGGCTGCAATCAGCTCTTTCATATATATTTAGTAAACTTCCCACATCGATCAGTCTATACTTTGTATTAAGACATAGACTTGCCTATTATGATTCTTAAGTCACCTATAATAGGGGCAAACTAACCCATGTCAGGGTAATGTATCACCCATTTCCCTTCAAAATTACTTATCACCTGCTTTCCCCTTTATACCCTCTAAAAACTAAGGGATTTTGAGCTTACTTGACACAATGTGATCAAAATACCATCTTTTCACTCAAAGCATGCTAATGTGATGTGTTCAAAAGGATTATTTTCATTAATCCAAATATGACTTCGGTTTCATTAGGCCCTTGTCAATAAACACATCATGCCTTTTTCTTACCCTCCATTCATTAGTTCATGTGGACATATGTCTCATGATTCTCCTATCTTTTATACTTTTTTTGTTTCAACGACACCTACTTTATGTGCTTTCATTATATCTATATCATAAACATTCAAAACATCATTTTCATCACAACACTAATCCATATGCCTCACAACATTATAAGCCGTATCCCATCTATGCACCCAAATATCATACATATCATAAACCACATCATCCAAATAAATAATCAAAGCCATCCTATCTATCTTCATGAAAAAACACATCATCCCTCATATATACACAAAACATTACCTAAAACTATCAACATATCAAATTCAAATGTCTAAACACAAAACACATTTTCATTCCTTCATCTCAAAACATCATACCTATCACAACACAAGACAAAACATATTGTCTATCCTCATGTATACACATCTCATCTCATAAAGAATGGGGCATGGGCATCCTGCCATTCATAAATCTAAAAACACACATCGTACACATTCATAAATATCAAAACTCACAAGCTAATCATAATCCACATATCCATAATCCTATCCATAACTCACATCATGTCAACAAAACCACATAAACCATGTCAAATACATCAAAAACAATTATCCCTATGCCACATCATAACTATGAACTAATAACAATGTCATATCTATAAACAATGTCATCATTTTTTTTACTATCAACATCTATACATCAAATAGTCTATCTAAAACATAAAGTCACCATAATCGTATATACATAAAATCATCTATCTCATATCTATAATCACATCATGAACCATATCATTATATGATCAAATTCACATCTTTGATCATACATATATCATATCCATCCAATGAATAAAGAATATACATCTATGAGCAACATTGCTCATAGCATAATCAAATCAATCATCACATATCTACAATCATACATACTTAAGCTCATGTCATCATTTATAAAACAACATCATCAAACCATCACATGAACTAAATTTGAATAACAAAAATCAATCTACATATCCTCTCATGAGCAAAAATTTGCATATAATCATCATCAGAATACATCAATACATAATCAAATACACATAATAAACATTTATAAACATTAAAACATAATCATAATGTCATATGTCAACATGTCATCAATATAATCAAATGTCAACAATATAATCAACATAATCGACATATAATCATCATATACACAATAAGGCAATACATGTCATAATGTATCCATATTTGTCTCACTCATATACATTTCACATCATCAGCACGTAGGCTAGAATCAAAATAATGTACATCAATGTCTACAAAACTAAACAAGTCAAGCCCCTGGGGCATCGGAACTATTACCACCTATACCAGTACTATTGGCCCCATTTGCACCTATACCTACAGTACCATCTGGTGGTGGTCCCCCTGATATCCCTACCTACCCTGCTATCAAGGCCCACTATTTTAGAGTAGATATAGCTGGACCCCCTTATAAGTTGGCCCTGTACTCTCCACATCTCATCTTTAATGGCAACTACACCAGTATTTTCACCTCATAATATCTTATCTCCTCAATGGTGGCTAAGTACCATGTCCTTGAAACTATGTCAAGTGGTCCTCGTATTGATGTTGTAGCCAATCTTGGCCTCTATCTTAGTGAATCTCCAATGCTTTCCTGATCTCAGTCTCTAGTCAAGGTGGCCACTTGACCCTGTAATGTGGCCACCTATCCCTATAAGTCAATAATATGGGCCTGTGTCACTACCAGTGTCATTGCCACCTATCCCTATAAGTCAATAATATGGGCCTGTGTCACTACCAGTGTCATTGCCACCTATCCATCCTATGTTAGTGCCCCCATAGGATCCACATCCATGGGATACTATCCCTCATCACCCCATCCAAAATTGGTTGATGCATATCTAACTTGATACCACACTACATTCCCATCTACAACCCTTGCATCATCAATTATTGCTCTACTTGGTAGCTCCTCATAGTCTAGTACAACATCTTATGGTTATGGCTCTAGGATCTATAAATTGACATCCTCCTTCCTATATCTAGGGGCATCTGATGAGATCTCCTACATCAATTCAAACTATATCCACACTCACTCAAATAGGATAAGCTCTATTTCCCCATCCTATCTCTCATAAATCTAATGCCAGCTATGTGGGGATAATGTGTGGTTGTTGTACATGAGTCACATAGGCCAACCTATATACAACCTCTATTTATGTCACTAGCTACCACACCCTCCAAGGCATCTTAGAACCACTAAATATCTTGACCACCACCACTATAACCTATCAATGCATCATCACCTCTCCATCTCATGAAACCAACTAGAAATGGCTCCTAGCTAAATCCATCCCAAGGTACCCCCATGGGTCTCAATACCTTAATGTGCTCATATGACCAATAATGGAGCATAAAATTAATGCTAATCGCATATCACTTACATGCTCTAAAAGTCCATAGCTCTTTATAGATCTAAATTAATAGTACTCAGGTCCACCCCGCCCACACAATCCACCAATCAATCAACTCCACCCCTAAAAGCTCACCCACAACATGACAAAATGCATAAATCACCTAGAGCACAACATGCCAAAATTCAAATGGTAAAAATGAAATTGTGTTTTAATTTTTACCTTTTAGCTTTTAGGGTTTCTTCCTAACCAACGATGAAATATCCCCTATTTCCCTTTAAATTCAGAAATTGAATATTTTGGATTGCTTTTATGTATTTTACCCTATTTGATGTTTTAGCATGAATAAAGATGTGATTTTGGAGATAAATTCAAATGAATAAATAAACTGCAGTATAAAGTTTCAACTGGCTAATCAATGAACTTATTATTCTTTTGGATAATTACAATATCAAGCCTCTATCATGCAAATAAAAATAACACAAATATGGTCAATAAGCTCGATAAGCTCGATATGAATGACTGTTGAAACCCCATATTTGATCAATAAGCTCGATATGAATTCCGTCACGAATCTACCCCTGAAAAGAGCTAGGTTTTCATCCAACTCTTCTCCAATCTGCTGAAGGTTTTCATCCTCAGAGATTTAGCCGAATCAGAGATTCAAGCTTCACAATAATGCATCAGAATTTTTAAGCAACAAAAGATGAAAATTGGTTTGCCCTCAACTTCTTTTAAAGGCTCCCAGGAATCTTCTAGAAGAAGCCAACTTATTTAATATTTTATTTCCATATTAATTAAAATTAATTAATTAAAGTCATCCTTTTCAAGTAATATTAATTTTTGGACAACTTAAATTAATTAAATTAATTAAATCACTTTATCATAAATTTGGGGACATTACAGTCCTCCCTTCCTGGAGATTGCTTGTCCTCAAGCAATTCGCCCCTGATACCCAACACCAACTTCCAGGATCCCATATCATTCTAAAAAATTTGCAAACTCTACTATCTGAAACACTATGCTGCAAAATATCTGTGAATAAATTATCCTTATTTCTCCTAGAGAGTAGTGTGATAATTCTCAATATGTAATTAACAAACTCACCATCACATACCTTAGTCTTCGCAAAAGATCGCTGCGCTACTCTGATTATCATGCTCTCCAAATCCCCATAAGATGATGACTCATAATTGGGAGTGAAAATGTCATGCAACAAATAGAATCATTTACCTCATCACCCATAAAATGAGTTTCCATCCTGCGAGATGATACCTCCTTAGGTCTTCCATCTAGCGCTGCCCTCAAGATAGTCTTCTTTCCCCCAGAAAGGAACTCTAACTACATACGATGGTGATCAATAATGTAACACCCAATACCCTGTAACCACTGCATGCCCAAGACCACATCATAATCCTCTAAAGGAAGCACATAAAAATCATCGGTCAGAGTGTAATCCCCCATCTGAATACTAAGCTGTGAAATCTGTTTGGTACAACCCAAAACTGCACCATCTGCCACCTTTACTCCAAAACCACCAAACTTCTCATACTGTAATCCACACCTTTCCACTAACTTCTGGTCAATAAAGTTATGTGTAGCACCTGTGTCTACCAAGCTCATGACCCACTTGCCCTTAAGTGTACCTTTCAACCAAAAGGCATGAAAGTTAGGATAACTGGAGAGGGTAGCCATAATTACTTTGGCTGACGCCAAAGGCTCAGGGGTGTCTAACTCCAACTGTGTCTAAACCTGCTCAACATCTTCTGTATTATCCTCAATATCAGTATCAGGAACCTCCTCATCCCCTAACTCAGAAGTCACCTCAATCAAATGAACCTTTCCTTTACCCATGCAACGGTGTCCTGGTTCCCATGGTCTTTGCAGGAAAAACATAACTTTTTCCTCCTCAAGTCATTCCTCATCTCCTGATTCATCCAAGGGTTTATAAAAGATGACCCTTCTTTATTTTGTGGCATGTTGGCCTTCTGTGTAGGCCGAGAGTCCGTGACTGGTTTCTTATCGACCTGATAAGAAGTGGGAACAATATCCAGTCTCAATGTCACATCAATGGCCTCCTTAAGAGTGGCTGGTTGGAAAGCACGTACTAGACCCTTAAGTCTATCCTGTAATCCCTCAATAAATAACATCACACTACACCTCTGGGGCATATTAGGTACCATAACTACAATACGCTGAAACTCATTAACATATGCTTCTGCCTGTCCAGTCTGTCTAAGATGTGCCAACTCCCTATAGTAGAGTTCTGTGTCCTTACGATCAAACTGAGTAATGAGTCATTCAGTGAACTCTGCATAGGAATGAATTAAGGCATGATCCTGGGTGACCAATCCATGATGCCACCAATCGTAGGCAACCCCATCTAAATGTAAGACATCAAATTGAATAGCCTCACACTCAAGCATGGGTCTCAAGGATAGATATATGTCCAGCTTGTGCACCCAAACACGTGCACTCGTACTACCCATACCATCATATGTAGCCAACGTGATCTTCCCAGTAGCTTGATTGAGGTCATCATTCTATTGCTGAGGTGGTCTATGACCACGATCTCCTTTGAATCTAGCTGTGTCTCTATGCTGCACACAATACTGGGGAAGAGGGAAAACATCCCTAACCTCTGGGGGTAAAGCTCTCCACTCTGTTGTGGCTACCAGAACAGACTCTTGGAATCTAATCTCTGGTGGCTCCACCTATGCTGGTTGTTCACCTGGTACAAACTATGAAAGTAATGGTCTATTTGGAGTAGGTGTATGATGGCGATTTCACCTGGAGGAATGACGGGAGCTCCCAACTGAAGAATGGGACTGATGGCTATGCTGAATGGACTGATGGCTATGATGACTACCTGTCACTGAAATTGATCTATTCCTCCTGCCTCTATGTCTATCCACCTCCAAACATTCTATGGTATCTTGTAATCGGTCTAAAGCCTGAACAATCCTGGGCTGAGTAGTGATGAGAGCCCTCATCATCTCTCTCTCTACCTCATCCTAATTTATTCGAGCATCCCCCTATTCTTCTGCCATGATAGGTTCCTATTCTATACCCAACTCATGCTCGTACTGAGCTCTTCTACGTGTAAAGTATCTATGGGTTATATCAAATCTTCCCGAATGCATAGAAATAAAATATATTCACCCCTATAGGATGGCAAGATGCTTGGCTCTGATACCACTGAAATATCCCCTATTTCCCTTTAAATTTAGAAACTAAATATTTTGGATTGATTTTCTGTATTTTACCCTATTTGATGTTTTAGCATGAATAAAGATGTGATTTTGGAGATAAATTCAAATGAATAAATAAATCACAGTATAAAGTTTCAACTGGCTAATCAATGAACTTATTATTCTTCTAGACAATTACAATATCAAGCCTCTATCATGTAAATAAAAATAACACAAATATGGTCTCAAAAACCTAATTTTTCCACAAACTAGAAATAAACCCTGGATCTACGTGGATCTGGTCGCTGTGTCAAAAACACGATCACCGACGTCGATTATACTGCCATCATCGATCAATAGACTACTGTCATCGGTCGATGTCAGTTGACCACTCTACTGATGTCAGTCTTTAGTCGACCGATGTCAGTCTCTGCACTACCCTGTGGCCTGCAACTGTGAACGGTGCCCTTCTTCAATCTATGATTCGGCTGGTACGGCTTGGTATTGATCTGTGTGGATTCTGTATAATGGAAAAATATAGTATAGCACGGCCTATATGCTGGGCCCCTGATTTGAAGATTTATATTTTTCTAAATCAAAAACTAATGAAATAAATACCTAGAAACCTCTATATTTTGTGCTTTCCAGCCACTGATTTATCGAAGCGAATGACTGTTGAAACCCCAGATCTGATCAATAAGATCGATATGAATTCTGTCACAAATCCACCCCTAAAAAGAGCTAGGTTTTCATCCAACTCTTCTCCAATCTGCTGAAGGTTTTCATCCTCAGAGATTTAGCCGAATCAGAGATTCAAGCTTCACAATAATGCATCAAAATTTTTAAGCAACAAAAGATGAAAATTGCTTTGCCCTCAACTTCTTTTAAAGGCACCCAGGAATCTTCTAGAAGAAGCCAACTTATTTAATATTTTATTTCCATATTAATTAAAATTAATTAATTAAAGTCATCCTTTTCAAGTAATATTAATTTTTCGACAACTTAAATTAATTAAATCACTTTATCATAAATTTAGGGACATTACAAACGATGATCAGGGTGATCATCGATGGTTGACCCAAAGGAAAACCCTAATCATTGATGGTTAGGATCCCCCTCCTTTTCAAAATTTTCTAGTGTACCCTACCTTGGTGATAACCTTTTGAGAGATCACTTACTCTTCACTAAACCAACATTAGAGCTATCAAAGATTACCCTTCTCCAACTAACCCATCTAACCATGTCCACCTCGATGTTGGCAAATATAACCTAAACATTCACATGTTATGCGATGACCTTGACTTGATCTTTTTGACTACAGTGACCAACCTTATCAAGTTAAACTTTTGAACTTCATATTACCTCATGCATGACCAAACCATTTATGTTATTACATGGGAGTACTTGCTACCTCAAATACCTACACATAACATTGACCCTGTCTAGATGACTTGATAGGCATGACCTGATCAGTTATGACCAATGCTATAGATCAATTCTCCTATCATATGTCTCCCTAAAACCCAACCTTATTTTTATCAACATTGGCAACTTTCATCTCTATGCGATCTTGATTATCACATTAAGCTATATTTTGTGTGCATGTTTGCATTTCAAATGCCCAACCCAATTTTGTGCCACCCACCTTATGGCTACTCATCTACCATTTATCAAAACCTGACTTGATTTCATTTTCCCTCCATCAGCTATTGGTTTGAGGGGGAATACCTCCTCCCATACTTAGGGCAATCAGACCATGACCAACAATCCATTCATTTTTTTTTTAAAACTTGTAAATCTAAATCCACATTAAAAAGTGTAAAATGTAGACACTCAAAAACTACATAGGTTTAGATGTCAAAATACCTTGAACCCCTACCCGACTCTGAGGCTGGTTGACCACCTAGTTGACTTAGCCCATTTATTAATTTCCTAACTTAAATTTTTAACTCACCCCTTTTTAACCCATTTTCCTCTAGAACCTCGACCGCTGATGGTCAGCCTAACCGTCGATGATTAGCTTGACTGTTGATAGTCAAATCTCCAAGCTTGCTTTAAAGCTTTAAAAACATTACCAACTGTACGAGATAAGCATGACACATTTAACAACTTCCATTTTGTGGTGCAAACTAGCTTTAAAGCATCATAATTAGTAAATTTGTCCTCTACCCAATTAGTAACTTCCTCCTGCACATTTAGTAAGTTCATCCTATAAAAAGAGAGAAGTAGGAAGTGAAAAGGATCCATAAATCCATCAATCTGTGTCTTAGTTATCTTGCATACATGTAACCAACATCCCTTCAACAAACAAACAACATTAATGGAGACCCAAACCTCTATCAGAATCACTTTTGAATGCCAAAGTACTGTCACTCTGGCCAAATTACTTCAACCTTCCACCATCAGGTTACATGTATCTTGTCCTTATTTTCTTTGATCTATTTCATTTCTAACCTCCCTACCTTATCCATACCTATATGTATCTTATTTTCATCTTCTAGATCTATAATATCCCTCTATTTGACCAATTACCTAATTTGCCATTACTTTTTTTGAACATTTCCAAAATTTCATAGATAATTACTGACGGTTCGCCCAAACACTGATGGTCACATTAATTGTTGACGGTCGCCCAATCGCCAATGGTTAGCCTAACCGCTGATGATTCACCCAATCATTGATGGTCACCATGATAGAAAATAATAAGTTATTTTCACCCCCTTGACCCTAACCAAATTCTATTTTCTATGTTCCTGCCTATTCACAAAGACTTTTTTTATTTGCTAAACCTGACCCCAACTATATTAGCATGAGTATTGACCCAATTTTACTATATTTTGTCATTTTTTTTAACAAAGAATTTATCCTACATGCATTTACTTTCTATTTATTAAATGCAAGTTTCCTTTCTTTTTATTTATATCAACCTCATTTCTATAAATAGTGGATTGACAGCTTCCTAATAAACATATGCTTCTTGGATCTAGCTCACGCTAGGTAGTCCACTCAACCATCCATCTAACAACCCCCTTTTCTAGTGTCTTTCTTATCTAGAGGTTATTATTTTCAATCCAAATAAGAGTTCTCACCATCATCTAGATCACGTGCACACTTTACCAAGTATTCTTCTACACACCCTATTACTAGTTTCATTACTTGCTTCCAAATTAAGAAATGAGTGGAACTTAATTGAAACATCTACATTCCCCCCCCTTTAATATAGTAATAAAATTTATATTTTGGTGTCACCAAAATTTCACACTTAGAAATTTTGGGTTACCCCTATTGAAATTTTTATCTTTGGTCTTATGTGAGTTAGTTAACCTTGTCAAACTTAGTCCCTTGAATAAGACTTAGACTTTAGTAATTTTAATTATAATTGCTTTCATTCCAAAATTGCTTCAAATTTATCTAGAAAGTTAAAAATGTCTGCCTGGGTCATTATCATGAAACCTATTTGTCCATCTTTCCAATAAATTCAAAAAACTAAGTGTTTGGGATCATTTCTAGGCCAACTCGAGTTCTCTAAGTTGATTTAATTATTCAAAAAGGTGAAGTAAGTTTTCATCACAAACCCAAGTTACACCATCAAGTTTAAATTAAGATTACGAAATGACTTTAATTCTCATGAAATTTGAAGTAAAGTAGTTTTGTAAACCTATAAAGTACTAATTAGAACAACTCGAGGTTTCAAAGTTGCTTCACTTGATTAAAGTCATAAGTAAAATCAATAAAATTTCGTAAGCTCAAAGTCTTCACAAGCCTAGACCAAATCAAGATTACAAAGTTAGTCGACTTTGAAGAACAAATTAAGCAAAGTAGTTCATAAAACCTGACAATCATCAAAATGCTTACGTGACTTTCCTCACATGTGTCACTTAATTGTCATTAATGCATGGGTTGATATAAATATTAGAAAAGTCCACCTCATTTCCCACCTAGATTTCAATTTTTCTAAACCTAGTTATTGCCCCTAAGAATCTCGAGTAACATCATTTGAGCTTTTGGAGCGATTTTGGAGCAATTTATTCACAACCCATTTGCAGTCATGATGTTTAGATTATTCACCCTTTGTTTTCATGATCTTATTTTGGGTGTTTATCTTGTTTTTCCTATGGTAAAATTTCATTCACCATTTTGAATATTTCTCTATCATTTTTATTTTGATTGCTATTATAAATCATTTTTTCATGCATACTGTTGTTTAAAATCTTGTGAAATTCTTTAGAAACACTTTGCATATGAAAATTTTAAGTAAATAACCCAAAGATAGAATATTTATGCAAAGACCTAGAAGTTGACCTAGATTACCTATCCAAACTTTTCATAATTTGTTACTTACTCAGATTCTAAAACCCGAGCAATTGGTCTCAAGAAACTCAAAATTCTTAATGGGCATTGCTTACTCAAATTTTGAGCAACTGATTACTTACCCAGTGTTCTGACTACCTATTGCTTCTACTCCATCAGGTTTTCCAACCTAGGTAAGTTGCCTAAAGTAATCCAGAGTTGTAAATGCTTATCACTTACTTGGATTTTTCAAACCCACAAACTTGAGAAATACCCATACCTTCCTAGAATTATGACACATTGTTACTTAGAATGAGTTTCTCAGAGTTTTAAAATTTTGATACTACTAGAAATTCCTAATACCTAAATATTTCTTAGGATTATTACTCAAGACAATAACATAACTTAGTTGTTCAACCTTTTCTAAACCAACAGGGATAATTACTAAGTTTTCAAGAGCATTTACCAAGTCTTTTCAATGTTAGTCACAACAAATATTTGGAGTAGAAGAAGCAACTCTGATTGGAGAAGTTCCTGATCTTGCACTTGAAGAAGTTTTAGGGCCAAGTAAGAGGGAAAAGACTAAAGCAAAGAGAGTTGAGAAGTCAAAAGAAGCAAAGATGAAGTATGAATATAGGGGATATCCCATTGAGTCTTGCATTACATCTAAATTGTTAAAAATCAATGACACTGACATGGGACATGTTTCCATAACTGAGTTGTTGGAGAGATCTAAAACAACAATCCAAACACCAACCATGCAATCAATGATAAATAATGTAATCTTGTAAGTTTTAGCTTTTCCAAGCTTTGCACAACTTCCTGAATTTGTCCTAGAATGTGCTAAGTATTATGATTCGCTCACTAGGATAGTAAAAGATATTACAAGCAATGTGGTGGTCAGATTAGATGTTCAATATTTTGACTATTATTTGAAGATCCCAACAAGACCTAAAGTACTCGACTTATCAATGGATAAAACTAAAAATTAATGGGAGAATAAAATAACATATTGCATCAAGATAATGAATACTACTTAATTGAATAAACCAAAGTAGCCCTCAAGGTTTCTCAAGCAAATAGTGAGGTCTAACTTGGTCCAAGAAATTGATGACATCACCTAGATATTGTGTAGAATCAATGGAGAGAAAAATGTCAAGAAATTTTCCACTTGGATGTATGCTTACATAAGGGCTATTGATGTTAATAGGAGCTTTACTTAGATTGAATAGGCAATAATGATAAGTGATAACATTGATCAGTAGTTGAGTAATGTATTGCAGTCTCTTGACTTCATATTTAGTATATTCTATAGCATTTAATGGAGCCTTTTCTAGGCTGACTACAAAAGGGTTTTTGGCAACATAGCCCATCTATGAATACTACCCTCAATTGACTCTTTCTAAATACTTCAAGCACTATAAAAGGGTAAATGATGCATTCTTATATGAAGTCATTAAATTGAATGTTTCTTTAAATACCAAGAGAGTATCTCATGCAACTTGGGAGGAAGTTTCCCATTTTGGGTGTATTTTTATTCAATTCTTGAATTTCACATATATCAGAGTTGGTGGTTTAATAGGGACACTAGTAAAATTGCTAAGGTGCCCTAATGATAAATTGTTTCTTATGGAGTTGTGTAGATAGCTAGTGGTTTGTATGATCTACAGTCAAAAGCACATAATTATTTTATTGGTTTTCTTATTATTATTGGCCATTATCATGTTTAAGCATTTATAAGGCCAAAAATGTATAAACAAAAATGTATCAAAAATATAATCAATCACATTTTGAGGCAAGAGAAAATTTTGATTGTAGAGGCATAACACAAAACATAGTTTCTCTTGAATATATGCATATCTATGCACTTTAAGACTTATGGATTGATTACAAAGATGAATTTAAAGTGAGAAGAAGAGATAATAATGGGATGACTATTCAACATATTCGTTCTTTTGATTTGGCTATAATTCTTAAAGATATGAAAGATGATGGACAAGTAATTCATGATTCTTATCACGCAATGGGAGGAGATAATGCCCACTTCCAAAAATTGACTACAAGAAGAATCAAGTAAAGCCTATTCCTGAGAGAACTTCAGTGGTTCTTACTATGACTTCAACATGGCTTCTTAGTAAGGGATACTGCATGAAGGAGCCATTAATGACAGAAATTGGCCAATTAAGTCATAAGAAGAAAATAATGCAAGGAGAAAGTAGTCAAGAGTCCAAAAAGAAGTTGAAATTAAAGAATAATGTTGATGATACATATTCTCCAGTGAAATAAAAGGAGCAATTCAACCAGTTCCTTCCACACTCATGCCACCTCCAAAGACTCCTAGCTTCAAATCTACTGAGAAACCTATTCAGAAGGAGACTGATGTTCCTCCTCCTCCACCCCCATCTTCTCCACCTACTCTTCCTCCTCCACCTCTTTCTAATGATCATCCTACCATCTCTCCTATTCATACCCAAAAAGAGTTAAAGAAGGTAAATACTAGAGAAGTGATCTCATCTCAAGAGGTATCGCAATAAAAGGTAAGAGTTGAACCCGAGAATAAAACCACTAGAGAAGACAAAGAGGTAGAGAAAGAGAAAGAGACAAAGAAAGAGAAAGAGAAAGATGAATAAATAGTTTCCAATACTATTCAAGATATTCCTGATGTAGAGTAAGTTCCGTCTCAAGAGATAATGGTTAGAGATAATCAATAACAAATGGTAATATATTCAACCACTTCCACTAGTACAAATTTATCTTCATGGTTGGAATTGCAAACAAATTTTGAGTCAAAAGA